>JARHVA010006498.1:425000-457500 GCA_037957365.1 Torreya grandis | reverse complement strand
TAGATGATAGTAGGTAAAAAATATTTATAGTTGAATTATGAATAAATTTGTGCTTTAGTTTGAATTCAAAGTGTATATTTAATGAAGCATTGTAATATTATGTGTAGGTGGAGTGAGAGGTTCTTAAGATGAGGCACATGTTAGGGTGAGGAGTAAAGATGCTAACTATTGGGAGACCAACATTGAGTCTACACTTTGAGAGCTCACATGGCATATTCTTGATGATGTGGTGGAGGAGGGGTTGATAGAAAGAGTGATGGTTATGATCAGTATTCATGTTGTCCTATTATATAGGGCTACTATAGTGATAGTTATATATGTTAGGGTAGTGGTAGAGAGATGAGATGAGAGTTGAGATAGATATGCATAAGATACCTCCACCTGATTATGGATCAGTGAGTTTGAGGAGTATGGATGAGTAAACAGAGATCTAAAGGTTTTATACAAACTTGTGTAAGGAGCATGTTCAACTAATAGAGTGAGAGATTCATTGTAAAAGGCATTTGGGAACTCAAGGAGGTGTGGGGCCATCGAGTACTAGAATGGATTATGGGACTAGTACTGGTGGAAAGAGTGAGATTGAGAGTGAGGGCATGACACCCATTCATGATTGATTATATTTGACATGATGTATATGTTGTTAAGATGTTGATATATATATATATATATATATATATATATGTTTGTATGTATGTATATATATATATATATATATATATATATGTTTGTATGTATGTATGTATGTATGTGTGTGTGTGTATACACACACACATACATACATCCATGTATGCATGCATGCATACATACATACATACATACATAAATACATACATACATACATACATACATACATACATATATATATATATATATATGTATGTATGTATGTATGTATGTATGCATGCATGTATGTATGTATTTATGTATGTATATGAGTTTTGATTTTGACTCATGTGTATTGTGCTATGGGGTTTGAAATATATTATTATATTTGTTGCAAATGGTAGATTATAAATAGTTGATTTGGTATTGATTTCAAGGTTGTGTATGTTTGGCAATATAACATTATGGGATGTGATTTTATTGTTCATGATATGTCCAAGCATGATGTTAGGTTTGATTTGTAATCATCTATGAGTATAAAAAATGTGTTGGCTTTGTAATTGGTAAATTGTTTTGATAAAGTGAACTAGTTTAAACTTGGTAAAATAGGATATTAGTAAGGTTTGGAGTTGGATAATTTGGTTTGGCTATGGATTAATATTAAGAGCTAATAATGTTAGTTATTAGTAGAAGGGGATCTAAGAGATCATTTTATGATCAATTCCTTGAGAATGGCTCAATAATGCAAAGTCTAGCCCTTAAGCACCATCATCTCCCAATACGTGAAGATATGTAATCATACATGTACTAATTGATGTTTGGACTATGTGTCCAATCCCTTTGAGTAGGTGTATTAATAATACAAATGACATACCTTAAAATCCATCATTACACCATAAAGTGAAGTTATGAAATGATATTGGTATGAATGTACATTGTATCACTCTATGTTATATCACTATCTGAACCATGATGGCCAATCAAACAAATGTCTATACTACTCATGCTATGTAGGAACATATGTTTTATCTAATATTGTCTATTTTTCACTAACTATAGATATGTATAAAGACTCTACCAAATGTAATGTTACTAGATGTGTAATTAAAACTATGTGATATGAAGAAGGATCATCTATCCAAAATCATAGTGGATTGATACATGAAATAACAACCTATGGCCTCTACTATGATGTATATGATTGAGAAATAAAATGATCTTGAAATTGTAATCTATGATGGGGGGTCATCTAATCTCAATCGTACCTAGTTGCTACATGATATAGGACCTAAAAAACTTGATCATAGTGAATATCTCTCTAAAGTGGTACTCTATGATGTGCGTTCATCTAATCTTAACTGTAATGGGTTAGTATATGATATAAAACCCAAAAAACATAGCCATAGTGAATATCTCTCTAGATTAGTACTCTACTATGGTTCTTGTGATTATGATAGATATGTATATGTAATTTCACTATGTACTCCTTGAACTATAGTGTTATATGTATGCTACTCTCACTATAATGTTTTCCAAACCTTTTGAATATGTGGAATAGGAAATGTCCTATGAGGCTCTATCCTAGAAGCTACATTACTCTCATGATGAGTAACTAGTGATTTTGGTAAATGAATGTCCTAAGATAACTCAATCATGGAGGAATGAGGAGGAAATCTCAGTGACCCCTATTTGAATGCTATGATGTCATTATCAACATAATTATTAATATAATCACTGAGTCTATAACAATCATTATCTCTATGTCCATGAATATGATGATAGTTACAAAAGGGCTGATGTGGCTATCTATGTAAGAGATGTGGATCTTGTTGATGAGTAGAAGGCAATGCAATTAACCTCCTATATAGTAGTGTTGATAATATGACACATAGGCTATCCTTATCTAAATCAAACTATAATGATTCCTTGTTCTTCTCTATAGTGGATATTATAGGTTGTGCTCTAGAAATTGGATCTTTATTATTAACTAGTTGATTTTATATTTGAGGTCTCCTATCGTATTTAGTACATGGTAGATGTTGTGTATTAGGAGCTATATATGGAGGTATTACTATGAAATATAGAGTAATGCAATAGACTGAATCTACCTCAATCAATACCAATTTATTTTCCAAGGCAAGATCTATATAAAATAAGTGTCAAAAAGAGGACTATACTTGATATAATAGATGCTTTAGGAGACGTTAATGAATCCACTTAATAAAGATATGATAAATTTATAAATTTGTTGGTTTATAGATCAATCTTAATATGTGAGTGTTGAATCAAAAGATATAATCACTAACTGGATTTAAAGTATTATGATGTAATGTGGTAGGTTTCTCATATGTAACATGAGGGCCCATTTTGCTATGTAATATATAAGAAATGCCTCATTTAAGTCATCATATGTGTGCAAGGGACAAATAGGGAGTACATGAAAGAACCAATTATATGCATTACCCACTAGTGTCTAATGGAACAACTTGAGTAGAATCAAAGGACTCACATGAGATGGCAAATCCTTCAAAAGGGCTTGAAGGTGTCGCAATAGATCTCCAGTTACATCAAAGTAAGGGAATGATGATATCTAAAAATTTTTAGGGAATGAAAATTTTACAAATGCCTTTGAAAGAGTGTTACCATGTAAATAATTGTCATCCATCTAAGACTTATAAGTCTTTTTTCCAAGGTAAGGAGATGTACTTGGTGTTGTAATTCACCAACTACATGCATCAAATAAATAATCTCCTTAGATGGTATATTATCATCTTAAAGTGGTTCAATTTAATCATTGAATTCGATCATTAATTTTAGCCATGGGAATGCTACATTTAGCAATTAGATCATAGAGAGGGGGTGTTCTCACTTGAACCTTTGGAGGAATGGTAATTTGGACCTTAGTAGAGGGATTTTCGCTACCATTCTCCTTAAGTCAAGAGTGAGAAATAGGTGCTATTATAGTAGGGGGTGGATTAGGAGATTCATTGGCATATTTATGTTTTAGTGAATCACATTATAATTAAGTATATGATGTGATTTTATCATTAATATGTGCATCATTTGAAATAGAATCATGCATAGAATTAGAAACAACATTTGGTAGTGCATTATGTTTGAGAGGTGTGAGAGAAGAGTTAGAAACATGAGATGCATTTTCTTCTTCAATATGTACATAATAATCATCATTATTCCATTCATTATCATAGTCGAAATATTGTTCATTGTCACTCTCATTTTCATAATCATTTTCATGTTCACTATCATACTTATTATCACTTCCATTGTCACTAGGGAGAGGTGTAATAGAAGAATTTAATTATTTTCTAATATGAAATAAATTATCATGTAAAATTGGAATATTATGTGCATCTATGTTATTCATGGATGGAGGGTATGCATTATTTCCATCTGCAATATGAGAAGTAAGAGTAAGAGAGTTATCATTTAGACATTAGTTTGATAAAGTAGAGTTTAGATCATGAGATGGATCATTTGAACTATGCCTTGTAAATTTGATTTTATTGATTTATATTTTTGTATTTTGAACATAGAAGTAACCAAAGAGATAGAGAGATTAGGTTCACATAGAAGAAAATTATCACCAATAATAGGTTCACTTGGAAGTTCATGACTAATTTATCTATTTGGTGCATTGTGCATAGAAGAATGAGGTGAAAAGTACCTTTCCCATTTATCAAAATTATTTTCTTTAGAAGAGGGAATAAAAAGAGATAAGTTTGAGAGAAGAAGATTCATATAATTTTTATTCACTATCACTTTCACATGTATCATCACATTCCTAATTACAATAATAGTAATTATCTTCATTGTAAATGAAATCATTTTCCACATTTTTACATAATGTACAATTTTGCAAATTTATCCATTCATTGTCATAATTATGAGAAAAATTTAGAAATTTATATATGGGATGAAAAGGAATAAGTGCCTTAGTGGCCATTTTATATATTTCACCAAATAGAATATGTAAAAGTATTATTAAGCAAATAAATGCAATAATAACTACTAACATAGAGATTTTGAAAATATTTTTAACACTTCATACAATTTGCAAGATTTTCAAATTTGTTTTCTAAAAATTACAAGGAAGGCTTGGGGTTTGAGTACCTAGTTTGGAAATCTAGGGTTTTGGGTTGGGTTTTTAGAATTTTTTAAAATTATTGCTATAATTTAAATTCTAAAATAAATTTGAATAAGATGAATGCATAAAAAATTATATGAAAATAAAAAATCTAAAATTTAATTTTTGTACATAATAACAACTAATATTGATATTTTGAAAATATTTTTGACACTTCAAATAATTTTCAAAAAAATTCAAAAAAATTATATTAAAATTGTAAGGAAGGCTTGGGTATTGAGGACCTAGTTTGGAAATCTAGGTTTTTGGGTTGGGGCTTTAGAATTTTTCAAAATTATTGAAATAATTTAAATTCTAAAGAAATATTTGAATAAATTTAATGCATAGAAAATTATAAAATAATTATAATTTTAAAGTTAAATTTTTTGAAAAAATATAAAGCAAAAAACTAAAGTGTACATAGGGTTTTAGATTTGTTCAAATAATTTGGGTTCACCAAATATTTAATTCTTTTTGGGAAACTAGCATCTAGTTCCTAAACAATAAAGGGTCTGGAATAAGGGGTAAAATATAATTTAATATGATAAAATATAGATTTTAATCAAATTACTTACATAGGGAAGGAAAGTAACTTATCTAGAAAAGTAGACTAAGATGACTATTTCAAGACATGAAAACTATTGCATAGGACTATGAAAATGTCAGGAATATAAATATATATTTAATTTGGTGAAAGGATAGGATCATGAAAAATATGACACTTCAAGTTTTGGCATTATAGACCAGGTCCTACTGCTATTGTCCAAACTAGTCATAGAGATCTGAGTTTTTTGGGTTTTATCCACTGTCCCTATGTGAGCCTATCTATAAAATTTTGAATCCTGAATGTCAATAGAGACTCTTGTAGATATATTGTAATCTTAAAAACCTTGGATCCATATACACACATGACATAACAAATACATCAAAAATAAAAAGGGAAAAAAATTGGGTTAGGGAAAGTATGATCGTATAATCTATAACCCTTGTTATCCTAGTTATTGCCTATATTAAAGCTCAATCTAGGGTCTCAGATCAAATATAGTTATCCCTTAGGCAACATGAATAATCAACATGCATGGTATATTCAAGAATGACTTTTGTCTAGGCCCTTCCTTGATCAAACATGCAAATTTGTGTGTGATGTAGAATGCTGAGCTATACTATTGACTGATTTTTAATTATGTATAATGATAAAGTAGTAAGTGTTAGATATAAAATGACTTGTGATGTCCTTTATATAGGATAATATTTATTTTGAATTTGGGAACAATATTCACATTTGGATGACATTATAAAGACAACCAAAACTTAAGAATAAAGTTAAGAAAGGTTTAGGACTCATTAAGAGAGATAAACTAACTATTGGGACTCAAAATATAGTTAGATAAGAGTGCTAGAAATGGGACACCCTAGGTTCTAGCGCTATAGTCCAGACAAAATGTTCCTATCCTATAGGCTTGAGACATAGGGGGATATAACTAAAATGAGAAATAGAGTCTAGTTAAGCTAGAATAACCATCTAAAAGGCTACAAATGACTAGTAATAAGGAAAAAGGTGACTCAGGCATGAAACAAGACCATAATAAGTAATAAATATATAGGGATAAATGCGAACAAGGCTCATAATCTCTAGTTAGAGTCTCGTATGAAAGGACTATGAAAATACATGATATGTGTGGTTGCTTGACCAATTTAGGGTACATATAATTACTTTAGTTGCTTGACCAATTTAGGGTGTATATAATTACTTTATTACCTAAGGTAAAATTGATGTGTTTATTGGTTAGTTGGTAGCCTTGGATTTTTAGTTACCTAATTTACTTTATTTTTATCTATTTTTATATATCTTTTGGTTCTAACTTGGCATTTGTCATCCCAACTTACCAATTTTCCAAGTGACATATTCAGTTATGTAAAGTTATTTTATTTTGATTTTCCTACAATTGTTTGTTCTCTTTATTTAGATTTATATCCTTAGGGTTTGTCTAAATAAGTTAATGTGCCCTCCATAATTAAGACTAAAAATACAACAAAAAACCATCAAATGATAAAGGTAAGTCAAGGTATGTATATGATACTTTCAATTATTTCAAAAAAATCCCTATTATCATTTCAAATTCAAAATATCAATTTCTAATTTTTACTACAATTTATTAGCTCCATATTATGCATTTGTATGTTCTTTCTTAAAGAATCATCCCATGTTATAACTATGTGACATGTGATGGTATTTGATTAGGGAAAATGTAGACACATAATATTTTTAAACTTTATCATTTTTTGATGTTTTCTCTCTTACATGAACCTATTAAGTTTCAATCTCTCTGAGTACACAAATTAAAGGATACATTGAGAAAGGGGTGGGTAGACCTTTTATGATTCAAAAAATTGATGTTTCCTATACAATTACCTAAAACCATTACAAGTTAATTTTATCCAACTTCCTAAGCAATTAAAACCCATTTATCCACTCCTCTAAGAAATTCACCTTCCAAAATAGCAGCTGAATAAGCAAACACATTTCTTCTTCATTTTAATACTATATTTGATATGTCAATATTTTTATGGATTGGACACATGTTACTCAACTAAGTCATCCCATCCAACCTAGTTTTAGACCTTATAGTTATCTTTACTACCTAACAAAATTAGGCTAGTATATCTTGTCATCTAAATTCTTATGAAGGTTTAGGATCAAACCTTGGCTATAAATATCAATTTCACTTTGATATAATATAAAGGATAATTCATTTTCACATTATTTATAATCTTAATTTTAATATATCTACACTTGTATAGTCATAACATAGGGTCTTGCCTTGTAAGGAATAAGATTGTCTTGTGGGAAAGTCTTGGATGCAAAGTATAATTTTTTTAACATATAACAGATTTCTATTGTGTGATCCACAGAAATCCACAACAACCTATTACAAATAGTGATTTTCCAAGGGAGATATTGAGATAAAATAGGTTCATTTAAGTAATATTCATTAATTTTACTCTTTTATTTGATAGATAGTTATTACATAAAGTAATAAGACTAAAATTTTACTCCTTACTTAGTTTACCTATACATTGACTTGAGTAGAGTTCTCTTTGCATGTTTTATTTTTTTATTTTAACTAATCCAATTTGTACCAAGATATTTAGTGATGACTATATTATATTTATTTTATGTATTTTAGGCCTAACTAGGGTTATTTCATAGTATCATCTACCTAGAGGCTTTAGAACCCTCTCCTTTGGTGTTGTTTAGTAATATACTCATTGGTTAGTTTTAGTTGATTTGAATGTCATGTCCTAATATAAATATACATGTAATGAATTATTGGTAAGAATAAATTCTATAAGATTGGAATCCACTAAGTAGGATAAGTTGAAGATTCATCCTAATTCATTACATACAACCTCCACCAAATGGATATGATGATAACACATAGTGTGAAAATCACTAAGGCCTATAATATTATTAAAATAGATGTTATATATTAACACACAAGATTCAATACCTTATCTATAACCAGAAAAGAAAATTTAATGATCCTCCCAAGGATTCATGTTTAAAAACTAGTGACCAAAAAAATAAAACAAATTTAATACTACATTAAAAGATCCTTCTAAGGAAGACCCAAAAATGAAAATGAAATATCATGCACATCCTCTTCCACCATGTTATGGGAACTGATTATATGGGATTATTGGGACTTATATATTTAAAACACTTATTATGGTTCAAATACCTTGTATTTTATTTGATGTTAATGAAATTATAGATGGTGAATTAGATTTTAATTAATTATTCATTAAAGCATACCTTGATCATCAGCTTATACATGGTGTTATGATTGATAATGATGATAGTCACAATGTATGTACCATGATGTTACTTATCCATTTATGATTCATACATGATGACTTATACCCTTCAATAAAAAATCTCAAATCATGTAATCGGAAATTACAACATGTTATTAGTGAGATAGACATACCTTTACAAGTTTGGACCAACTCATGTGGTTACTAAATTTTATTTTATACCATGCATGTTAGTTTATTACATATTATTGGGATGATCTTGGATACATAAAATCCACATCATACCTTCCACACTACATGGATTTATTAAATGAATTCATACCAATAGAGTAGTCAAAGTTTTTTGAACTCCATATGAACATCCACTTGAACAATAAAATATTAGTCCCATACATGTAATCATTAAGCCTAATAAGGTTGATAAACAAAAGATCCCCTTTCCTAGGTGGCCTATGCTTGTGAGACCATTTTCAATATATATATATATATATATATATATATATATATATATATATATATATATATATATAGTGGATTCCATGGAATCCTCATCTACTTATACAAAAAATATATAGTTAACTAGAATAACTAAGCATGATATAATTAATATTACTCCAAAAAAACAAATAACACTAAAAAATGGGTTCCATAAACCATTGCTTCTACTACTATAGATTCCTAACTACACACTCCTATGAGGAATACACAATATTACTAAATTTACAAATCCATATATGATACTACACATACTTTTTGATATTATCACTAGTAAAATTCAACATATACTATGTATATAACACCTTAAGATCATCTTTTATATGATAATAAACTATCCCTTTCTTTATAAATATTTAAAAAAATCTAAAAGAATAAAATATTATATAAAATACAAAAAAAATTCAAGTAATTCCAATATATAAAAATATCCAACATTCCCATGCTAATAGATCCTTGGCATATATGATGTTTTCTTCATATTATTAGATATCATATATTTCCTTATACACATCTTTGAGTGTGATATATTAATACCACAACCACATGATCTATGCACATAAAAATTTTGGATCTTTCCACTACCCATGTCATATATTACATTATGAGTAGGTGATTCATTGATCATGATTGATACAAGTTACATATCCTTTTTTTTTATCATTTATACATTATCATGTTTGAGCATATATACTAATGCTTACACATGTATGCATTCATTCTAATATATTTTATAGTGTACTTGATGTGCTATGTTACGTGACATATTTTTATAACACATATATTTAAGGACTAGTATGATAAGTTTATATTGGTTACTTATACTTCATTTATTCACATTGTCACTTCATTGAGTGTATTTATTACTTGATATTATCTTTATTGTGTAACAATTGAATATGTTCCTTGTTTGTTGGCCCATGTCCCATTGTATGTTGTTTATACATTTGAATCTATCATTCCATGTTTATTGGACATTTAAATATGTCATTTCATTTCAATTGTGAAAAATTTAAACATGCCCCTTATATTATTTTTCCATGGACAATTCATTTTGCATTAAATTGAATGGTTTTATGTGTTTTATTTTTTAATTTATTGAGTTTGAAATTTTACTACCTAGATGTTTCCATTATACATATCATGCATCTTAGGGATTGATGTGATCATGAACTCTAAGCTTCATTAAATATATAATTAGACATGTTACTATTATATGTTACATGATATATACATATTATATAGTTACCATATAGTTTTAGTTAAGGTACTTATAAGATTATATTTTCCTTACCTCAAAATGGGGTGGGGGGCATCTCATAATGGCATGACCTCCACATTTACATAGTTTTCAGATTTTAGTGGTAGGGGTGATGTTATAAATAAATAACCTCCATAGTTTATTAGTTATCAATATCTCAATATTTTAGTGGGCCATGTCATAAATACATGAAATCTACACTTACATAATCTATAGTATAGTTACATGATTCAGATATACACTTGGGTTAGAATCCTATACATTGTACCATTTTTGCATAAATTTGAAATAAAGTTTTTTCAAAAATTTGACACATATAATTCCATTTAAACATATTAGAGGTAAATATTCCATGTTATTACACCAAAAATTGTAAAATTTACCAATTATATCTCTAAATTACTATAATTAAGAAGCAATAATAACACTAAGAAATCCTACTATAGAACCTTTTTGTCTGAAATAGTTTGTTCTCTTTATAGGATAAATTTATTAAATAATTAAATCTCACCATATTAATAGTTTGGTTTTATTAAATAATAATATATCACCATATTTATATGATTAATTTATTAGGTCACTCACCCTTGAGTTTTTTAACTAATATTTAGTGATCTCAATGGCCATAAAATAATACTTATACTATATTAGGGGAATAAAAAATTACAATCTCACCCTTAAATATTCAAGGTTTAAGGCTAAACCTATCTTAGATCTAATAATTCATAAAAAATAATATTTACCAAGTATAATATAGAAGGGATAACATGGTTACATCCACACGCATGTGTACTCTTTCCTTGATCTATTTATTTTCAAGCATATCAATTATTTCAAGTTTCACATTATATGCATGGTTATAACATAAAACATTCTCTTTATTATAGGTTATACACTAAAAAATCATTCAAAGTGGGATCATGAAAGGCAAGGTGTGGTTTACATAGACAAGTGTGTATTTCTTTCCTTTAACCTAGTAATTTAACCCTTGTACATTACTAAATTAAAGTAAGGGGGAGTTTATATACTAATTCCAAATATTCATAAAATATTATTTTCTTACATTAGATATATATACCAATCAAGGATCTAACCTTAAGTTTTGGACCTTCTTGTTATTGAAAAACACACATTCACCATCTCCTATGCTTAAATTATTATCTTACAGTCCAAACCATACTATTCTGATGACCTAAAAAATATTTAAACTATATAAAGCTAAAAAATTTATAGATATCCTTCAGCATTAGTTACATATCCATACTTGTTTTCTATCATTTTGGACACTATTAGCCACAAAGGGACACTAGTGTCGACCCTAGTTTTTAGATCCTCGTTTATTGTCCAATACTCAAAATTCATAAAAATTAAAAACTATTCAAAACCTATGGGTTATCCTATTTTTATTATTGAACCCTATTGTAATATATTTTCAAAAGGTTTGGTATAAATATAATTCTAATCCTTATCAATGATACTCTAAAAAATACTAAGAAAACACATATCAATATTCATTCAATTTATCACATAACTAATTTATACTATCATATCCATGCCTATTTCTATATTAGTCATAGAATCCATCATAAAAAATGTCTAAATAATCCAAATAACAACCCATTAGTGGTATTTTTTAAGTTAGAAGCTAGATCACTACATGCATATACTTATAGCATATTACACCATTATTGATACACACTCCCAAACATAGGGGACAACTAAATAATTTTGAGGCCCTATTTGGAGTAATGGATATATAAGAAATGCTCATTGGTAGAGGGGTTTATAAGGTGAACTTGAAACCATGATCCCAATAACCCATTTTTGGAAAAACTCATTCTAAGGGTAGAGAAAGTTGAATAGATAGTGTTTGACAAATAATAAGAGAACAACAAACTATATTATAGATCAAAAGACATCATCTAAAAGATGAAAAAAACATAAAATGAAAAATATTCCCACCTCATGATCTAATGAATATTATCTATAGTATATTATTATCTTAACATGAATAATATCATTTATGGTAGCATCCCAAGGTCTAAGATAATGTTTATAGATCTATAAACATCATTTCCATAATTTGACAATTGTCTCAAAATCCTAATGATATAAAATTATACATGTATCCAATTGAAATATGAATATGCATAATAAACCTAAGTATCATTTCTCTTTGTTATTAAAATTAATTAAACATATTTAAAATTTGGTACATTTTAGATCTAGCATATCTCAGTTTTATAATTAATAATATTTATGTATATGAGTTTGGAATTAATTATAATAATATAGATTAGTTTATCAACCTTTTGAATAATCTACTTATATATTCTTAACCCTATCCTCCCATATCTAAAATTTAGGTTAAGTAGAGACAAGGTCACATTAGTGTAAAAGCTTGGCTATGGCCCTACTCATCCTTGTGCAATCTTGTCCTAGAAGGATAGAGAGTTTTAGAAATGACTAATAATAATCTGTAAGCATAATATATATGTTTGAATTATGTTTTTAGTATTTTTTAGAAAGTTATTTTAATAATAAAGGATCTCACAGATATTCCATGTTAACAAAATGGTGAATATGCCAACTAAGGTAATGATGTCAATATTAAAAATTTCCAAGAATTTAATTATTAAACTTGAGATTTTACACTTTGACATAGTTCATATTTTTATAAGAATTCAAATTTTAGAAGTCGAAATAGTTTTGAGGATCACTACTTTTAAAATCAAAACATGGGTACAAATATATCTCATGTCTACATTTTTTACCTTCATATTAGAGTAATGATAAATTAAATGCCATGTATATGGTATCCACCCATCCATGATAGTGAAAAACATGTATATGGAGAATTTTAAAAACTTGGCTCTTCATTATTCTCTAAAAAAACACTATGATGGTTCAAATTTGAAGATAATATTAATTAATGTTGGCCATATGGGAGATATATTTTGGATCATTTTAGTTTCCATCTAAAGATAATTTTAGAGAATATATAGTTCCCAATGGAGGTTAAAGAAAGAGTATGTATTCAATTGATGTCTTGGTGTCTTTGTGACATGAAGGTACCTATTACAATAGGTATATAGGAATTATATATATATATATATATATATATATATATATATATATATATATATATATATATATATATATATATATATATATATATATATATATATATATATATTTATTTGGTCAATGGCTCACACCACCACCCTACCAAGAAAATGGTGGTATTAAATACATTGTAAACATGATTAGTAAGGGTATCAAACAAATAAAATTTGGAACAAGAGTTAAGGTAGTTAACAAGGATATTTTGATTCAGTGGATATATGTACCAAAACATTAAAAAATATTTCAAATGATCCATTACATGAAAATAAAGGGAAAACAAAAAATTAGAGAAATATGGATAGTTATAAAAACCTGATGGTCAAGCTACCATACATATGAGGTGTCACAAACATTATTTTAAGGACCTTAAAAGCATTCATTGTTATATTTGTGTACATCTTATGATAAAATTTGTAACATATTGTATACACAATATTTTTTAATTTTATCATTTACTAACACTTTATCTTGCAACAACTTATTCAATTTTAATCTACCTAAGTGCATGGCTTAAAGGGTTTACTGATAAAGGGGTGTAATGAAATTGGTTATTTATAAGAGATATTATTTCCTATATATCATTATTATATTCCTTATATCTTTTTTAAACTTGATCTCCTAAGTTATCTCCTTCCATATTACATCCTCTAGATATATTAGGACCTATATTCCTTATTGTATCATCCTAATCTAATGTTGTATTAATTATCACATGTACCATACCTATTTTATAACATGATAAATACTATTTTGAACATGTTGGTATGATCTTCATAACTATATCAGCCTAACCAAAGTAATTATAGGTCAGTTTTCCTATTTTATACTACATCGAGCTAGCTAATGACAATGTATCAAATTTTTATATGGGTTAGGGATATTAACCACTATAAATACAAGTCACCATTTCATTCCAATAGAGAAAGAAAATCATTTCAGATTCTATTTCTTACAATTTTTCCATAGATCTATAGTTTGAGGAGTTATTGATTAGGATCTTGTCTTGAAGAAAAAATTGTCTGATGGAGTCTTGGATTCATTAGTAGGATACCTTTTCAAATAGATATTGAGTCATTCATTTGAGCTCCTTACAGCCACACAAATTCTTGAAAATCACCACTAGTCAAATGGGATAGTGAGGTTTAGATGATTTTATTCAATGTAATTATATATTTAGTAGATATAAGTCGTAAAATTTCTTTGTTAATGAGTGTATGTCTCCTTATTTATTCTTTATCTTTTATTATACTTAGTGTAGTTATATTATTAGTTAAACTTTCCATATATTTAATTTAAGTAACATAGGATTCAATTTACCTACATTTGATTCTTAACCATTTTGATATGTTTTAAATCATTCCCTCTTACTTATATTTCTTATTTTAAATATTAAACTACTTAAAAAAGAAGGAGATCTCATTGGAGATATTTCATTGTGTTATTACCCTAAATTATTTGGAACCCTTTCCTTTAACATTGTTTTGTAGGCACTCTTATTGATAGTATTTTAGATTCATCTAGTCACACCCAAATTCATGAAGTATCATTAGGATATTTATGATTAACCTTATTCAAATCTATAAGTTTTAATATAGGATAATTTTAGGCTAATCATAACCTATTGAATACATTCTAGTGAACCTAACATGAAGCTTACAATTACCTTCACCTCTTTAGTTAATTACATCAAATAGATATATATATATATATATATATATATATATATATATATATATATATATATAATTATTAAATAATGCCATTTTTATCAAATTATATAAAATAGGTTTTTATAAATTTATTCATATTTTATCTCTTAGTTGACTCTATCAAACAAATCAATACAATTTTATATTTTCATATTTTCTAGTCAACTGTATCAAATACTATGATATAGTCTCATCCTTAAATGTACCCCAGCTATTGGCTAAGTATTCTATAGGATATCAATATTATGTAGGTAGTCATGGGATTAAATACTATTAATTTAGTGGTGAATTTCCCATATGCTAATGTCTATCTACTTCTAACTATTCACACTTTCAGTTATTCATAATTTTTATAAGTTATTCATGAGATGTGCATAAGTCATCTTATTTTTGGGGTTTTAATTTGATCAAAAAGATCATGAATCATACCAAAGTGATTTTGAATTAAGTAGTTTATTTAGAGAATCTATAAATAAGGTTCAAGAAATAGATAATGGAAGACTAGAATATGTGAGAAGAAAGAAGTTGCACTTCATACTAAGTAGTTTTACAAAGCTTATTAAATCCATACAAGTAAATAAACATTCAAGAGATGATTATATTTTCATAAAATGAGTAATAAATATTGTAATTCACATTTATATTTAAATATACCATAAATTTTACCATTTTATTCTTCACAAATCGACCAAATGATCTCCTAAGATGCAAAGTTTCACAAAAATCAACTTCTTTCTTATTCACTTTGAACTAGTTTCATACAAAATAAAAAATTGAAAAACTAAATATAAAATTTTAGATTACTTAAACTCTCTTGCTTCAGTTACAATTTCTTTCGAAAAATTTCCATCCTCTAGCATGCAGGCTTGCACTTATATTTACACAATTTTAGAAGTCAAAATCAAATAGGAGACAACTCCATGAATTTTCATGTGCTGCACTAAAAATTGGGAACCATTGAGAGGAATCCTCTTAAAATTTCTCCTCTATGTCATGAAATGGATGATGACATGTAAAATTTGTCTATTTTATTGTTTGAATAAAAAATAATATCTTTGCATGCAATGCAAATCTTGCTTACGTAATTTTATTTTTAAAAATGACTTCAAGTAATGGTGTTTAGCCAAGTTACTTGAGAATTACATTTTATAAAGTAATATACCTTGATAAGTAACTTTACTAGATGAATTTAATTAAATTAATTACTTATAACAAATTTACTTCAAACATATTATTTGAATAAAATAGAGGAAAAATGAAGAAGACATAAGAAGTTATTGGGAAGATGAGCACAATCACTCCGCATCATGAACTTTAGATATGAATTTTTATCTGTGTTTGATATGTTGAGACATCATGAACTATATTTTTACATCATATAATTTGTTAATTAATTTCCTTTTAGTTTCATATCTCAACATTTCTCCTTTCAACTTCCTTCAATAAGATTTCACCTTCTCAAGTCTTGGTTCAAACCTCTTGACTTACTATTGACTCTTGATTAAATATTTTATATATTTTTATGTTAAATGAGTTATGACCATCTCAATAAATTTCTTAAACTATTTATGTAACTTTTTAGGCATCATTGGAGTCTTTTTAGACAAAATATTAATGAGACTAAAGATGCAATCCTGCAGATTCACTTTTTCATTACAAGCATCTTCTTCTAAGTCTTCATCTCTTCAAGCATGGCCCAAATAATACACATATGAAAAGATAGGATGTACTCCTCTTATTTTAATTTCTTTACTAACCATTTAAAAATGATATATTATTTGATTAAAACTTTTTCACACAAAGCATTAATTCTTTGAAAACTTTCTTGCTGTAACTAAAAAATTCCATTCTCATTTTCTATTTCCTTCATAGTTGCCTTTATCTATGATAATTTAATTTCAATATAAACTTGAGTACATGGGACCTTAGGAAAGTATTCCTATGTAGTTTTTGACATCTTCTCTATCCATTCATCAATGGCTTTAGTCATATCTCTAGTTTCCTCTACCTCAGTTATTATTGGTTGACTAATTGAATCACCTAGAAGAATTGATTGTTGAGGACTGGATGTTGCCACTTTGAAAATTATTTCACATAACTTTGTATTTTTTTCCTTCAATTTGGATTTGTAACTTTTTCCTCATTAAGCTTCTATAATAAAGTATTTATCAAGGTTTAAGTATCTTGATTCAAACATTATGTGGTACCTTATCCAAGGTGTATTTTCATGACTATTAAGTCTTGTTTAATGAATTCATATTTACCTTTACCCTAAGGAGGAATGGATATCTCTAGAAAATTCTACCCTGAAACTTCAATTATAAACTTGGAATTTACTTTAGTTATCTTGGGATTCTTTCTTTTTTTATCAAGACTATTTAATAATTGCAAATCAATCTCCCCCAAATTTATTACTTTTATAATATTAAGAACTATTTATAATGCTAAATAGGATGATAAGTCTATACTTTTTGGAGTAATTTAATATAAAATAATTTGATGTTGTTTGGTTTTTACAACTAAGTGATGAGAAAGAGATTCTTGTGCATCTAAAACACCTTGTACTACATTGGGAACTACTCGCTCATCCTTTTCTTTCACTACCTCCTTCTCAGCTTCTTTCTCTTTATCTTTCACTACTTCCTTCTCCATTACATCCTCTACCTCTATTTATTTCTTAGGCTAAACTATTTCCTTTTACTTTTCTTGTGATACCTCCTGAGATGGGGTCATTTTCCAATATTTACCAAATCTAGCTCTTTCTAATTGTTTGGTTGATCATCTGAGGGGGGCGAAGGTAGAGGTGTTGGTAAATAAAATGGAGGAAGAGGAGGAGGAGGAAAAATATTCTTCTTCTAAATGGGCTTCTTGGGAGGCTTGATGAAATGAGATTTTAGGGGTG
Organism: Torreya grandis; assembly: GCA_037957365.1. Classification (NCBI taxonomy): domain Eukaryota; kingdom Viridiplantae; phylum Streptophyta; class Pinopsida; order Cupressales; family Taxaceae; genus Torreya; species Torreya grandis. Next base: position 439,441 of record JARHVA010006498.1, on the reverse strand, counting down.
GCATGAGTATTGATGGATCTATGGTAGGTGTAGTAAAAGTAGGAATGATGGGTGGAGAAGTATCTATGGAAGTGACTAGAGGGGGTGTGGTGACAACTAGCTAATTTTTTTCTTTATCTTTCACCACAAATTAAGTGCAATCAATATTTTTCTTGAACTTCAACTTCCTAGGTAATTTACTACTTTCTCCTTGAATTACCTTCCTCTTCTGATTTATTTGAGTATTTTTAGTCATTAATTCCTTCATGTAAGACCCCTTATTGAGGATCCATGTGGAATTCATGGTAAGGAATATATAATTTATATCAACAATAGTTTTAACTTGATCTTTACAAAAAACAATTTTTATTCGTGGAGTGTTATCCCCTCCTACTACTTGGTAGGCATCACTAGTTACAATTCCATCATCCTCCATGCCATATGGAATTGTTTCTAAATCAAAATCGTGGATATGATCAATAGTTAATCTACTATTATCTCTTATTTTTACATCACACTCATCCCTAAAATAAATCTAAAAATATTCAAGTGCAATAACATGCATATATTCAAGAGAAATTGTATTATGAGCTATGCCTCTACAATCAAAATTTCGTATAACTTCAAAATGAGTTTGATTATAGTTGTGAAACATTATTTTTGTATGCTATTTTCTTTTTAAATTATAAGGAAATTATAATGACAAATAAAAATGGGAAAAATGATAGATGGATGATGAACCTTTGACTTTAAATCATGTAACTCAACTAATTCCCTACACAACTCCATAAAGATCCATTTATCATTAGGATACCTTAGAAATTTTATTGGTGTTCCTAAGAAACCACCAATTATAATGTATGTGAAATTGATAAATTAAATGAAAATTCATCCAAAACATGAAATTACTTCTCATGCTAGATTTGAAACTCTCTTGTGTTTAAAAATGGTATTCAATTTAAAAATGATTTCTAAAAAGAACCCATCATTTACCCTCTTATACTGTATAAAGTATTCAAAAAGAACTAATTGGGGTTAATATTCATATATAGGCTTTTATGCTAATGTTCCTTTTGTAATCATTATATAAAAATCTCCACTTGATTTTGCTTCATTTACTAAGTATGAAATCATTTTGAAATTAAAAGTCACCAACACTTGAATTAGTTGATGATCAATGTTATCACTTATCAACATTGACCATTCAATCATTATAGAACTCCTATTAACATCTTTGGCCCTAATGTATGCATACATCTAGGTTGAGAAACACTTATAACTTTTCTCTCTATTTATTCTAAATAATATTTTTTTGATATCATCAACTTCCTGGATGAATTCAAACCTTATTATCTATTTTGGAAACCTTAATGGTTGCTTAACTTTCTTTAGATAATTAATGTTCATTAATTTAATACATTTTGAAGTCTATATTTCCTAGAGATTCTTGGCTTTATTTATTGATAAATCTATTACTTGAGACTTTTCTAGTATCTTTAAATAGTAGTCGAAGTATTAAACATCCAGCCTTATTATTACATTGCATAAAGTGTCCTTCACTATTCTAGTGAAAGAGTCATATTACTTGGCACATTCTAGGACAAACTCAGGTAGTCATGTAAAACTTGGTAAAGTTTTAGCTTATAGGATTCTACTATTTCTTATTGCTTGCATAAGTATTATCTTGATGATAGCTTTAGATATCTCCAATAACTCAATTATGGACACATGATCCATATCTATGTCACTGATTTATAACACTTTTGATACAACATTGGATTGAATGGGGTATCCTTTATACTCATACTGTATCTTTGATTCTTGATATTTCACCACTTTCTTTACTATTTCCCTAATCTTCCTACTTGGCCCTGGTGTTTATTCAAGTACTAAATTAGGTACTTCTTCAATGAGGGTTTTTTGTTCCTTTACTCTAGCTATTTCTTCTTCTGATTCTAACATTTATTTTGGTTAACTCTAAAAAAACATGATAAGTTATCTAAAACACTTAGTGAATGCTCCTACTAGTTTAGAATAGGTTGAATAAATGTGTCAATTTGTTGTCTTAAACAATAATCCTAAGCAAGATTTAGATTTTAATAAATATATATCCTTGAAAAATCTAAGTAACTCATAGTAAGTAACAAGATATCACAACTCTAGGTTGGTTTAGATAATTCACAAGTCTTAAGTATTGAATAATCTAAGCAAGTAACAAGTAATAGGCATGGAAAACTTCAAGTTTCTCTCATATTATAACTTTAGGTTTACATTATCAACTTACTTGGGTTTGAGAATCTGAGTAAGCATTAAGTTATGAGGAGTCAAGGTCTTTCTTGGGTAGTTCATTGGGTTTTTTAAGAATTATGACTTTAGGTTTCTTAAGACAAGTAACTCAGTTTGAAAAATATAAAGAAGTAGAAGTAAGGAGTAATTGGAGTTTTGGGGAAATCAATTAGTAATGCAAATTTTGAGTAATAGGTATTTTAAGAGGTTTAGGTTTCTTAAGACAAGTAACTCAAGTTCAGGATTTTTGGTAAGTAATAAGTTGTGAAAAACCCAAGTTTTTTAGCTAGGTTGATAGCTAGGTTTTTCTTGCATAAGGGTTAAATATTTTTAGGATTTTATGTGTTTTTTCATGATAAGTTCCTATGAGGATGTTGACAATGTTTTAAACAACATTTTGCATGCAATAACGACATTCATATGTAGGAAAAATGAGAAAAGATAGTAAAAATAATCAAAATGATGAACACAAATTTAACAATAGAAGAACATGATTTACAACTAGAAATAAGACATTAAAATAAATGGAAAACAAACTACAAACCTCAACTACAAATGGGTTGTGAAGGTTAAGTGCAATTTTTTTTTGAGAAACTCAAATAATGTCACTGAAGATTCACAAGGGTGGTAGCTTGGTCAAATAACTTGAATGCCAGCTAGGAAATGAGGTGGATTTTCTTGATATTTATATTAACTAACACATTAATGAAAATTAGAAGACACATTTGAGGGAGCCACATAATCCCATATCTTTTTTTGGGTTTCTTAGACTACTTCACTTAATTTAGATTTTGAAGTTAATTAGCTTCGCAATATTGATTTATTATTGACTTTTGAGTACTTTGGGATCACAAACATTTATTTATTTTACTTGTAACTTTGTGTAAGTAAATTAAATTCAAAACCCTAGTTTTCTCTAGATTAGTTCTCTCTAGGTTTATAAGACTACCTTACTTACCTTTTGATGAGAATAAAAATTATTTCTTAAATCCGATTTGAATTGGGAAGTGTAATTCAGATTTGTAGGGATGACTTGATTTTTATTTAATAAGTGAAGTAACTTATAGAATAAAAGTTAGCTTAGAAATGAACCCAAACACTTAGATTTTTTATTCCTCTAGGAAAGATGGGTAAATGGGTTTTTTAGTGATGGCCTGAAGCATACATTTTTACCTTTTTGGAGCCATTTGAATCAATTTAGAAAATAAAGTAATTAGAAACAAAAACTACAAAAGACTAAGTCTTATTCAGGGGACTAGTTTTAACAAGAATAATTGACTCACAAGAGATAAAAGGCAAAACTTTAATAGGGCTATCCTAAAATTCTATGTAAAATTTTGGGTGACACCAAATAGCTATGATTGGGGAGATATTTATTTCTATTAGAAAGAAATAAATAAGTATGATATCCCAATATCTTTGGTTTTGAGTCTTGTCTATTTATTATAGAGTCTTTGTAAAAACTCAATCGTGAAAAACTACAAAACAAACAAACAATCAAAGAAATAAAAAAAAACTAAATAAAAGAAAGATTACAAACTTATTTATATACATATAGGTGTTACCATAATACTCAATTCTTGTAAAGCTTCAAATATTGTCCATTTACAGGAAATGATAGTTTAATTCCATCTTGACAAATCTAGGATGAAGCTATCTCTTCCAACAATCTTCTTTATAGTGAAAGGCTCTTTCCATAGTGATTCAAACTTGCCATGCTTCCCTTTTTGTTAATTTTGCTTATCCCACATAAGGACCAATTCACCAACTTCAAACTCTCTATCCAAGCCTTTTTATCAAAGATATTATTTAATTTCATTTGATGATCAGTCAGTCAGTCAAAAACTTTAGTACAAACCTCTTGCAATTCAGAGAGAAACATAATCCTTTTATCAAGTGGATCTTGATAAGTAACATATTTAATAACTTTAGACAATTGAAAAGTGGGTAACTCTATGGTTATTTGTATCTTAACATCTATTCCATATAGTAACTAGAAAGGTGGCATGCTAATGGATTTATTTAGAGTGATCTTGTCAGTCCATAGTGCATCAAATAAATTCTTGTGCCAAGTACATTGATTATTATCCACTAGCTTGTGAATGATGGTCATCAAGTTCTTGTTAGTTGATTCAGCTTGACCATTCCCCTAAATATAAAGATTTAAATCATGAACTAGGTCTATTACATATGAGTAATAGAAATCAATTAGTTTCACTAAAGAAATATTGGCTACATTACCTGTTACTATCTTGTGTGGGACACCAAACCTCACTACGATATTCTCTTTGATGAAATCACATACTACTTCTGTAGTGGCATACTTTCCTGAAATGGCTTCTACCCATTTACTAAATTAATTATTTGTAATTAGGACATAGTAATGTCTATCACTTGAAGAAGGATTAAACATGCCAATAAAATCTATGCCCCACTGTTGGAATGGATCATTGATTATGACTATTTTAAAAGGAAATGCTAGAAAATTTACATATCCCACAAAGTGTTGACATTGTTGACACTTACTAACCCAATTAAAAGTATATTAGAAAAGGTTAGGCTAAAATAATCTTGCTCATAAGATTTTGTGTGTTGTGACTCATGCAAAAAAGTGACCTTCACATGCTTTATCATGAAACTGATCTAGTAGTCTCCTTTATTATTATTTATCCAGATAATGGAGGAAGACACCATCAATTTCTCTTTTGTACAAACCATTTTCCAAAAGTACATAATCCTTCGACTTCAACTTGATTTTACACTTTTCCTTATGTGTAAGATTAGCTAGATATTTTCCATAAGTCAAGAAGTAAGGATTCTTACTGTACCATTCATCAAAAAGATGAACAAAAAGTACCATGGGAAAATATTCATATGATTTAGCTTAGAGTGAAGGTGCTAATTTATCTTTATCATCAAGTTTTCTCTTTGTCATCAATTGACAAAAGCCTCTTCCTCTTACTAGCTTCATTGGATTTATATCAAGATCAAACTCTTACACCTTAGATACCCTAGTGCCTCCTAGTAATCTCAACTCTTGTTACATTAAAATTGATTTGACTACAGTATTAGGTACATAGACATTAGTATGTGAAGCTAAAATGTAGTACCTAAAAACTTTGCATGTTTTGACTACAACAAAGGCATGTTTCTCCATATGTGAATACTTTAGTTTAGATATTTTAAATGGCTAGCTCATGAAAGCTATTAGAGATTTAGTTACTGCATCATTCTTTTGTATAAGTATGGTTGACATGGTGTGCTCAAAATAATAACAATAAAGAATAAATTACTTATTGAAATATAAAGAAACCAGTATTAGAGCTTGAGATATAGATATACTAATCCTTTAAAATAACAACTTACCTTCAACATTCCATTTGAATTCTTGTTTCTTCTTCATCATATCATAAATGTGGAAAGTCAACATAACAAACTCAAGAATGAATCTTCTGAGGTTGTTGACTTTACCAAAGAAGGAATGTACACCCTTCTTGGAAGTAAGAAAGGATAGAATTTGTATGGCTTTCACCATTTATGGGTCAATCTTCATTCTTTCCCATGAGACAATGTGACTGAGAAGTTTCCCTTTAGTCATGACAAATAATGATTTCTTGGGATTCAAATAAATTTCATGTTTCCTACACTAGATGAGTACTTCTTCTAAATCATCCAAGTGATCACCTATTTACTTGGAGAAGACTATCAAGTCATCAAGGTATACCATTATACTCTTTTTATTTATATTTGCAAATTATATATCCATTGCTCAATAAAAATTTTATCTAGCATTTATAAGGCCAAAATGCATCTTTTGATAGGAAATCATCCCTCATGGAATTGTGAAAGTTGTCTTGTATTTGTCCTCATCTGCCATTTTTATCTAATTGTACCCTAAGAAACCATCTAAAATGGAAAAAAAATTTAAACATATAACTAATTTTTAGGGTTTGATCCATAATGGGCAATGGGAAGTTAACTTTCAGAGAAGCTTGATTCAAATTGTAGAAATCAACACATAGACATATTTCTCCATTTTTCTTTCTCACTAAGATAATGTTAGGTAGTCATTTTGAATGATGAATTGGATAAATGATATTATCATTAAGAATCTTCTATATTTAAATGTAGATAGTACATATGATGGTTGGGTTATGGTGGCATAGATTTTACTTGAAATTTTTTACTTCTGATTGAAGTGGAATATAGTGTTATACCTCATCTGGCTAGAAGGTCTTTAGGTCTTTATAAGACCAAGAAAACACATCAATGTATGTTTTGATAATCTAAATGAACATTTATTTTTCTTCTTGAGATAAACATTTTCCAATGTTGACCATCCTATGCTCTTATTCACTACCCAAATTAATTTTTTGTACTTCTAAAGAATAACTATTAACATACTCTTTATTTTTCTTTAGAAAAAAATCATGTTTGTTAAAGATTTATTATAAATAAACTATCCCTTTAGAGATTTTATTTCCCTTCAATTAAACTATATATTCACTATCAATAAACTTAATATCACTGATACCTATTGTCATCTGGCATGGAAGTTAAATACTACCTTCAAAGTATAAATCTTCAAAGTTATCTTGTTGCTCAAAAAATATATCTATCTACTTATCATCATTGAAAACTTAACACTAATTGACATTGTTTGGAAATCTTAGATGAAAAACCATCTCTATGCTATAGTCATCTTCTCAAAAAGGTGTGGGTGGTTGATCTAGTCTGAGTAGAGCTAAAGTGACTACAAGAAAATCAACTTTGGAGTATTGATTATGAGTAATGGAATTGATTGAGAAAGCTATAAAATCAAGTGTTACACTTACAACTCGATCATGATAGTGCCTCAATTTCTCTTTCCACATTTGACATTGGCCATGAATTTTCCTCACTATTAACTCAGTGTCTCCTTATGATTTTAGGAGTCTTACTTATTTTTCCTTTGTTTGTTCAAGTCATAACATGAGTACACCATACTTTATTTTGTTGTTAATATTTTCAAACATAAGTTTGTAGGAGTAAGGAAATACTTTACCATCATGTGATATCAATACCACCCCAAAACTTGAACCAAGAAAATAGTAGCTGCCATCAAATTATAACATCCATATATTATCTTCTTCCTCTTGTAACTCTAGTTCTTGAATTTCCTTACCTAATTCAAGGTAATAAACTCTATGATTTGATTCTTCAAAAATAATATATGATCTTGTATCATTAGACTTGGAAACCATATACTAGGACTTCTTTTCAAGTTCAAGTTTCTAATTTACTCCTTTAATTATAATGTGAGTACACGACCAATCCATCTTGACTTATCCACCTAGATCTTTGTATAATTTTATACTTAGAAACATTAAGTAATAAATAGGAATATTTTCTACCAAAATTTACATTTTGATCCTTTTATCTAAGAAAGTTACTAAGATAGCTTGGGCATGTTTGATCTGTCCAATTAGGGTTACTTGACTTTCCTTTGAGTAACATATACCTATTATCTTAGTTAAAGTGAGGCTGAGGGCATTAACTACTTTAGCTGGCATGACATTATTAGAGACTCTAAAATCTAGGATATAGTTGCTTAATGTTAATCCATTGATCAATAGAGAGACATAAAATATCTCTATCCTTTCAAATATGGAAGTAGATGTGAGAGAAGTAGTTATAACACTATTTTGTGAAGGAACATATTTGAGAGTAGGAAAGATACCTTTAGAGGCATTGGATATATTATTTGACCCTTTACTTTGAACATACTTGACTAGTCTATTTAGTTGATATAGATAAGAGCTCAAGTATTCAACATCTAAGATTTGAATTTTGATTGTATTTATGTGATCAATTATGTAAAAAGAGGGGATGGATGCAAATAGAGTAGGATTATCTTTAGAAGTATACGTTGGTGGATTATGATTTTGAGAAGAATAAGTTACATACTTATATTTTAGATCAAGATATGAAGGTAGATTACTACCTCTTTTAAGAATGATTACATTTGATCTAGAATCTCATTTCTCTTGTTCTTTGGAAGTTTTTTTACTAGATTGCTAAGTTTATGACCTTGTAAACACTGCAAAAGAGTGACTATGATACTATTTAAATGATTCTTCATAATCACTTTCTAATTGATATTCAAGGTAGCTTATATTGTAGTCATCATCAGGATCTCTAAAGTCATATTCATCAATAAACATTTGATGAATATCATTATTGATTTGATCTTCTTCATTCATCTCAACATGATTTTTGGGTTCATATTTAATTTCTACCCTTTTTCTAGGACCATCAATATGGTTCCTATTCTGATTACTAAATTTTCATGTAGGTGCATTCCTAGTGGGAAAATCATGATTACCTTGAGAAATTTTCCTTTTGACTTGTAACAATTCATTAGACAAATTTTGTAATAGGGGATCAGTGGTATATGATGTGCTTCAAGTAGAAGAATCACCCTTATAAGTTTTTATCTTGATCTTTTTAGCCATTATCAAGTCATCTTCAACCTCTATAGCAATATTTTTATCTACCACTAAATCAACCAAATGTGCTTTACATAGATTATAACTAACCTCGAGTAACTGAGAATTAATAAAGAAGCACTTTCGATTATCTCCAGTAGGTAGAGTAGCTTGAGGGATTCTATAGAGTAGTCTATTAAACTTGGTAATAAAATCCCACATGTGTTCATGTTGTTCTTTTTTAAGCTGAGTCAGTTGGATGAGAAATATATGTGAATCTTCTGCAACTTTAAACATCTTTTCAAATTGTTCATGCGTAGTGGCCTAACTAACTAAAGTACCATGATCCAAATGGTAAAACCATTCTAAAGCTAAGTCATGCAAGGTCTCAATGAAAAGTCTAACTAAGAAATCTTCATGCTCAATGCTAATTAATCCATAGCCTACAAATAAATTAACCAAGTTCTCATCTAGAATTTGTTTTCCATCACTTGTGAACTTTGTAAAATTCTTTCTTGATGCCTTTGTCAAGTCATGGAGAGGAGTCAAATTTAGAGGACTAATCACTGCCCCCTAAGGAACATGAAGTGATAGCACCATTCTTCTTGGAATAGGGAATTAAGGATTGGTAGATTGGATTATTCCTAATGAATTATGTTTTAGGTGATTCATAAGATTTTTTTTCTCATCTGATAGGTTAGAGGATAGATCTAATTGTTCTAGTTTGGATAGGAAAGCTGAAATTAAAATGTTCTTGTAATTTAAAGAAGTCATTGGTTTAGCTTTGATCTCTTCTTGCTCTAGTAAAAGGTCAATATCCAAAATTAAATGACAAACATTCTTTTTAAGATTTACTATAGTAATTTGGTTTATAAGTAAATATTGAGATGGTAGTAACTTAAAATATAGGAGTTTTGAGAAAGAACAAAGTGTAAAACAAAGTGTTTCTTCTAGACATGCAACAACATAAGAAAAGCAACTCATCTATTTTTAACAAGTAAATTTCACTTCATAAATGATTCCTTTCACACATAGGTTCATAACCACTCTACATGAAAAATTATTAAATGATGGTTTGGAAACATGTGAATTTTGGAAAACTAAAAATTAATTGTGCCTATCTCCACTTATGTGAGTAAGCTAATTTTTGTTTTGGGAGTTGAGTTTGTAGTTCCCTAGTAGAGTCAACATAAACTATTGGCTAGAAATTTTTTAGGAAATTAAATTTATCTAGGCAATGATGGGATTAAATCCCCTTCATTTAATGTTGAATTTCCCATATGCTAATGTCTATCTAATTTTACCTATTCACACTTTCAGTTATTGACAATTTATATAATTTATTTATAGGATATGCATAATTCATCATATTTTTGGGGTATTAATTTAATCATAGAGTTCATGAACTATAAATAAGTTAATTTTCATCAAGTAATTAATTTTTTCAGAGAATGTGTAAATAAGTTTTAGGAAATAGAGAATGAAATACTAGAATATGTTAGAAGAAAGTTGTACTTAACAATAAGTAGTTTTATAGAGCTTATTGAACCTGTACAAGTAAATAAACATTCAAGAGATGATAATTCTTTTATAAAATGATTAAAAATGACTATAATTCACATTTATATTTAAATATAACACAAACAATCTTAAAAAATCCACCAAATGATCTCTTGAGACACAAAGTTTCATATAAATCAACTTTCTTCTTATTTACCTTGAACCAATTACATACAAAAGAAAAAATCTAAAATCTAAACACAAATTTTTAGATTAATTCAAATCTCTTACTTTATTTATATTTTATATATAATTTTCTTTACATATTTATTATATTCTCCATTTATGCCATAAGATTCGGTGACCAGTAGATTATCTTGTATATTCATTTACTATATTAGATTTCATGTTATTTGGTACAGTAACTTGTTTAATAATATTAAACTCATAATACCTAGCTAGGGTTATAAAAAAATAGCATTTGATTAGAGGCCTTAGAAACCTCTTCTTTTCCATTATGTGGTAAAGAACCCTTAGTATAGTTTTAGTGTATCCATTATTGTTCATGACCTCAATATAAAGATATTTATAAGTAGACTTATATTTTGGCTACCTTATCCTAAATTAAATATTATGTAGTAAGATAAGATATAGACCTATCTAGTTTTAATTTAATTAATTATGGTGAACTCAACATGAATATAACATTTTTATATTTTTTATTTTTCTTTGTAGATAATTAGATTGACCCTGTCGACCTAGCTTAGCACTCTATGTGTAGGTTTTCATACTCCATTGACCCCATTTACCTAGTTTGGCTCTATGTAGGTTTTAATAGCTTCATAAACTTGGTAAAAATAATTAGGGAATATTTTTTTAGGTTTTCCAACTAAGTTGTGCCTGTCAAACCTATTTGGCTTTCTACATGTGAAATTTCTAGTACGAGAAACTAGATCAATCCAATCAACATAGTTTCTTTTTCTTCTTTTAGCATTTAAGTAGATCAATCTATTTTACTCTATTATTTTCTACATTTTTTATTTTATAAATAGATTGATCATATTTATAGATTTATATTTTTCTAATCATTTACCAATTTTTATTTATACTAAGTCAACTAGCTTGAATCTATATAAATATTTTGTCTTCTACCGCTAAAAGTTCAAATTTACACCTAGACAACATAGTTCAAAATACAAACTAAGCATATTTATAAAAACTACTACATCAACCTAGTCAAATATATATTATATTATAGCTTCAATCTAATGATATCAGTAATTTAACTTTATCAAAATTTTCAATAAATTTATTTTCACACACTTTTTCAAAATTTTAATTTTCTTTACTATCTTTACTGGCTTTTTAGTTATATAAAATAGTACCTTTATAGTCAAATAAGTGAATTGGTTTGATTTAGTTATTTATATATTTTCAACATTAAAAAAAATAAAAATAAAAAAAATTAATTTCCCAATTGCATTCATTATGGCATGTCTTCTAATAGATTGAGTCGATTAACTCAACTATGTTCTATTCTATTTATACAACTTCGTATACTAGGTCGACTTGTTATATTTATATTTCTTCCTAGATTAAACAAAGGGAATTAAACTAAATTTATAATAGTTAAAATAACTTTAATTCTCATTTGGATTATTTTTTAGTTAATTTACAAAAAAAAATAGCTTTAAAAACTCTGATTTTCTCTCTTACTTTTCCCCTTGTTTGGATTTCACTAGAAACTGTGTATTTGAAGGGATACTTGATAGTATATGTATGGTCATTTCCTATTATTTATATATTTTTTGGAATGAGGGGCTTTCCTAAATACTTATAGCCATAGTACAAATCTAAAAATGGTGTTTAGTTTTTGCCTAGTCAAAATATTTTTGAAATGCCTAGGATTTACCTCTTTATTGAACCTTAAGAATCCAAACATCTATTTTTTTGTGTGATGAATTAGTAAATATTTGGTCTTGAGAAGATACTTACAATTTTCCATTGAAACTTGGTTTCATGGATTATGGGAACAGTAATTCCTCCATGGTCAGTGCTTTAAAATATTGGGTTAACACTATCCAATAGAAAAGAAAATATATTTGGAAGTCTACAATTTCAATAAAAATCTTTAGTAAGACTTTATGATCTTATTTTAAAACATTTAATTATCTTCTACACTTTTTTATTTCTTCTTATTATTTTTCATTTTATTTTATATCATGAACTTTTCTTAGCCAATGTTGATACAAGATTTATGTTATGTGATTTAGCTAGATTGACTAGTTAGACCTAGTTAGTTGTGTGTTTCATTTATCTTTTTAACTAAATCATCTAGATTCAGAGCATTTATAATTTTCCTAGATTAAAAAAATATAGTTGACCTAGTTGACTCAGTCATATATACACAGTTTTGGTTTTTTTCCTTCTTAACTATGTCTACTTGTTCAACTACATACCTATTATCTAACTTAGTTCTCTCTTAGACTAATTGAAAGTATACAATTTAGTAAACCACTATGTTAACCTACTTGACTTTATAATAGTTGGCTGACATAGTTCACCTTCAATCTTCTTAGTTTCTTGATGAAACAACCTTGACATATCTAAATGTGTATTATTTTGATGACATACTCTTCTTCATACCTACATTTTATCTAGTCAATCCTATAAAATATCTAGTTGACTTAATTTTATTGATAGAATTTTCTTCCTTAACACATCTTGAACATTCTTATCTTTATTTTTACCATATTTAAACATCATGAAATAGACTATCAAAATATTTATTGATAAATTTAAACTATTTAAATGATACATGGGTTTATCTTTCTTACCTACCTTATCCACCTAAGAGGATAATCCTCATGGTGAAATTTTTCTTGTGTTTCATCTCAATCTATTGATTTCAACATGGTTCAAATTACTCAAAGTGATTATTTATATGTTTTTAATCCATTTCACTTCTTAGGATACCAAATTATCCAAACTACCTTACTACAACATTGGAGAAATTGATACAACCTTAATGAATAATTCCACATAAAATCCTCCTATAGACAACACACCTAATCCTAATAGTGGGAATGTTACTCCTACCAACACTAGCATTCCTCCTCCTAAAAATAATAATATTTCACCTATTAACACTAATAACTAAAATACATAAATTAATACTACTCAAATTCTTACACAAATAGTAAAATAAATGAATGTTACGAAAATGGTAAATAATAGTCTAATTATGCAAATGCAACATCATCTATTAAAAATTATTAATCAACCTCCTATTATATTACCTTAAAATAGTCAAAATTTTACCCTTTCTCCTCTTAGAGATGTAAATGGGAATATCATTCTACAACCCCTTATGCATAATAAGATACTTCAAAATATCTAAAATGAACCTTTATCTCCTTTAATTATATCTATTGATATTAGAAATATTTCACGAACTATTAAGTATGATGGAACTAAAGTCCCTGCATTTTTTATTTTGGTATTTGGTGATCTCTACAAGAAATTAATCCAAACAAATAATGTCACATCCCAATTCCTCACTAAGCTAATTTACCTAATTATCTATGGATTATTATGGTTGTTATATTTATTAATTACTATTTAAATAAGTAGTATGTCATATGTTGTTACATGAAAATTATATCTTTCATAGATTACATGATTAAAATTTTAAGTTAGATATATTTTTATATTCTTTAAATTATGATCATATCAATTAGTTTTTACAATAGTATTTTATGATATATATCATGATGTTACAATCTAAATACCTTCTTATCATGAGTTATATGTAGATGAGATTCATCCCTTAGAGCATGATAGAGGGAGAGCATCATAGGAGAGGATGGTGTAGATGGAGGTATTGAGAGATGATAAAGGAATAGCTAGAACCCACACACACCATGATAGATAGCATTCTTTATATACCTTATGTGAATTGTTATTTTTAGTATGTCTTTGATGTTATCTACATTTAAATGATTAATTATGTGTGTTAGTTATGGTTTAATTTTGATTTAATGCTTATGTAGATGAAATTATGTGCTTGAATTATGGTTATAATACATAGATTAAGTGAATAATGTTGATTTTGATCATGTTGTGTTAATATTCATGATTTCAAATGATAATTATTTAACAATTAAGTAGATCCAATGGATTAATATTTATCTACTACTACTTATAGAC
>JARHVA010006498.1:0-420000 GCA_037957365.1 Torreya grandis | reverse complement strand
AGATTCATTGCATACATTTAATTGAATAAATGTAGGTACTTTGATTATTTTTGTACTTAGCATGTTTTATGCCTGATAATAAGAAGTTATATATATATATATATATATATATATATATATATATATATATATATATATATATATATATATATATATATATATATATATATATATATATATCTGTGTGTGTGTGTGTGTATCTATTGGTTATATTTCATATTAACCAAATCTCGTATTGTTGGTAACAAATAAGCAATTAGACATACTTCACTAGCTTACTTAACATCACCAATGACATATGAGGGTAATCTGATAAAGTGGTGTTTATGAATTTGCATGATCTTAGAGATCATTAACTATTTGAAAACTTAGGCCAAAGTAATGTTGAGTTAAACATTATCATTTCATATGTATGATTTACATGTTTATGAGATATCATCTTAGAATGTATTTCTTTATGGGAGACATCATGCATTAGATATCTTACAACACATGGCTACTAGATTATCTCTTTGGACTCCCACATCATCACTATCTACCCATCCACGAAAGGAGGGCCATTTCCTAGTTGGAGGATTTTGTGGGGGATCAATGGTCCATGGTTGGTGTGTAAAATTACTCTAATGATGCTCTCTTTCCCCATAATCATACTTCATTAGATACTACACTTGAGATTACCATATATACTAGAGTTCATGTGACTCACACTTTATGGAGCCTTATATATAGTATTTTTTATATTATTGAGACATTATTCTTGATGAAAATATAATGAATTATTTAATGTACATTGATAGCAGTAGATGTAATATTATACCAACCATGACTAGAATTATGTAATTACATTTTGGAATTTAAGTAGTTATGTTTTCCTTGTTTGTTTCATAGTGATCAGTAACCAAATGGATTGTAACATGCCTATTTTGTAGTTAGTATATTCATTATGTTTTTATTAAGATCAGTAATTTTATTCTCACAATGAATTATAAGTTGAATATGTTTAAATTATTTTTAAAAAAATGAATTATTATAGTAAATCCCAATGGGGATGTTATATTATAGTATCTAAGCTATGGATCAAACTCTAGGACATAATGAGTTCACTAACATTTTTGTATCCTTCTATTTACTAGAAAAGATAATGGTGTGAACTATATCATCTAGTGAGGATCCTTAAAATGTTAATGACAATAACCATCCAATTAATCTTAATCAATTTTATGTTGATCAAGTAGCAAAGTTGGATCAAGTTCTAGCATCCACAAATGAAACTAGGGACTGAGTTACAACCCTAAAATAGGAAATTCATGTCCATGAAGAGGAATCCCATCAAGATATTCTTGAAGATCATCTTGATAAGTAGGAAATACGTAAAGATCAAAGATGTGGGGAAGTGGCTTAGGATGAGAGAGCTCTTGTAGATATAGAATTAGCAAGAGATATGAAAAAAGTGAATCCACCTAAGTTTAATGGAACCATTATGATAAATAGAGATGAAGAATGGATGACTAATATGGATAGTTATTTTGAGATTTGAAACTTATCTAAAGTCATTAAATTGGTCTAGGGAGCTTACCAATTGGTTGGTGAATCAACTATATGGTTGGATAATAAAAAGTTGAAAATGAATCTTAACTCTACTACCACCACATGGGAGAAATTCATGACAATTTTTAGATCATGTTGGATTTCAAAGTTATACATTGACCAAAATATTACAAATTTTGAGAATCTTAAGCAAGGGGACCTATTAGTGAATGAGTACTTAGAATAGTTTACCAAAATTATGAAGTATGTACCTTAGAATTAGGTAAATGAGAGGTTAAAAATTAAGAAGTTTATCATGGAATTAAAACCCCAAATTAGTGAAGAGGTGGACATTCATATACTGTCTACCATGGACTAAGTCTTTGAAAAGGTAGTCAAGTAGGAAAATAAGCTAAAATCTCATGCTCAGGTTAGAGACAAGCTTAATAAAAAGTTTGTAAGCTCTAAACCAAATTTAAAAAGGATGAACTAGAAGAAAAGGAGTGGAGACTTCAATATTTAGTTCAATAATCTGAATTCTATATTCAATAGTGGTTCAAGTAATAGGAAACTGAATAATGGTTTTAAAGGTGGTTTCAATGGAAACCAATAATATGATAGGAAAGGACTATCTAAAGGTTGCTTCATTTTTGGAGGTGACCATTTTAATCATGAGTGTACATATGATAAATTGAAGAACAAAGTTTTTTATTCTCATCAGGGAATGTTTTAGTAATGCATTCATTTGGTAGTTGATAATTGACAAGCCAAATTCCAAGCTTCACCCATAGAACTATAAGGTATTTTGTTTAAACATGTGATTACTATTTTGATATGTACATGGGATATAAAATATTTTATAGCTCCTAAAATACTTAATAAGTTATTTATAAAATCTATAGTAATGGCAAATGCATGATCAGTACAAAATGGGAATGAGTCAAAGTTTAAAGTTGATAAGTATTTAGTTGAATCTGAGATTAGGTTACCCAAATTCACAACAGTAGTGGATCTTTATCCAGCATTATTAGTATCATATGATGTGATCCTAGGAGTAAACTAGCTTACAAATCATAAATTTAAGGTTGAATTGTATCTGAAGAAGGTTGAGTGTCAACATGATTTTGGAAATCAAACACAAATTTAGGGTGAAAAAATGGAGTCAGGATAGGCAGATTTATACAATGCAACTTAGGAAGGCTCAAAGAAAAGGGTGCTAAGAATTTATTGTTAAGATAAGTGAAATATATTAATCTAAGGAACCATCCCTTGAATATTATCCTTCCATTAAGAATTTTCATGATTTTTTTCCAAAATAATTACCCATATTGCCTCCCAATCAAGATTTTAATTTATCAATAGATATCATACCAAAACCTTGGTCCAAGGCATTGTATAAAATGACAACCACCAAACTGGTTGAATTAAATGCTAAAATCTAGGATTTATTATCAAAAGGGTTGATTAGACCAAGTTTTTCACCATGAGATACACCAATTGTTTTCATCAAGAGTAAGGATAGCACTCTATGTCATTGTATTGATTATAAAATGTTAAATACGGAAACTATCAAAAATAGGTATACATTACCTCATATAGATGATATTTTTGATCATATGTGAAAGAAAATGATATTTTATAAGATTTATCTTAGATAAAGATATCATAAGCTTAGGATAAAAGATGAAGATATTCCAAAATAGCTTTTAGAACTAGATATGGGTACTATGAGTTCATAGTGTTACCATTTGGTTTGATAAATGCTCTAGCAGCCTTTATGAATCTCATGAACAATGTGTTAAAAGATTATATAGATTAATTTTTTAGATTATTTCTTGATTAAATTCTTATATATTCTTAAGATGAAGAAGATCATCTTCAACATATGGAATTGGTTTTGCAACATTTGTAGAAGCACAAGTTATATGGAAAGTTGTATAAGTGCACATTTTTAAGAAGAAAGTACAAAATTTAGTACATATTATCTATGTATATGGTATTTCAATAGATATAAAAAATATAATATCCATTAGAGAGTGGACATCACTAAAGAATGCCCACAAATTAAGGAGTTTCATGGGATTAGTGAGCTATTATAGGAAATTTGTTCCTAATTTGTATAAGATAGCTAATCTGATTATCTCTATGTAAATGAAGAACTAATGTTTTATTTGGTCAAATAAGTGTGAAGTATATTTTCATGAATTGAAAATAAGGATTACTTCAACAATTGTTCTAAGAGTTGTTGATCTTGATGGTCAATATTTAGTGATCATAAATGCATTTGGGGATGGACTTAGAGGAGTCCTTATGCAGGATGGTATAGTGGTAGCCTATAAATTAAGGAAAATGAAGACTTATGAGGTGAATTATGCCCACATGACCTATAAATTGTAGTAATTATCCATGCCTTGTAAGTTTGGAGGCATTATTTATTAGAAAATTATTTGAGCTCAAGACTAGAAACTTGGGACTCAAGTACATCTTTAATGAACCAAATATAAATACTCATCAAAGATGATGGTTAGAGTTCTTATATAATTATGATTTTTATATCAACTATATCAAAGGAAATAAAATAGAGTACTTGATTCCATTAGTCATAGGAGGTACATAGTAGACATAGATACTATTAAGTGTTCTTTCAGGGATCAAGTGATCAAATTCTTACAAGGAGATGAATTTAATGATTAGTTTAGGAAAACATTATCAGAGAATGCTCATAATCCTGAGTAAAAAGGATACATAATGGAGAATGATGTTATTTTATGATACGATGGAATGATTTATGTACCAGATACATAAATTTTGAGGAGCATAATTCTAATGTAACTACACAATGCCAAGCTCATGGATGAGTTTAGACCACTCTATTTCAGGACATCGAGGGGTAGCCAATCTCATAGATGAGTTTAGACCACTCTATTTCTAAAAGGGAATCAATAAAGATACAAAAAACATAGTGTCTTATGTTTGTAATGTTAGTGTGTAAAAAATGAACATTTTCATCCCATTATATTGTTATATCCACATGAAATAATATAATTGAAGTGACAAGTGACTGGTATGGATTTTGTACAATGATTATAATTTCCATGGAATAGGCATGACATGATCTTGGTAGTAGTTGATAAACAATCCAAGGTCACTCATTTTTTACTAGGAATTTTGAAAAATTATGTACCTACTATTGGAGGTCTATCAATGATATATCCAAGGTGACCAAAGATGTTGATTAGGTGTTATGTATGTTAGAATGACAATGACAAAGTTTGCTTCAATGTGCTTCAGTGTTATTACTCTCTTTAGTGTTTGACTTAGTGAGGAATTTGGTGGATGTTATTGATGGTATGGACATGTTGAATCAACCCTATAGCATATTATGAATGCTTAGATTGTTTATTAAGTGAATTAAATTCATCATAATAGTCATATGAATGTCTAAGATCAAGTATTCATATTGATAGATAAATTTA
Source organism: Torreya grandis (assembly GCA_037957365.1). Lineage (NCBI taxonomy): Eukaryota > Viridiplantae > Streptophyta > Pinopsida > Cupressales > Taxaceae > Torreya > Torreya grandis. Next base: position 414,997 of record JARHVA010006498.1, on the reverse strand, counting down.
AGTGACAAGATTGATGACATCATCTTTCACATGTGTTAATATTTTAGGAGTAATTTGATACATGGATAGATTTCCTTATGAAAGGTGATCATGTCGTATAAATTTCATGTCATGAGGTTGAGTGTAACAACATTTATTATGGTGTAAAGTTTTACTTCTAGGTATAAGTTTACTAAGTTCCCATACTTATCCCAATTTGAAAAAAAAGATCTATTTGCAAGAATTTAATCATATCAAGGATCTAATGGTGAGAATTTAATCTAACTAGATAAGGATCTAATAGAGCATGTGATCTTGTTATATAGAGACCAATGGTAAACCTAAAGTCAATTTGTCAAAGGTTATTTAGATTGCATGCACTTGTGACATGTTCCAATCTTGTTGAGTTGATAGAAGATCAATGCCATGTAGGTGTTCATATAGATGAAGATCGATGATGCGGTTCAAGTTAAATAGCCAATGCTCAGAAGGCACACGATGCTTCTAAGTGGTACTATAATAGGTTATAATAGTAATGTGCTCAAATTTAATTCAAAAAATCCAAGTGGCATAAGAGCGAGGACTAAAAATAATTTGCTCAGAAGGCACAGAAGGGTACCAAGTTGCTTGATCTCAGAAGCAGGGATCTAAGATCAATGGTGAGCATTGCAAGGTAAATACTAGCCTACTCTCAAGGAAATTAGTGAATCATGTCTATTTTGGATACCAAGAGAAATGAGATGAAGACACATGGTTGATGTTTTTTTAATACACAGTGACCATTGGAATTTGAATATTCAAATTTGTGAAGAGAAACTAGTAATGGGTTTTTGAGCTATAAATTTTGATATATGCAGAATTTGATAATGGTGTAAATGATAAATTTGATTATATATTCAAGGCACATCCAAAAAAGTTTATTATAAGGTCTAAATGTGTATACAATCAAATTGATTGAGATCCAAAGTTGACTATTTATTCATTCATGGTGTTCTTATGTACATAATATTGTTTAAGCAATTTGTACTCTAGCATAAGAGTGTTTTGGTAGGAGTAATCACCTAAAGATGTATTATAGGTCTTATGGAGTGGACCCATGTATTTTATTGTGATATTTTTTTCTTATTTAGATAGATTAAATTCTAAAGAGTAATAGGTCTACATTAGACCTATAAGGGTTACTAAGGCCTAATTAAAAGGCATAACTACTTAAGTGTGACCCATTGATGCTATGACCAACTTGTGAGGATGGTATTGAGATATGTGTTAACATGATATAATTATTAAAGGTTAAGGAAAGTATTATGATTTACCTAGAAAATTTTATTAATGAAAACTCTATAAAGAGTGGAGACCAAGACAATGGTTCATATACTTAAATGTGGATGTGTTGAGAGAGAAGAAGATAGATATGAAGGAAAGAGATCAAAGGGAGTGTTCTCAGTGGATGGAATGAATTAAAAAGTAGATTTAGGTTGAGAAAATAAGTCTAGAGTGATTTGAAAGGGGTATTTTGATGCATTTATTATATGGGAAAGTTTGATTTTGTATGAAGAGTTGAAAGAGTGGTATTAGAAATTATTTCTCTAATTAGATTAAAATGAAATCAGAGTTATGGAGTTTTTTACATAGGTGTTTTTTGGGTGATCAACATCTAAAACAAGTGGGTGCTTATACATACTTAGGGGTGGGTTCTCCTTTTAAAGTGCATGATTTACTAAAAGGTTTAATGTTTGTGATCATCTAATAAGAAAAGTAGTCCTTCTGTTTTGTAGGTTTAATAGTGGGTTTTATTTCCCATGAGGGTTTCCCATATAATTAATGTGTTGCATGTATGATCTAGAATTATCTCTATTAGTCATTTTTATGAATAACTTGTATGATTTATGAATTCTTGTGGTATTTGATTAAGAGTTTCAAATAATTGCAATTGAATTTTGATATATCTTGCTTCACTGATTCACCCCCCACTTTAGTGATTATATATCTATTAATTGGTATTAGATCATGACATTCATACAAGTTTAACCACTTGAAGGTGATCTAAAGTAAAATATATAAAGTCAAAAAAAGTAGGGTTTTTCTAAAAACCAATAACCATTGTTTAATGGGTTAAACTATGCTTTCTAGAGTGCAAAAATGAGGGCATACATCATGTCTCTAGGTTTTGATACTTGTCAATCTATCATAGATGGATATAATACACCAGATACTCCTCCAACTAGTGTTACTAACAAGAATTTGAGTGATAATAATTCTAAAGATATGAATGCTATCATTTTTGGTCTTACTGAGGATGAGTTCACTAAAGTTATCCATTGCAATTTTGCCAAGGAAATTTGGGACAAATTATAGACTTTCTATGAAAGAGACTGAAAGGTGAAACTAGCTAAAATATAGACCTATTGAAGGTAATTTCAAAATCTAAAATGAATGAATAAGATACTATGGCATCCTATCTGCTAAGGTTTGATGAGGTAGTAAACATGATCAAAGGTCTTGAAGAGGTGATTCATGAAGCTACTATAGTATAAAAGGTATTGAGGACTCTTATACTCAAGTTTGATTCAAAATTTTCTACTCTATAAGAAAGTCATGATCTCTCTAAGTTGAAGATGGATGAACTACATGGCATCCTTAGTACCTATGAGATGGGAGTTGATGAGGATAAACCACCAAAGAATGAAGCAACATTCAAGATAGAAATAAATCTAAATAAGAATAGAACTCAAGGTAAGGACATCAAGTATGATGATATTGATGAAGATGAACTAATTAATTTTTTTACAAGGAAATTAAACATAGGTCTAGGAAAGTATAAGGGTAAATGACCCTTCAAATTCTTTAATTATGGAGAGGTAGACACTTTGCCAATAAGTGCCCTCATAATAATAAGTATGATTATCAAGAGCATGATGAAGACCAATATGAAGGTAAGAAGATGTTCATGTCTGATAAGAGGAAGAAAGGATTCAAAAGTTATAATGACAAGAAGATTATTTACACCAAGCAAGATTGCAGCTCATCATATGAGAGTGAAAAAAGTGATTCTAAGTTTGATGAAGAAGATGAATGTCCTATTGAATATGAAGTCCTCTACATGGCTGAGGAAGGAAGTTTCTCATATCAAAAGGAGTCTACTTCGATAGATATAGATAATGAACAAGATAATAAGGATTATGAGACTAAGTTGATGAATGCCCTTGAATATCTAAAGATTGAGAAGAAGAAGACCAATAAATTAAAGTTACATATGAAGGACTATATGGAACAATTTAGTATGTATAAGGCTAGAATGGATGGAGACTCTAAAGAGCATAAAGGTATAGTCAATCATCTAAATAGTTAGTTGGAAATCCTATCTACAAGCTTGAAATCTAAAGAAGATTAGTGTTCAAGGTATGTGATTGAAAATGAGTCATTGAAAGCTTAGTTAGAAAAGGTATCCAGTAAGGTGATGTCATTTATAATGTTTGAAAAGATGTCAATTGATATAAAGAACATTTTAAACAGTCAAAATCATGCTAGTGATAGAATTGGATTTGGCTATAAATAAGAACAAAATATTTCAACTCAAGACAAGGTGAAGACTAATATGAAAAAGTACAATCAGACCTTGAGGGTTAATAATCAGTCTTGGACTGAAGATCTTGGTAGAATGAGGACAAATCACATTAGACAACCAAATGCCATGAGGTATGAAAATTTTAACGATCATTGATATAATTTTAATAAATTTGGTCATAACGATAGAGAGTGTATAATAGTTGCTAAGAATGAGTGGAATAATTAGTCAAATATCATGAACAATGCTGAGTGCTTCAGTTGTTATGACATAGGACACATTAGAAGATTTTTTCAAAATTAGGTAAGGCAAGTTGAGTTCACTTCAAGAAGAATGGTTTGCTACAACTACAATAAAAAAGGTCATATTTCTAGGACTTTCAAACATTTTTTTAGAAAAATGACATACAAGTCACTGACACCATCAAATGGTTTAAAGAAACTAATCTTAAGAAAAAATAAGAAAAGTAGCAAAACTCTTATAGTGCACCAAAAAAAGAATCAATGTTTGTTCAAACAACATTTCACACTCAAGTAGATGAGAACAAGAAGTGATACATAGATAGTGGGTGTTTAATTCATATGATATTAGACAAGAGAAATTTTATCCCTCTTAAGAATACCAATCCAAGTTTAGTTAGATTTGGTGATAAAAAAATATACTAATACTGTTGGAAAAGGTACTATGAGTCTTGACAATGGTCATACTATAACCGATAATGCCTTATATGTATAAGGTTTGAGACGTAATATTTTAAGTATGAATCAAATGTGTGAGTAAATAAATATTCTAACCTTTAATGACAAGGAATGTGAAGTTAAAAGGGCAAATTCTAGAAATATAATTATAAACATTCATAAAGCAGAAAATAACCTATATATCTTCTATGAACCCAAGAAAGAGGAATGTTTCATAAGTAAATTATATGAAAGCTGGATTTGGAATAGAAGCCTTAGACATAAATTTTGACAATATGTTAAGGATAAATTTAAAGGGGTTATTAATATATATGCCGAAAATTATAAAATTTCCTCATTCTCTTTGCAAAGGATGTCTTCATGGGAAACAAATCATGAAGAGATATAAATCTAAGGAACATTATACTATAGGGTCATTAGAATTAATCCATACATAATTGTGTGAACCTATGACAACTTAAATTATTTATGGTAACAACTATTTCATGCTTTTCATTGATGATCTCACTAAGATGACTTGGATATGCTTTCTTAAAGAGAAATGTAAAGCTTTTGAAATATTTATAGAATCCAAAGCACTTGTGGAAAATGAAAAAGAATCTAAAATTAAGAGTGTAAGATCAGATAGAGGAGGTGAGTTTTGGTCTCAAGAATTTTATGACTTCTATGAAGAACATGGTATAAGTAAATATTCTACTACTAGAACACCACAACTAAATGGTGTTGTTGAAAGGAAAAATAGAATTATTCAAGAAATACGTAGAACTATGCTTCAAGACGCTAAAATATCATATGGCTATTGGGAAGAGGCAACAAAAACTTCATTTTAAATTTTTAGTAGGTGACAAATTAGAGTAAATGGTGATAATACTCCATATAAGCTATGGAATAATAAAGTTGCATTCATTTTAGAGTATTTGGGAACAAGTGTTATATCAAAAGGGATGAAGAAAATCTTGGAAAATTTTATTTAAGATATGATGAGATAATCTTCTTAGGATAATCTTATATCATCTCTACATATATATGCTTCAACAAGAGACTTCACAAGATTTTTGAAAGCTCAAATGTTAGTGTAGATGAGACAAATAGAGTCAAGAAATCAAGATTACAAGTAAGTAATACTATTCAAAATTCTATTTCAAACAAGGATAAGTTATCTATTCAAACAAATGATGAAGATGAAGAGGAATAAGCAATAATTGACACTAAATCTCCATCTAAGAGAATACAAAAGGATAATCCTACCTCTTAGGTAATTGGTAATGTGAATGAAAGGTTGCAAACTAGAAGAATAATGTTAATCAATCAGAATATAAAAAACATTGTCTTGTCATTGGTTGAACTGACAAATTTTCCTAGAAGATAGCAAAGATGAAATTTGGTCATGTGTTATGGATGAATAACTTGATCAAATAGTAAATAATGAAACATGGGATCTGGTTCCTAGACCAAAAACCAATAATATGATAGGCACTAAGTGGGTCTTTATAACTAATATGAATGAGAAAGTAGAGGCCACAAGAAATAAAGATAGAATGATGTGTAAAGGATATGCTTAGGTTGAAGGGATATATTTTGATGAGACTTTTTCTCCAATGGTAACGATGGAAGTAATTAGACTCTTCTTGGCATATGTTAGTTTCAAAAATTTTAAGGTATACCAAATGGATGTGAAATCTTCATTTTTAAATTGAAACTTAGAATAATAAATGTCCATTGAGTTACCTAAAGTATTATTCTTGTCAAGTGATCAAGACTATGTATGCAAATTGAATAAGGCTTTATATGGTCTTAAACAAGCTCTTAGAGCTTGGTTGATAGACTAGACAAGTATCTTATAAGTCAAGGTTTCAAAACATGGATAAATGATAGAAATTTATACATTAAGACTAAATGTAGTCATTAATTAATTCTTGTTGTCTATCTTGATGACATAACATTTGGTTTTGATAATGATAATATGAGTAAAGAATTTGTGTATGTAATGAAGACTAAATTTGAGTTGTCTATAATGGGGGAGCTTTCATTATTTTTAGGATCATAAATTAACCAACTAGATGAAGTGATATTCATTTCAAAAGCTAAATACATTAATGATATGCTAAGGAAATTTAATATGATAGAGTGTAATCCAATGGGTACACCAATGATTATAGGTTGCACACTAATTAAGTAATATGACTCACCAAAGCTTGATCAAACCTTGCATAGATATATGATTGGAAGTATTTTTTACTCCACTACCTCTATACCTAACATCATACAAGTAATAGGACTTGTTGGTAGGTTTCAAGCTGATCCTACCAATTCTCACTTAAATGTTGTCAATAGAATCTTAAGGTATCTTAGAAGAACAATAGAATATGGTTTATAGTATCCCTGGAGTAAAGAATTCACTCTAGATACATACAATGATGCAGATGAGGTTGGTTATGTGGATTATAGGAAAATTACTAGTGTTGGAATTTTATTCTTGGATGAATGCTTGGTATCTTGGCTAAGCAAGAAGCAAGCCTAAGTATACCTATCTAATACAGAAACTAAGTATGTAATTTCTTCCTCATGTTCCACTAAATATATATGGATGAAATAAACCTTGAAAGACTATAAAGTAAGGATAAAATAAGGTTGTCCCATCTACTCTGACAATACTAGTGAAATTAATATCTCAAATAATCATATAATGCACTCAATAACTAAACACATTCCTATTAGATATAATTTCTTGAGAGAAAATGTGAGCAATCAATATGTTAAGTTAGAATGTGTGTCTAACAAATAAAAAATTGTAGACACTATGACCAAACCATTAATAAAATAAACATTTGAGTATCTAAGACAAATATTGGGAGTCATCTCCTTGTCTACGAATCAATATAAAGTTCTTAGTTGATGGGGAACAACTAGTTCATGACCTTGCTCCAGTAGTTTTTAGTAAAATTATCTCATTGGAGCATGGATTTAGGGGGATAACTTAAATAATTTGAGAGGCTTGAAGATATGTGCATAACATAAGGGGGATTTTATCTTAATGATTATCAAGGTGAGTTCTAGTAGTTTTTATTGCTCTTATATGTTTTGTCACCATAGAACAAAGTATGATGAAAGAAGAGTATAGTTTTGAAGCATGTCTAAAAATCTCAAGGTAAGAAGAGGTATGCATGGTGTTAAGGGGAATTTGTATCATCTATCATAGGTGTTAATTTCAATGTTTTTGGTTCTTTAAATCTTTACAGGTGCTCAGGATCAGTAGATGATCCCACTTTGTCATTGTGTCAAAGGGGGAGAAAGTACTTGAAGAGAGACAAAGTCTAAGCATAATATTTCTATTAGTGTTTAACATCAATGATAAAGGGGTATATTGTTTTATGTTTGTAAATGATGCCTTCAAGGTGACCAAGGATGTTGATGAGGTTTTATATATGCTAGAATGATAATGAAAAAGTGTGCTTCAATGTGCTTTAGTGTTCTTACATAGTTCTTTAGTGTTTGACTTTTAGTGTTCTTACATAGTTCTTCAGTGTTTGACTTAGTGAGGTATTTGGTGGATGTTATTGATGGTATGAACATGTTTAATAGAACATATGTGATGTTATGAGTGATTATAGTTCTTATTTAAGTGAATTAAATTGATCAAAATAGTCATATTAATGTCTAAGCTCAATTAGTCATCTTGATGAATAAAGTTGAGAGAGTAGATTGATGACATCATATTTCACACATGTAAAAGTTTCAGGAGTAGTTTGATACATGTATGGTTTCCCTATGAAATTTGATCATGTGGTTAAAATTTCATGTCATGAAGTTGAGCATATAAAAATTTATTAAGGTGAAAATTTGTCCTTCTATGCATAAGTTTACTAAGTTCCCATACTTAGCCAAATTTCCAAAAAGAGATCTAACGACAAGCATTTAATCAAATCAAAGATCTAATGGTGAGGATTTAATATGAAAAAATAATAATATGATATAGTGCATGATATTTTCATATAGATATCAATGGCATGATTGAATTAAATATGTAAAATGTTCCTAAGATTATACATGCTTGTGACATGTGTCTTAATCTTGTTGATTTGATAGAAGATCAATAATATGCGGGTATTCTTACAAATGGAGATTTACAATGTAGTTATAGTAAAATATTAAATTCTTAGAAATAACATGGGACTAACAAGTGTCACAATAGTGGGTTTTTATGGTAATTTTCTTAGATTTCATTTATAACTACCAAGTGGCGTAAGAGCAAGGACTGACAAGAATGTGCTCAGAAGGCACGTGAGGGTGCCAAGTGGCTTGATCTTGTAAGTGAGGTTATAAGATAAATAATTAGCATTGTAAGGTAAAGAATAGGATACTCCCAAAGATATTGATGAATCTTGTTTTTTGTATTTTTTAGGAGAAATGATATGAATACATGTGGCTAATGTTTTTGTAATACACAATGACTGTTAGAAATTGAATATTCAAATTTGAGAAGAAAAACTAGTAACAGGTTTATGAGCTATAACTTTTGATATATGTAGAATTTGATAATGGTGTAAAATTCAAAGTTTTATATTAATTCAAGGTGTATCTATAAAATTTTATTATAAGGTCTTATTTTTTGTATATTTAAATTTATTGATAGCCAAAGTTGACTATTTTTTCATTCATGGTGTTCTTGTGTATAACATATTGTTTAATCAATTTTTGCCTTAGAAGAAGAGTGTTTTGGTAGGAGTAATCATATGAAGATGTCTTATAGGTCATATAGAGTGGAACCATGTATTTTAAATTGATTTTGTGTTATTTTTTTGCTTGATTAAGTGATAAAGAGGTAATAGGTCTCCATGAGACCTATAAGGGATACTAAGGGCTAATTGAAAGGCATAAATGCTTAAGTGTGACCCATGGATGCTATGGACAACCTATGAGGATGGTATTGAGTTATGTTTTTTAATGATATAAGCCTTAAATGTTAAGTTAAGTACTATGATTTACCTAGAAGTTGATATTCATGAAGACCCTATAAAGAGTGGAGACCAACGTAATGGTTCATATACTTGAATGTGGATGTGTTGAGAGAACAAAAGATAAGAATGAAGGAAAGAGATTAGAGGGAATGTACTCAGTGGATGGACTTTAATATAGAGAATATTGAGGATGAGTGAATAATTTTAGAGTGATCCAAAAGGGGTGCTTGGATGCATTGTTTGTATGAGTAAGTTTGAGTGTGTGTGAAGAGTTGAAAGAGAGGTATTATAAATTATTTCTCCAATGACATTGAAATGTAATTATATTTATGGATTTGTTGATTTTATAGGTTTTGTGTGGATGTTCAACATCTTTAACAAATGGGTTTTTTTTCATACTTAAGGGTGGGTACTCCTTGTGAAGTGAGTGCTTCACTAAAAGGTTTCATATTTATGATCATCTTACAAGACAAGTAGTCAATGTGTTTTTTAGGCTTGAGAGGGGATTTTGTTCCCCATGAGGTTTCCCATAGATTTCATGTGCTTTGTGTATGATCTTCCATTATCTCTCTCATTCATTATTATGAATAACTTGTATGATTTATGAATGCTTTTGGTCTTTGATTAAGAGTTTTAAATAATTACAATTGAAGTTTGAAATATCTTACATCACTGATTCACCTTCCCTCTCAATGATTGTACCTCTAACACCTAATTTTATAAATAGATTCATAAATTAAGTTGTGGATGCCTCTATGTGTACTACATTTGTCATTAGTGTTCAAATAACACTTCTCATTTTAGAATTATATGAATTCAGAGCATGAGTAGTAGGTTTTGGCAACTTATGTTACCTATGGTGAAATAATGGTAAAGTAATGTTTATCTGTTCCAAAAAAATTATATTAATTGATGGTTGAGGGCCATCATGGACTGAATCTTTGCAAAAGGTAAGTATCTATACTAATAATAATAAATTATGACCAAAGGTTAAACTATAGATTAATGTAAATGAATGTTTATAATTAAATTTAAACTAAAGTGATCTGGTTAAAAAAAGTAAAAGATAAAGGTAAGGTAGAAATAATATAAGTGATTACTAATCCTTTACTCAAATATCATGACAAAGTTTCAATTATAATTAAGTTTGCATTAAACCAGTATATGATGCAAAATAACATGATCTCAGATCTCATTATACACCAAGAAAATTTTCAAAGGATAATATGAAATCATACAAGTAAGAACTGGATTTTACTTTAAAGATTCATTACCAAACTCATATAACATTAACACATCTAAATATAGAACAAATAAAATGAAGCAAATTCAAGATCCTTCAACTAATATAGCATAATCACAAATTAGAAACCCTATATCAAAAATACAAATTTAGAATTCATGAAACCATTCAAATTCAATATTTATAACCAATAATTGAGAGAAAGCCAAAGTAAGAATTGACACATGAAATTTGGACAATCTTCACAAAATTCCTTGATAGTTTTAATTTCTCAAAGTATATAAATTTTGCTCAAAATTATCTCTCTTTACAAGATGGTACTAATGCCTTTTATAGAAAGTTAGGCAATATAGTAGTCAGTTACAAGATAGAAATGTGCAAAAGATAAGGACATCTATCCTTTTTCAAAAAGTTATAGAATACACTTACTTTTCCAAACTAAACTAACCTAGAGGAAAATATGCTAACAAACTAGCATATGAATTTACAAAAAGAATATTCTTATTTCAAATATTAAAATGTTTTTACAAAAAAGGAATATTAATTAATTGATGGGCCCATTATCCAAGGGTCTCCTTATTTCTCTTACATAAGCTCCATAGCTCTTTGATGGTGTTCCTTGATGAGATCCAAATGCAAAGTTGGATTCAAGAGACAAACATCTACTTGATCAACTAAGTCCTCAAAATATCTATCATCCCTTTCCATAGCTTCCTTAATGCTTCTATCTTCAGAAATATTTTCCTCAATAGTGAAGATCATAACTAAAATTTTGCTATTATCACTACCTGATTGACCCTAGCTTTTTCCCTTTACTTCCTGCATCACCAAAGTGACTCTATTATTATATTATTCATCATAAATAATGCCCTATATTTTAGACTTCATAGGATTAGCCAAGATGGTGTCAATTAATTTCTTAATATGGGTAATCAACTCTTCATCCTCCCTTAGGAGTCTGTCCAAGCTTGTTGACCAAGCACTTAAAATCTAGATTTTATCTACCACTATCCCTAATATAGCTTCTAGGTGGGTTATGATAATGGTTTTAAATGTAGGAATTATATTCCCAATCAGTATATTGATGAGATACCTTATTTTATCCTTTGTATCTTGCCATTCTATCATCAATCCTTTAGCCACCTCACACTACTAACTCAATGCAACTTGTCTCAGCTTCATTGATTTTAAAGAGTCAAACATGTCAAAAAAGGATGCTTAAAACATCTTAATTATGGCCTCAAGTATTGATTATATAGCTTGGGTATCTAAGTTCTCCTTTTCCTTCCCCATGTTATGTATCCTTTATTTCATTCCCCTGATGCCTTATCTAACTTGAGTTAGATGAGCCTCAGTTAGGATTTAAATATCCTCTTCATGGATGGGTAATTCACCAAGATATTGCTCTCTAACTAGATTTTAACCTATAAATAGCTTAACCTTTTGGAATGTGAACTCTTCAATCCCCACCATAAATTTTCTTATTATCACATACTTTAATCTAGCTATCTCTGGATAGAGATGCATAGTAGTAGATGACTTTATGTATTTTATAGGTTTTAAGACCTCTATCCTTATGTTGTTTAATGATCCTAGAGTATCCATGTACATGCTTTCTAACCCTATAGTGGTCACTTGTATTATTTCTTCTTCCTCTTTCATCAAATCCCTTATGCATGGATTGATATTCTTATGCACATCAATGTTAATAGTTTGGGTTAAGGCCCAAGAGTGAGACAAAGGGGGAAACTTATACATTTTTCCATAGATGAACCAATCAAGGAATGATTAGTCCATCAGTAGGTTATTCCTGACTAAATAAGTTAGTTTCACTTTTGGGATGAGTGAAAGTCAACTTTAGCCTATTTGATCCAAATAGGAATAAGGATAATTCTACCTTTCTTTTTTGTGGGGGTACTACTAGAACTAAAACCAAAGCAACCTCTTTTCCTTTATCTTTCTTCACCTCTTCAATTTAATCTTAGGGTTTTTGAGCTTTCTCCTCCTCCTTTTAAGACCCATAAGCTTTAGCCACCACTCTACGTGTGTCATCTACTATTTCATTACACTCTAAGGAAATAATTTCAACTAAATCTATGGGGGACCTTGGTATTTGAGGTAGGGATGAAGATGAAGGTCCCTCACCAGGCCTCTCTTCTAACTTCTCCTTGCCAAGACCTTGTGTAGTTTGTGCTTGATGTTGCATTTCTATCTCTGATTGCTCCTGAGGTGTCCTAGAAGGTCCAAGCAATGACATTGAATAGGTTACATTTTCCATATATCCCCTGATGGCTTTTCATTAATAGTCAATCTATACTCAAGTCTAACATTGTGCCTCTTAAGCCTAGATATAAATTATTCAAAATTGATCACCACGATGTGTAGAGGATAATAAAGAATAGGTTGATATACATAAACTAGAATGGGAAGTTATTTTCTCTTAAAAAATTTCCCTACCCTATTGGAAGGATCCCAATGCCTCAGATCATCTAAGTAAAAGCCAAGAGAATATTTGTGCTTAGCCATGGTTTCCACATGTATCTAATCTTGTAAAATTATTCTACAAATTATTAGAGGAAAGGGATGGAGGACTTTCCCTTTATCCTTACACACACCATCAACACCATGAGGTAGTTGGCATGTAATGTATTGCTTTGCTAGATTTTTGGGAACATAAATAGGAAACTTGTAAGGTTGAATAAAAATCCATTCAATTATAATCACAATACAATCTAGATAGAACTAGATGTCTCCCATTAATCCCACATACTTCTTGATTATAAGGCTTACCCTAGGCAATGGGATCCCTTTTATGGCTTCCACCAAAGTAGGATAGACATAATAATAAATGAACTACATGTGGTGTCTATATTTGAAGATATGTAGCTTCTAATAATGGTGGGAGATTATGAATCTACCCTCAAATGACCAATATTTAATATGAGGTATCTAGGTGGAGGCTAGCATGATATCCAATAGATAGGACATCATAAAGAATTGGTTAATAGTATTATTATTCATGGTTATAAATTGTCTCCCTAGGTAGATGTTTATCATATCTCCAAATGCGGGAGTGAGCCCTTTTTCTACCATGAAGTAAATATAAGATACCTAACTCTTACTAAAAATGTTGTTTAAGGGGATCTATCTATTCTATTTAATAAGGTCATAATTACCCTAATTCATCCCTAAATTGGGCAATTTAGATGTTGCCAGTAGGGTCTCAAATCACATGGTTCCCTTAAAATAACCATGGCCTAAGAATGGTGTCAAGATCATTATTTTCAGTCCATTCTTTTATGGTGTGTAGGTCTACATGGGGTTTTAGAAGTTTGTAATACCCCTTAAAGGCTAGTGGGGAAATATATGAAAATATCCTAGAGTTACCCTCATGAATGATCCAATCATTTTCAATTTTACAATCTACAATAATGGGAGAAAGGATATGAATGCAATAGAGTACCTCTAGTTTAGTAGCAATATGATGGAGACTAGTCATTTAAACTGTAACTAGGTCATAGTACCTCTTGTTGACTATGGTAATCCTTTATTCTTCTTTAGTGATGCCTTGCATCTCCTCAATTATCCATAAGAGCTCGAACCAATTCTTATTTCCAGTGTTCAAGGATATAGTGTCTGGGCAATTATCCTTGAAAACTCTTGCCTCACTATCTGTAGATAGATATAATTATATCTCATCCCTCAATTATGCCTTTGAGATGCCATGGCTTCCATGATTGCAAATTATTCTCAATCAGATTGCAAACGGTCTCTAGGTTAATTCCTTTTGTGCTCAAATCATAATTGAATTTATTATAAATTTTTTATAATCAATCTATGTTTGGTTCGGAATGTTACACAAATTTTATCACTTTTAAGCTTTAATGGTGATAGTTTATTTAGACTTAGGATTATACATGCCCTAGATTCGATTTTGACCTTTACCTTTATACCTTTACATTTTGAGCACACAAGATCTCTTATTTTGTTACTTTAGGCTTGCATGGCACTTATTTGGTGTCTATCTATCAATTTTTGTGGCATTTTTCATAAATGCCTCTAAGCACTAGCCATTTTTTTTGAAATCTACCTTTTGGATTCATGCCATTAGATCATGATTGAGGATCAGTGCAGGCTATTGATTGTTATCCAAGCCCTCATTTGTTATTGGTTATTTTTGGTATCAAGCATTTTGGTTATGGAACTTATCACCTATGTGGGCTTTCTGAGATTAGTCACTTTTTTTAGTTTCATATTACATGAACATGTACCATGTGTTACACCCATGGGAACTTGAAGCCCTGTTGAAAACTTGTCATCAATTTTGTGTCATTGGATCAAGAGACATGATGAAGTGTGGACCATTAGATCCTACAAGATGTATGAACATTAATAAACATCTTTATGTAGGTTGGGAATAAGGTTTAAATACCTTAGGCTAGGATTCATTTTGTGTGTATTAAACAGGAAATAAAGTTTAGGCTAAATTATTTATGCTTATGTTTTTAAGGATTTTTACAAAAAATGGTACCAAGCTAAATATTTTAAGCCAAGGTTTACATTGTATTTAATAAACACAATGCATACTTTCATGGTAAAAAACTTATGCTAAGCTCTTAAAACATGCCCAAAGGGGTCAAAGTGGTATTCAGCACCTCCTTGGTGAACTTTATCAGCACATAAAATTTATCAGCACCTCCTTGGTGAACTTTTACCAATATACCAGTATCTCCAGCCAAAGTTTTATAGTAGTTATTGGAATGTAATATCGTATCTCCCTCTTATTCATGAAGTTTATCCAAAAAAGCCTTTTCCAAAGAATACTTATGACTCCATAGGAAAATGCCTTGTATCCATTAGTTTTTAGTAGTTATCATCACTTATTATTTATGCTTTTTATCGGCATAAATAATAAGTGAGAGAACTACACATGGTTTATTAGGATAGTTATGTGAAGAATTTCAGAAGTGATATTCAACCAACAAAAAGATTCTTCACATAACTATCCTAATAAACCCTATGATATTTAAGCTTATAGTTCTCTTAAAGTAAAATTTATTAGCACCTCCTTGGTGAACTTTTACCAATATACCAGTATCTCCAGCCAAAGTTTTATAGTAGTTATTGGAATGTAATATCATATCTCCCTCCTATTCAGGAAGTTTGTCCAACAAAGCCTCTTCCAAAGAATACTTATGACTCCCTAGGAAAATGCCTTGTGTCCATTAGTTGTTAGTAGTTATCATCACTTATTATTTATGCTTTTTTTTTAAAAATTTTATACAAAAAATGGTACCAAATTAATTAATAGATAGAATGACCACAGGACCATTGTTTCAACCTATTATTGACATTAGTTATTAATTAATTGTTTTTTAAGTATGCATAAGTGAATGGGAAAAACCATGGGGTAGAACATCAATCATAATTGTTTCATATCATAATTATTTTTTAAGTATGCATAAGTGAATGGGAAAATTCACTTTAATTGACCAATGCATTTTCCTAGGGAGTCATATGATAACATAGCTAATAGGATGATTTTTTGAAATCCACAAATAATCAGTTATACCAGTAAGAATATTCTAAGCACTAGCCCAAAGAATACTTATGACTCCCTAGGAAAATGCCTTGTATCCATTAGTTTTTAGTAGTTATCATCACTTATTATTTATGCTTTTATTTTTTAGTTTTTAATACAAAAAATGGTACCAAGCTAAATATTTTAAGCCAAGGTTTACATTGTATTTAATAAACACAATGCATACTTTCATGGTAAAAAACTTATGTTAAGCTCTTAAAACATGCCCAAAGGGGTCAAAGTGATATAAAGACCAAAATGCTAGGATTTGACATAGGGCTTTATTGTATTAATAAAAATGATAAAATATTTAGTTAAAAGTATTTTGCTCAACTTTAATGTCACAAAGAACCCTTTGAAAATTATAATTAGTATATGTCTCTACCCTAAGTTTCATGGCATTCAAAAAATATAATGGGGATGTTAGGATATAGACTTAGACTAGATTCATTTTTTCATATATTTAAACTATGAGATCATTTCAATATTTTCAGTTCAAAGATCTCAAGTGTTGGAACATCCTCCAAGGGGTCCAATTAGTTTTAAATGTAATTCATGAGATTTTTAACAACATTTTGAAGTATATATTTTTCTTGAGAAAAATAATCCTTTAGATTAAATTTTATAGCCTCATAGACATCAAATACATCCTTATGGACATCAAATAATGGTCAAACAAACATCAAATTTAAGCTCTTGAAGTTCTTAGTTTTGATGGGCTTAAAGTTGATGGTCATGAAAACATAAAATGCATCCTTGAAAATGTCAAATGACGGTCATGTAAATTTCAAATTTAATCTCATCAAACTCCTATATCTCAATGTGAGAGTGCTACGTGGAAAATTCACAAAGCTTCCTAAGATCTTAGACTCAATTTGCTCCATCTGATTAAAAACCATGATGAAGTGAGAGCTATTTCATCATGATCTAAGTAGTTTCACACCATTAGTTTTATTTATTAAGTAGGAAACTTTGCTTTTAAGTCTCAAATGTGAGAGTACCATGTGGCAACTCCATAAAGCCCCTTGACCTTTGCATTTTCAATGTTGTCTTCACTCCATCTAATATTTAGTCTATGATGAAGTACAAGCCATTGATTTTGATATGAATGCTTAAACATTATTGGTTTGAAGGACTAAGCTCTTAGTTCATCAAGTTTTTCCTCACTCTATTGTATAAAAATGTGTAAGGAAGCATGAATCATTAAATCCTACAAGATACATGATATTTAGGTTAGGGCTCAGGGCTAAAATAAAAAACATAGGATAAATCATTAAGTCTAATGTCTCATTCTTGTTGATAAACATGAATGGGGCCTTAGAATAAAAACTCTAGGCTAAAAGGGGACCAATATAGAAAATTAAAAGGACCCTACTAGCATAAAACTAGACCATGTTAAAAATATAGGAAATTAAAAAATGGGGAAATAAAAAAGGGAGCAAGGCATAATTTTTAGGCTAAGGTTTGGTTGTGTTTAAAAACCATTACAAAGCCTTAACATAAAAATTGGGATCAAGTATAAAACAAAATTTTCCTACCAATATATTCCCACTAAATTCAAATTTGAACCAAGGGTTAATGATAGGGTTTTAGAACATGAATCTACCAATAAGGACTCCACAAAACCTATAACTATAAGATATGAAGAGCAATTATTAGAAACATTAGGAAAGCTTGAAGCAGATCATAAATTAATAAGCCAACATTATCAAAGTGGATGATCTTCAAATTATAATAATGATTTAAAATATGATATGCTTTCAACGTTAAGGTTCAAAATATCTCAAGGGTCCTAATTTTCAAAAAATGGGGTATGCTGACCTCAACAAATGGTGACTTCTAGGGGAAACAGAGCATTATGTTAGAACTTAGAGACTCTAGTTTAGATAAACAACTAAGTCATCGACATGACTTAATCAATGCCATTATCTATATCACTTTATGGTTGAAGCAAACCTTGAACTTGTATAATTTGGATCAAAAATTATTACATAGCCATGTTGTGTGTGTGCTTTAATTCCACTTACTATTTACCATGGGATTCAAGGGACAAATTCTAGGTTTCATGTCCTTAATCATTAACATTGACTTGAAATATGTTTATATATTCATTAAAACCCATGATTTTAGTTTAGGTAAGGTTTGGGCATTGCACTACTGCTAGCTAGGTATAGAGATGCCTTTGTCTCCATTCATGGCCTTGATCCACTGCTAGCTAGACATCCATAACCCCAGTGGAGATTACCAAAATCACCTATTCTTAAAAATATTTTCATTTTGTAGTACATTCTTATTTTTTGTTTTTTAAGATCTTTTATGCTTTCAACAAGGTTGGGAACTAGGGTAGCTAGGTTTATGGATTTGGTCAAGTGTTGAATCCTCAGAAAATCACATATGGATACAACCATTATCCTAGGCAAGGATTTTTGTTAAGTGTAAGAATGACTGTGTCAATATATTAAGCTCTCATCTTACAAGTGCAAATCTTCTTAACAACAAATTTAGGTCAAGATAATGTTTAGGTTCTTATGGAATAGTTTGCCTCTTTAATTAGTCTTTACCAGTTTCTTCAAATAAAAAAAATTAGGCTCACATTTTAAAACCATGGTCTACATATGTTATTATGTTCACACCCACATTCTTAAACTCTATAGATTCAAAAAAACTAAATAAAATTTGACCTCAGGGTTTTCCAAAAAGACTTATTGGAAACAAGGGATAAGGTAACAAAAGCAAACACACATCAAAAGTATTAAAGTAAGAAACAAATTATATATATATATATATATATATATATGCTTATATACAAACAAGGGACAAGAAGGAAAGATATGAAAAAACTAACTAGCCTACCTACACTATGTCTACCCATCTTATAGTTTACTCCATAAAGACCTCAGGACAAGTAACAAAGAATTAATGCTTGAGTTATTGCCCATTGGTAGACATTGTGAACTCTACTCCTTGTAGATATTTAAGCTTGAAGGTGTTGTTTCCCAATGTGTCTACAATCTAATATGGCCCAATCCATAGAGGTGTGAATTTTCCACGCTTTCCCTTAGGCTCAAATGCTTTGTCCCAAAGGAGAACTAGATCTCCTTGTCTAAACACCTTGATTTTTGATATTTTATCAAAACCACCTTTTCACTATGTTCTGATGCCTACTAAAATTAGAAAAGGATTTATCCCTTGCATCTTCCATCTAAATGATGTCTAACAATCTTTAATTTGAAATCTCTTAGCCTTCCTCCATATATTATTTAATGAATTTATATGTAGGTAATTTGAGAGTGATAGGGAAGATAGGTTCTTGACCATAAACCAACAAAAATTATGATGCCTTTATGGATTTCTTAATTCTTATCCTATCTACCTATAAATCATACTTGAGGAGCTTGTGCCAAGTCCTAGGCTTGCCTAAAAAAAACTTCTTGGTTGGCTTCATCAAGTTCTTATTGGTAGGCTCATAGACTCCATTTCCTTAGGGATAATAATTGGATGAAAACTTGAGACAAATGTCATTATCATATGCCTATTCAATCATCTCTATAGATGTAAATGTAGATACATTACACACACCAAAGAAATTAGAGTTTCAAATCTTGTAGAAATGTTCTCCTTTAAGAAACTAATCACATCTTCTATCCTACATTTTTTAGTGGCTACAGCTTCAATCCACCTTGTGCAATAATATATGGCAGTCAAGATGAATTTGTGACCTTTAAATGAATTGGGGGGTATTATCCCTATAAATTCCAATCCCCATTATGTATATGGTTTATCAACCATGACTGGATGTAAAATTATTATTTCCTTAGGCTCTTTGGTGCTAAAGATCTAGTAGGACTGATATTCCCTCACATGTTTGTGAGCATCTTTGAAAATAGTTGGCCAATATTAACCATCTCTAAAGATTTTATGGGTTGTAGTCTTCCTATATGGATGTCCATTTTTTAAATTCTCATGCAAGGTGCTCATGATTTGGGTAGCTTCCACTTTTGAGACATGCCTTAGGTAGACCCCCTCAAAATTTTTCCTATATAAAACACCATCTTGGATCAAATAATGGGTTACTTTGAGCTTCAAGGCCCTCATTTTTTCCCTTTTAAGTATATAATATAGGTAACATTAATCAGTAAATATATGATGGAATAATACCAGTTAGTAGATTGAAACTTATGATATTCAAATTACATAATACTTAACCTAGGACTAGTATTAACAATCATTTAGATCAAGCCTTTACACCTTACCAATTTTTTTATTTCCATTTTTATGTCATATTCCTGCAAAACTAACATCCATTTACCTCTACATTTCCAAAGTACATTTTGACTCAACATAAGCTTTGTGGTAGGGCCAGGTAGAATAGTGTGCACTTTATTTCTAAGGATATAATGCCCAAATTATTTCACCACCTTAACTAATGCATATGTTTCTTTATCAATCAATGAATAATGCAATTCAGCATTCTCAATGTTAGTACTCATGAAATCTATTGGGTGATCACACCCATCAACCGTTTAAGTTAAAATTGAAGCCATAGTATGGTCAAATGTAAAATAATAGAGATAAAATTCCATTGAAAAGTTAGGACTTATCAGGAATGGAGCCTGGATAATTACTTTTTTGATATCATTGAATGCTTTCCTAGATTCCTTATTCCAAGTGACCTTGGCATCCTTATTTAGCATGTCATTCAATGGCTTGATAATCTCTGTAAAGTTAGAAATGAACTTACTTACCAAGTTTATCTTACCAAAAAATGATTTTATCTCTATCTTACTATTTAGTGTCTTTATCCTAGATATAGCTTCCACCCTTTCAAGATTCTCATCTTTAGTTATGACATGACCCAAAAATATGCCTTTAGTAACACAAAATATGCTTTTATTTTAGTTTAAGGAGATTGCATACCTTCTACATCTCTCAAAAATATGTTGTAAGTGCATAAAGTGATCTTCCTTATTTAAAAAAAAAAATAGTTAGATTATCCATATATATAATGATACACTTACCAATCAAACCTTGAAAGGCATGGTCCATGGCCCTTTGAAAATTACCTCCTACATTCATTAAACCAAAATTAATTCTCTTATAGTTGAGTTTCCCCATTTATTTGTGAAAGCTATCTTCATCTTATCTTCTTTGTCAACCAACACCTGGTTATATCCTGAAAAGCCATCAAGAAAAGACATCATAGCTAGTCCTAAAACATGTATCACCTAGTCAAGAGAGGGAAGAGGGTAGTTATCCTTTTTATTTGATTTTTTAAAAATTATAAAGTTAATTAATATCCTAATCTTACCATTTTTGTTCCTGAATAACACCAAATTATCTATCTAAGTATAATTCTTGATGGGAAACACTATTCTAACATGTAGTATTCTCTTGACCTATTTGAAGATTTTTGGTTCTAAGATAGGGTTCATAGGCCTTTGATTTTGCCTAAAGGATTTGTAACTTTATTTAAGGAGTATAGTATGGGTGATGATTCTTGGATCAAAGATCTTCAATTCATCATAAGACCATGCTATGACATCCTTATACTTGGTTAACAACTCCTTGGCTTTCTTATTCTCAATTTTTGTACAAATTTTTCTAATGTTTACCAGTTGGGGTTGATCTTGGGGTCTAAGATAAATAAAATTGTAGTAATTCCCACTTATCTTAGGAATCTTAGAAACCTCAGCCAATTTTTTTTGATTAAATAGCCTCTCTAAGGAAATCACGCCTTTGGGAATTTTATTCTCATTCAGATGAATGACTTTACCATCAAATTTATCTTCCCTAAATGTATTTTCATCAGTCTCATAAATTATGTGAGCCTAAAATTATATATAATTAGTCACTAAAAACTTTAAAATTATTTACATTATTAGGTACCAAAGGACAAGGCATCATCTCAATGCTGAAGTTGGGGGAATTTTGGTTGGGCATGAGATTGGCTACAATAGATGGTAACTCATCAACTTGGTTATCCTCTCTATTGATAAATACAATGCTAAAAGAAAAAAATGATTAAATTAGATCTTATACATTAACCTTATATTTCTTAAGGTAAGAGAGATTTCAATGATATTTTTATCTCACCTGGTTGACCACTAGTTCTGAATTACCATAGATTAGTAGTTCTTTAAACTTATTTTTTATAGAAAAATTTAAACCTAGGATATGGGCATTATATTCAAAAAGATTAATGGTGCAAGGGGATTTGAGTCTATAGGAATCATGTTATTTATTACCAATAGGGTCAGTAAAGATAATACCAACCTCAGATCTAATCTTACAACTAGCACCATTTAATGTAACTTCTATAGCCTAGGAATAATATGAGTACTCTCAAAATCATATACCTTTACAGCCTTTAGGATGAAAACCCCTGAGTTTGAGTCAATTATGTTGACCCTTTAATTGATATAATTATACTAATTGATTATATGCTTCATCCTCATCACTCTTTCAACCCTGATCTTGTTTGGAACTCCTATCCAAGGCAACCATAAATGTGAATAATCAGTGGACATGTAGCCATTCAGAGATTTGGTCCATTCCTTGCTTAACAAGATTCCATAAACATTAATAATGTGAAAAACTTAGATATCAATAAACTAATGTACTCTAATCTTAGAGGATAATTACATATGAACATTTAGTAATTCCCCAATCACCTTGACTCTAGATTTGTCTAATAGAGTAACAACTCTATTGGACTTGATAGGAGTCAATCCATGGTGTTTGTAAATACTTATTGGCATGATATTAGTGGATACACTAAAATATAATATAAAATTATACAAATTCTTATCGAACATCTTGATTTTGAGTTGGAAGGGAGTATATTTTGCCTTAGCTTTGTGCATAATCAAATTAACATTATCTGTATTGGGCAGTCTATTAGATTTCTTTAATAATGAATCTAGTAAGAGGTCACTTTGTTCTATGATCTAAGTTAATTCATGCAATGTGATGTTATATTTTATCTTATTCATGTATTCAACAATATTATAACTAGTTATATTTGAAGAACTAAGAACATCAACATTAAGTTTAGAGGTACTCCCTTTGGGTGGCTCTAGATTATTGCTCAAAGAAGTGTCTAGAAGACTTCCAAAGTTATTTAGAGGTATTGAGGCAGCCAAGGGCTGCCTCTACTCTCTATTCCTCAAGGTATAAACATTATTTAAGAATTTTTGGAAGGCTTAGATCTCCTGAAATACATCATCAGGTTCATTGTCTTTTTAAAAAGGGAAATCAAATGTCTCTACCATGAAATTTTGATCAACAAGCTTGGATCTTGAAGTACCTACACCACTATCCTTGTTAAGGACCACTTCAAATGTGTTCAATTATTCTTATAAAGATTTAAAATACTTAAAAAAATTTATGTAATCAATCTCTACATGCTTGGATATATAATGCACTTTGTAATAATCAGGCAAAGCAATGTCATTAAGATTAATGTACATAGTCCTCTTTTCATAAGATGGTTCATTATTCTTATTATTGTGGAAGCTATCATTCTAAAACATATTATTTGACATATTAAACCTTTTAAATGAGAATTTCCTACTAGAGATCTCTCCAGTATTTCCAACTTATTTTTGCAGTTGAAGGAAATTAGTGTTTAAATTTTGGACCATTTTTAGTATAGACTCATTCTCATTCTTGGGAGTTTCAAAACTATGCACCTAGTTATTGTTAGTACCAATAACTGGTAAAAAATATGTTTGATCATTTACATTGAATCCATTAATAGTAAGATGAATTAAGAATCTTTAATTTTGATTTAGAGCATCATGACTCAAAGGCAACTGATTGAGATTTACGAGTTGATTCAAGGTTGGAATATTCTAGTTATTATTGGGGAAGATGTTTAGAATGGGAATATGTGGATTTATATTTAGGAAAGAGTAGGCCATTTGTCTTTGGGGCTACATTTGATCATTGATGTTTAACACCTTATAATAAGCCCTAGCTAATGAATTTATAGCTAGAAGAGATCTTTTCAAAAATACAAAAGTCATGGGATCTACTATATCCTTGTAGATTTATAAAGCTAAAACATCATCATGTTTATAAGGTTCAATGGTCCTTCTATAAATTTTCTATAATCTAGCATTAATGACCTTATGAACTTGCTTGTATCCCTATTAATAGTGGTGAACTGGTGGTATATGACACATGTACTAATAATTTTACCAAATTAGTCTATGAAAACATTAGTAAAACCATCCCAACTAGTAATGTAAATGTTAGGAAAATTGAGAAACCATTCGTAACCATCATATTTAAAACTAAAGGGGAATAGTCTACATGTTACATCTTCATGCACAACATTTAGCAACCTCAAATTAGCTTTAAAATATTTAATGTGTTCTTTGGAAATTACAATACCAGTTGGACTAAATGTTGGCAAGTATTTTTTAGGGTTATTTAGGAGATCATATACCACACCTAAAATTTTTATTAAATAATCTCCCAACCAATCCATACCTAGATGAAGATTGAAGGAAAAGGTTATCTTCTATTTGAATGTGATCTTGTTCAAATCCTTTGTAATTATAGCTTGAATATTGAAGATCCTATTCAAAATATGATGTATCAATTTAATCCTTATAAATAATAATGACTAAACCTACATATTAAGATCATTTTGCAAATATTATATAAATAATATTAATGGGCATCAACCTTTGACTAAGTTAGCTCAAAGATGTGTCTAATTATGCAAATATGGATTATCTTTATAAGTCTAAGCTCAAATAAACTTATATCTATGAAATATATGCCAACCTCTGATCAAAAAAATCTATTCTAACCTAAAATACTATGGGCCTTTAAATCTTAAGCTATCTTTACCAAAACTAAGCATCAACCTCAAAGAACTTTGATCTTTATCTAAAGGAAGCAAAAATATAAGTCAAATACCATAAATATCAATTATATTTACACTTGTAAACAAGTAATTAATAAAAAGTGAAAATATAACACCAATCTTAGATCAAAACACACTAAGATAAGTAAATATTCAGATAATTCACAAAGGCATTCCTTCTAGCACCAACATGTCTTGTTGATGCCTCTATGTGTACCACATATATCTTTAGTGTTCAAATAACACTTATCATTTTAGAATTATAACAATTCAAAGGATGAGTAGTAGGTTTTGCCATCCCTATGTTACCTGTGGTGAAATAGCAACAAATCAATGCTTATCTGTTCCATAAAATTTATATTAATTGATGATTGGGAGCCATCATAGACTAAATCTTTACAAATGGTAAGTATATCTACTAATAATAGTGAACTATGACCAAAGTTTAAACTATAGACTAATCTAAATGAATGTTTACAATGAAATCTAAACTAAAGTGGTCTAGATAAAAAGAAGTAAAAGAGAAAGGTAAGTTAGAAATAAGATAAGTGAATGTTGATCCTTAACTCAAATATCATGAAAAAGTCTAAATTATAACTGAGCTTACATTTAACTAGTATATGATTTAAAATAACATGAGCTCAGATCTCACCACACATCAAGCAAATTTTTAGAGATAATATGAAATCATATAAGTAAAAATTAGATTTTACTTTAAGGATTCATTACTAAATTCAACTAGCATTAGCACATCTGAATATAAAATAAATGAAATGAAGAAAATTCAAGATCCTTCAACTAATCTAGCATAATCACAAATGAGCAACCCTGTATCACAAATACAAATTCATAATTCATGAAACCATTCAAGTTCAAGCTATAAAACCAATAATTGAGAGAAAGCAACATTAAAAATTAACACATCAAATTTGGACAATCCTCATAGAATTCCTTGATAGTATTAGTTGCTTAAAGTATCAAATTTTGCTCAAAATTATCTCTCTTTACAAGATGGTAGTATTTCCATTTATATAAAGACTAAGTAGTATACTGATCAGTTATAAGATACAAATGTACAAAATTTAGTGACAACTATCCTCTTTTAGAAAGTTATAGAATACACTTGCTTTTTCAGACTAGACTAACATAGAGGCAAATATGCTAATAGACTAGAATATGCCTTTACAAAAAGAGTATTAATATTTCAAATATTAAATTTTTTCTACAAAAAAGGAATATTAATTAATTGGTGAGCCCATTGTCAAAGGTTCTTTCTAT
This sequence comes from Torreya grandis, assembly GCA_037957365.1. Lineage (NCBI taxonomy): Eukaryota > Viridiplantae > Streptophyta > Pinopsida > Cupressales > Taxaceae > Torreya > Torreya grandis. Next base: position 388,817 of record JARHVA010006498.1, on the reverse strand, counting down.
TGCTCTTACAAAACCTACATGGCTCTTTGATGTTGTTCTTTGATGAGATCCAAGTCTATAGCCAGATTCGAGAGATAGACATATTATTGATTGGATAAATCCTCAAATTATCTATCATCCATTTCCATATATTCTTTTATGATTTTGGCTTCAACAATATTTTCCTCATTAATGAATATCATGCCTAAAATTATGATATTGTCACTGTTGATTAAACCTAGTTTTGCCCTTTACTTCATGCATGACTAGAGTGACTCTATGCTTATATTATTCATCATAAATAATTCTTATGGATATATAATTCATAAGATTATCCAACATGGTGCCATGTAATTTCTTAGTTTGGGAAATCAGCTCTTCATCATCCCTCAAGAGTCTATCCAAGCCTACTGACAAAATACTTAAACTTTGGATTTTATCCACCACTATACCTAATATAGAATTTAGGTGGGCTAGGATAATGGTTTTAAACATAGAAATTATATTCCTAATTAGTATATTAATGAGATCCCTTATTTTATCCTTTGTATCTTACCATTATATCATCAATCCTTTGGCCACCTCACTCTATTCACTCAATGCACCCTATTTTAGCTTCATTGATTTTAAAGAGTTAAACATGTCAAAAAAGGATGATTCAAACATATTACTTATGGTTTTAGGCATTGATAAGATATAATGGATCTCTAAATTCTCCTTTTCCTTCTCTAAGTTGTGTATCTTTTGTTTCATTCCCCTGATCCCTTCTCTAACCTAAGTTGAATGAGACTTAATTAGGATTTTAATATCCTCTTCATGGATGTGTAGTTCACTAGGCTATTTCCATTTAATTAGAGTTAAACATGTAAATGGATCAAAATTTTAGAATGTGAACTCTTCAATCCATGCAATGGATTTTATTTTTCTCACCCTCTCTAATCCAACTATCTCTAGATTGAATTGTACAATAGTAGATGACTCTATGTATTTTGGAGGTTATAGAACCTATATCCTTGTGTTTCTTGATTATCCTAGACCATCCATTTGCTTGATTTCTAAGCCTACAATGGTAACTACTCTTCTTTCTTCTTCCTCTTTCATCAAAGCCCTTATCCATGGCTTAATATTCTCATGCACATCAATGTTAATAGTTTAGGTCAATGCCCAAGAGTGAGACAAAGTGGGAATCTTCTATATTTTTCCATAAATGAAACAATCAAGGATGAACTATCCATGACTAGGGTATTCCTCATTGAATAAGTTTATTTTAATTTTGGGATGAGTGAAAGTCAACTTTGGCCTCTTCGATCCAACTAGGACCAAGGCTAATTATGCCTTTCTTTTTTGTGGGGTTGCTACTGGAACTAAATCCAAAATAACCTCTTTTTACTTTATCTTTCTTAACCTCTTTAATTTGAGCTTAGGGTTATTGAGCTTGTTCTTCCTCTTCTGTATACCCATAAGATTCAAATAACACTCTAAGTGCATCCTATACTAATTCATTATGCTCCAAGGTAGTCATATCCAAGAACTCTATGGGGGACCTTGGTCTTCAAGGTAAGGATAATGATTAAGGTCCCTCACCAGGCCTCTCTTCCAACTTCTCCTTTCCAAAACCTTGTATATTTTTTTCTTGAGTTTGTATTTATATTTGTGGTTACTCCTGAGGTGGCCTAGAAGGTCCAAACAACAAATGATATTGAAAAGGTGTCATTTTACATATATCCCTTGGTGGTTTTTCATTAATAGTCAATATATGCTCAAGTATAACATTATGATTCTTGATCTTAGCCAATAATTCTTCAAAATTATGTGCCCTGATGTAGAGGATCATAAGGAGTAGGTTGATGAACATAAATTGGCTTGGGCAGTTGTTTGTTCTTCAAATGCTTGTCTACCCTCTCATAAGGATTCCAATGCCTTAGATCATCTAGATGAAATCTAAAAGAATATTTGTGCCTAGAAATGGTGTCCACATGTCTCAAATATTGCAAACATGTTCTACCAATTACTAGAGGAAAGGGATGGATAAAGCCTTTCATTTTATCCTTGCACACTCCAATAGCATGAAGGAGTTGGCATGTAATTTTTTGCTCTACTAGCTTGTTAGGAACATAAATAGACAACTGTTAAGGCTAAGTTAGAATCCCTTCAATTATGATCATAGTATAATCTAGATACAACCAGATGTCTCCCATTAGTTCCACATAATTCTTGATTATAGGGCTTACCCTAGGCATTGGGATCCCTATGATGGATTTTACCAAAGTAGAATAGACATAATAAAAAATTAATTGCATGTGGTATCTATATTTGAAGATATGTAACTTCACATAATTGTGGGAGATAATGAATCTACCCTTAATTGAATATTGTTTAAGGTGAGGAATCTCAGTGGAGGATAACAAGGAATCCAAAAGATAGGACATCATAAAGAATTGGTTGTTAGTCTTCTTCTTGATGGTTGTAAATTATCTCCCTAGGTAGATGTTGATCACATCTCCAATTTGGGAAGTGACCCCTTTTTATACCATGAATTAGATAGTTATTTTGTTTAGTAGGGTCATAATTACTCTAATTCCTTCTATAAATTGGGCAACTAGGATGTTACCAATAGGGTCTTAGATCACATCATTCCCTTAGAGCAACCATGGCCTAAGGATGGTGTGAATATCATTCTTTCTAATCCATTCCTTTATGTTGGGTAGGTCTGCATGGGGTTTTGGAAGTTTGTAATACCTCTCAAAGGCTAGTGGGGAAATATATAAAACTCTCTTAGAGCTACCCTCATGAATGATCCAGTCATTTTAAATTCTACAATCTAAAAAAATGGGAGTAAGGATATCAATGTAATGGAGTACCTCTTGTTTAGAAGTAGCATGACGGAGACCAACCATTTGAACTGAAACCAAGTTGTAGAACCTCATACTATGGAAATCCTTTGTTATTATTTGGTGATACCTTGCATCTCTGCAATGGTATATAAGGGTTCAGACCAATTCTTATTGCCAGTGTTTAAGGTCATAGTGTCCAGGTCAATATCTTTGAAATCTCTTCCCTCATTATTTTTAGATAGATATAATTTTGTCTTGTCCCTAAATTGTTACCTTTGAGCTACCATAGCTTCCACACTTGCAAATTTCTCTCAATCAGATTGAAAATGGTCTTTGGTTTAGTTTCTTTTATGCTCAAATGACAATTGAATTTCCTCTAGATTTGATTTAATCAATTTCAGTTCACTTAGGGCTTATTATGCATGTTTTTCGGCTTTACAGATTTAATGGTGGTAGCTTATTTAGACCTAGGCTTATACATTCCTTAGATTTGAATTTAACTTTTGCCTTTATACATTTCCATTTTGAGCACACAATATCTCTTATTTTTCTTCTTTATGCTTGTGTGGCATTTATTTGACATCTATCTGACACTTTTCATGGAATTTTTCAATAATGATTCTTAGTACTAGCTACTATTTTTAAAAATGTGCCCTTTGGCTTTACACCTTTAGATCATTTTCCAAGATCAACACGGGTCATTAATTTTGATTTGGTCCCTCACTTGTTATTCATTCCCTTTAGTAACACACCCTGTGGTTGTGCCACTTGGCACTTCCATGGGCTTTCTAAGCTCTGGCACCTTGTTTAGTCACATATTGCATGTATGTCTACCATGTGTAAAACCCATAGGATCTCAAAGCCTTGTTAAAAAGTCATTAGTGATTTCATACCATTAGATTAAGAGGCATGATGAAGCATGAATCATCAGATCCTGCAAGATGCATCAATATTAATTAGCATTGTTATTTATGTGGGGATTTAGGTTTAAATACCTTAGGCTAAGGTTAAATTTGTGTTTATTAAAAATGAAATAAAATTTAGGATAAAGTTTTTATGCCTAAATTTTTCAATATCTATACAAAAAGAGGACCAAGCTAAATATTTTAAGCCAAATTTTACATTGTATTTAATAAACACAATGCATACCTTAGGCTAAAATACTTATGTTAATCTCTTAGAACATGCCCAAAGGGGTCAAGGAGATATAAGGACCAAAATTATAGATTTTGACATAGGGATTTATTGTATTAATAAACATGATAAAATCTTGATTAAAAGCATTTGGGCTAACTTTTATGTCACAAAGACCCTTTTAAAATATGACTTAGTATATGTTTTTAGCCTAAGGTTCATGGCATTCAAATAAATATAATGGGGACCTTAGGATATAGACTTAGATTAAATTCATTTATGCATATATTTAGACTATGAGATCATTTCAATATTTGTAGTTTAAATATCTCAAGTGTTTGAACATCCTCTTAGGGGTCCCATTAGTCTTCAATGCAATTCATGAATTTTTTTAACAAATTTTTTTATTAGATCTTGGTATTGAGTAAAATAATCCATTAGACTAAATTTGATGACCTCAAAGACATCAAATATATCCTGGCAGATGTTAAATGATGGTCACATAAATGTCAAATATAAGCTCATGAAGTTCTTAGTTTTGATGGGATTAATGTTGATGGTCATTTATATGTCAAATACATCCTTGTGGATGTCAAATGATGGTCACACAAATGTCAAATTTAAGATTATCAAAATCTTGTATCATAATGTGAGAGTGCCACATGGTGACTCTGTGAAGCTTCTTAGGATCATAGACTCAATTCACTCCATCTGATTAAATAAAATGACTAAGCAAGATCTATCCAATCATAATCTAAGTAGTCACACACTATTAGTTCATTTAATAAGTGGGACCCTTTGCTTTTAAGTCTCAAATGTGAGATTGCTACATGGTGACTTTGTAGAGCCCCCTAGGCATTTGAATTTTCAATGTTGTCTTCACTTCATCAGATATTTGGTATGTGATGAAGAATGAGCCATTGATTATGATTTGAATGCTCAAACATGATTTGTATAAAAGACTAAGTGCTCAGTTTATCAAGTTCATCCTCCCTGCATTGGATCAAAAGGCATAAGGTAGCATAGATCATTGAATCCTACAAGATACATGATATTCAAGTTAGGGATCAATGATGAAATATAATAAGTAGGATAAAGTGTAAAATCTAAGGTCTTGTTCATGTTGATAAACATGAATGGGCCCTTTAAATTAAAACTTTAAGCTAAAAGGGGACCAAGCTAAAAAATTAAAAGGACCATACTAGAATAAAATTAAACCATGTTAGAAATATAGGAAATAAAAAAAGGGGGGAAATGAAAAAGATACCAAGGCATAATTTTTAGGCTAAGGTTTGGTTGTGTTTAGAAAACATGACCAATCCTTAACATAAAAATTGTGTTTAAGTCCAAAATAAAATGTTCCCACCAATTTTCTCCTTCCAAATTCAAATTTAAACCATGTTTTTATGCCAGAGTTTTAGAACATGAATCTACTAGTTAGGACTCCATGAAACCTATAACTATAAGACATGAAGGCCAATTATTAGAAATATTAGGCAAGATTAAAGCAAACCATAAATTATTAAACTAACATTATCAAAGTGGATGATCTTAAAATTCTAATAATTATTTAAAATAGGCCATGATTTTAGGGTTAAGGTTTAGAATATCTCAATTGTCCCAATTTTCAAATTGGGGGTATGTTGACCTTAATAGAAATGTATTAATTACATGTATTTATAGATAATATCATGATCTAAGGATGAATTCTAGGTTTTGGATAACTTTGAATTTAGCTTTAGGTATGCAACTAAACTTCATCATTGTATATCACCCACAAATATATGGTTGGATTAAGTGAGTCAATCAAGTATTAGAGGATTTCATTCATATGTATTGAATGGATCAAAATTACATGTGGGATGAGTACCTTTCATTAGTTTATTTTATTTACAATAACTCATACCAATCAACTTTGAATATGGCACAATTTGAAGAATTGTATGTAATAAGATGTGAAACACTAATCATTTGAGACAAGTTGGAAGATAGGGTAGTATTTGGACCTAAGATGCTTTCAAAAATAGAAGATCAAGTCAAATTAATCAGACACTAGTTGGTTTGAGGCCAATGATAGATAGAAGAGTTATGTTGATTTAAAGAGAACAAGTGGGTATTTTTTAATAGGTGATAAGTTGTTTATATGGCTTAAGCCTTAAAAATCTTGATTAAATTTAGGAAGTTAGTAAAAAATCACTAAGATATATGGGACCCTTCAATGTTTTATAAGTGGTCAAAACTATAGTGTATAGGATTACATTCCCACTAGCTCTAACTCTATTACATAATGTCCTCCTTGTATCTTATATCAAAATCATATAACTAGTCATTCGCATGTGTTAAACTAGAATTCTTTATAGGTTTTGAATCTTGAGGTGGTCATGATAGAACCAATCAGAGTAATTAACACTCAAAAACTTGATTTGCATACTAGAGAAGTGTCATAGTGCAAGGTCGTGTGGAACTAATACTCTAAGGATAGTGCCACTTGGGAGGACTATGATGAGTTCTATAAGATATTTACATATTTGTTTGCTTTATTTGATGCTTCATACTATGTTATTTTTCTATTGATTAATGTTTTTAATTCATAATTAATGTTTAAATAAGTATCATTGGGATAATGACAAGATTTAGGGGAGAAGGATGTCATATCCTAATTCCTCACTAAGATAATTTAACTGATTATCTATCAATTATTATGGTTTTTAAACTAACTATTTACTATTTAATTAAGTAATAAGTCATATGTTGTTATACGATAGTTGTATGTTGCTTAGATTACATAATTAAATTGCTATGAGTTAAATTTATTTGTATATTCTTTACATTATGATAATATTGATTATGTTTTACATAAATATTTACTTAGATTACATGATTAAATTGTTATGGGTTATATTTATTTGTATATTATTTATATTATGATAATATTGATTAGTTTTAACATCAATATTTTATGATATATATCATGATGTTATAGGGTAACTACCTTCTTGTCATGAGTTGGATGTATAATAGATCCATCCATCAGAGCATGATACAGGGAGAGCATCATCAAAGAGTATGACATACATTGAGGTGTTGGAGGATGAAATATGAATATATAAAACCTATGCATACACCATGATAGATAGCATTCTCTATATGAATTGAGTGAATTGTTATCTTTACTATGTCTTTGATGTTATCTACATTTAGATGATTGGTTATGTGTGTCAGTTATGATTTAGTTTCAATTTAATGCTTATGTGGATTAAAATATGTGATTTTATCATGGTTTTAATATATATATTTAGTGCATAATGCTGATTTTGATCATGTTGTGTTATTATTCATGATTTTGGATGATATTGCTTTAATGATTAAGTAAATCTATTGGATTAGTATTTATCTACTACTGCTTATAGACTAACTAGAGTGTCTTTGAAATGTATTATTCATTATATAATTATAATTATATTCTTTAAATATCATTATTATGACTTAAGGCCAACATATATAAAATATGGTTAAAGACATTAGGGGATAGTCTATATTGAGTGGTAATAACAAACTACATTGATATAATACCATTATGTTTTGGTCTAGCAGTTGTCTAATTTATTATTACAGTAAAAATCATATCATTAACTTTAAATTAGTCACATTATTATTTTAATTAATTATTTTAATTATTTTAACTATACTATATAATTTATTACCAAAATTTCATTATTATCCTAAGCTATCCTATGAACTAACCCTAGTCAATGTTTTAGTACATAGACAATAGTGACTGGTGAAGTGTTAGTTATCATTATAAATGATCTAATAAGTGGAATTTATAAAGTGAGATATAGGCATGTTAGGTTAAAACAACTATGTAGTGATTAAAGGATTAAAATATTATTTATTTAGAACATTTGAGTTATTAAGGATTTTTATGTTATCTCAACTTGAGCTAAAAAGGATTAGTGATAGTTTGGTGGATAATAAGGACTATGCATGATGGAATTATAGATAACTATGAGATTCATGCTAATAGTTTCATGAAAGAAATATATGAGGGAAATAAACATAAAATTAACTATAAGAGGAGAAATGGAGAAGGATATGGGATAGACAAAGAGGTGAAGAAATAAGACTAGAGAGGAGCGAGGTTGGTTCAAGCAGTTTCAACCCAAAAGCTATTGAAAGGTTGGTGAAGTAATTTTATTATTGTTTAAATCAAGATAATTTTATGAATATATATTTATTTTAGGGTTTAATTAAATATTTAATATAATATCATTGATACACGTTTAGCCTTATGGATGCCTCATCCATCCATAGAACTAAACCTATATCCCCTAAATCCTTATGGAATAAAAACATAGACTGTAGTGTAAACTATTATGGTTTAAAGGATATTAGTTATTTTATGGTTACTATATGATCATATTAAGAAACTATAGGATTCTTTAGACACCTAAATCTGGGCACTAATGACCTCCAACTAGGCTTTTGACCAATTTCTATCAAAATGCACAATTTGGGCTAAAAATACTAAAACATGATAAATGATGTGAACCTATCATATATAAGTGTCAATTTTGTCCAATGTATCCCTAAATGGGGTAATTCATTTTATGATATAACTAACTTTGATCAGATCATTTTGAGTCAAAATGACATTTTTGTACCTTAATGCTTTAGATTTCTATTTTTTACCAATTTTTTTGCACAAGATGCATGCCTTTGTTATTTTATGTTGGAAACATCCTAAATGGGATAATGAATCCAATGAATCTAACATCACATCACAATTCTAATATAGTCAAATTTTGAGCCAATAATATAATATTTTGACCAATTTGATTAGTTTGTGCACCAATGGCCAATATTTGCACCAAAATTGATAAATCATGTTTAAGGATAATTAATTTGAATCAAGGGCCTAATTAAAAATTCCATGAAACTTGTTTAATATTTCTTTTTTTAAATTTATTATGATTTTCTACATCATCAAGTGACATCATCTCTTGGGAAGGCATCCCTAGGCCATAAATGCATAAAATGTCTGATTAAGCCCTCCCATGCCTCTTTAATTCCTCTCTATCCAAAATATTTATGAGGGAGTTTTTATATTTTAACATACAAAATTTAATGAATTCTTAGCCACACAACTTCATCTTTAAATGGATGGTTTAGGTTAATTCTAAAAAAATATAAATAGAAGGCCTTGCCTATTGAATTTTAAGCTTGGATAGTGTGAAGTTATAATGCTAAAATCTCTCTCAATCCATTTATTTAGTTTTATCATGCCCAATTATTGATTCAATCAAAAGCCAAAATCCCATTAGTGCTAAGGAGAAGATTTGGGGAATTTAATGAAGGTTAAAGGTAATTTGTCTTTTGAATTCTAGTTGTATTTTCCATTTAGATTTTTTTGTTATGATCCCACCTTGAGATAGGCTTATGGTGTTATTTATTAGTGTGTTATTTTTATTTTGATTTCATATACTAACACTATACTAATCTCCCCTTATTAAAATCCTATGTTCACAAATGGCACACCCTAAAGATGAATTTATATTACCAAGATTTCACTAAAGCTAAATTACCATTACCAAAAATTGAAATGATAGTTGAATCCACAATGGGTTATGAAATTATTTTATTAATGGATAGATTTTCAAGGTATAACCAGATCAAAATAACACCAAAATACCAACACAAAAGCATATTCACCACTCTATGGGGAACATTCTATTATCAGATTATGTTGTTTGGTCTTAAAAATGTAGGGGAAACCTATCAAAGAGCCATGAACATCATATTTCATGATATTATGCATAAAATTATTAAAGACCATGTCAATGACATTCTTGGAAAATCAAAGACTAGGGTCGATCATCTAACAGTGCTATGAAAAATATTTAAAAGACTACATGTGTATAAGGTTAGACTTAATCTTAATAAGTGCATATTTGGAGTCACATTAAGAAAATTGATAGGATTCATTATGTCTCATCGAGGCATTAGAATTGATCTAGCCAATGTCTAAGCCATAAAAATGATGCCACCACCAACTAATTTGTAGTGGCTCCATAGTTTTTAGGGAAAGATCTATTCTATCAGATGCTTCATATATGAATTAGATGATAAATTCCATCCTTTTACACATATTAAAGAAAGATTCACATTTGACTAGTATAATCACTGCTAGAAATATTTTCAACAATTAAAGGATTATTGAGTGAATCTACTTATTTTGTTACCTCCTATGTTGGGAAAGCTATTCTTGTTGTATCTATCTATTATTAACAATGTCTTGGGGACACTTTTGGCTCAGCATAATGATAATGGAAAAGGGTATTCCATGTACTATTTAATCCATACACTGGTCATGTATGAACATAATTATATGCCTATAGAAAAATACTATTTAGCTTTGGTCTTCATATCTTAGAAACTATGCCATTACATGTTAAATAATAAGACCATGGTTATTTCAAAAGTAGATCTACTCAAGTATCTACTATTTAGAACATATTTACAAAGTTGTATGGCCAAATGGATCATGCTTCTCATTGAGTTTGACATTGATTACATTAACCAAAAATCCATTAAGGGGTAAGTTCTTACATATCATCTTCCTAAAGCACCCCTTGATGATACAAAGCCACTCTCATTATAATTTCTTGATGAATCCATAATGACAGTCATTTACACACCTCTTGAGGAACAACATTATAATATATATTTTTATGGATCATTCGTAGCACATGGATTAGTGGTAGACCTTTTATTTATTAAACTATAAGGTGGTCTAATCCCTAAATCATTTAGGATCAACTTTCCTTATACAAACAACATGTCCAACCATCAAGCACTTATTACAGGACTTCACCAAGTAGTAAAATGGAACATATCTCATCTCAAGTTTTATGGTGATTCTCAATTGATCATTAATTATGTTACAGACCACTTTTAGACTAAGGATGATAGGTTGGTTCTATATAACACCATGGTTTAAACTCTCAAGCAACATATTGCTGAAATTCAATTTGAGCATATACCAAGGTTAAGTAACAAAACTACAAATTCTATGGTTACTATTAGATCTCTAATTCAAAAAATAGACAACTAATTAGTATTAGGTCTTCATTGAGAATTTGTTAACACTAGATCATACACATGCAACTGTTATAATGATTTATGATATTATTGGTCTTAGCTCTATCTAGTATTTAGACCTTTACAATTAACTTCAAGACTAAATTATACCACTTAACCTACAATGAAATCAATCTAAAGCCTTCATGCACTAAACCAATCACTATACCTTACTTGGATTGACCCTTTAATGTCATAGTTTTGATGGAAATCTACTTCATTTTGTAACATCAATAAAATCTACACTATCATTACAAGAAGTTCATTAAGGAGTATATGGATCCCACACTAGCAAGTTAGTCCTATCCAAAAAGATCTTTCATACTAGTTATTATTGTCCCATGATGGATGCAAATGTAGTTACATATCTAAAGAAGTGTGACAAGTGACAATAGCATGTCAATTTACTTCATGCCCCAACCAAGACTCTAAAACTAATGTTGACACCATGGACCTTTGCTACATGGGACCTCAACCTTATTAGGAAGATCAATCCCAACTTATCTTATGGTCATAAACATATCTTTACCTCTACCAAAAATTTCACTAAGTGGGTTAAATCTATAACACTCACATGAATGGAAATCAAATTTCCAAGTTCAATTTTTAACCATCTCATTTACCTCTATAGTATCTTGTCTAGAATTATATATGATAATGGAGGATCATTAAAAAGTAATGATGTACAAAAATTATGTACCAAATATAAAATCACACAACACTTTTCCATGGTATATTACCCTCAAGGTAATGGATAGGCAAAAGCATACAAAAAAAACTATTGTCAACATTCTCAAAAAGATTATCAATGATGTCAGTTATGACTCACACCTTTATATATTATGTTCCCCTTAGTCATACCATAAAAATCATTGTACACCCACAAGATTAACTCCATATTCACTTATTTATAGTATTGAGTCCATTCTTCCCATTGACGTCAAGTTACCTTCTTTATGCATCTCTTTCAAGCATGTCCTAGATGATAATAACTATCAAATACCTTGCATGAAAGATTTAGAGTTACTTGATGAGAAATTTATGGATATGTTAAACAATCTCCAAGCCTATAATAATCTACTAGAAGGTCACTAGGATCAATGCATGAAACATAGAGAATTTGAACTTGGTGATATTATCCTTAAAGAGAACCAAAAGAATACCATGGCTAAAAATAAGAATAAAGATAAGTTCAAACACAATTGAGTTGGTCCTTTCTTCATTATGAAAAACTATGGAATAGGAGCATACAAGCTTGCCACACAAGACAAAAATGAACTTGATGAGCTAATGAACATTATCCACTGTAAGTGGTACTATGCTTGACTAACTTGTTGTATTGTTTGTAAGGACCATTTCAAGTTATATCATTTTATCAATCTTAATTATACTATACCATTTTACCATCCTATCATCCTACCAACCTATCAGTTTCCCTATCACTTATACATTATACCATACCTTTCTCATCAATTTAGTTGATTTATCCCACCATATCTAGCCTTCTGACCATGGTTCCATTTTATTTAGATTCACCACCATTTTTATTATAATGAATTAGATTAATGTTCATAGATTTTTAAATCATTATAGATAGAGGAAGTATTTTAGAGTAGTAAGATAGTTTTTTGGAAGTTGCATCCTTTATTTCATGTCTCATTATCTATACCAAGTGTCCCTGATTATAACTACCTATGGGCAAATCAATGTCTCACTAGTATTACTACTAATTATAACTACCTATGGTAAAATTAGTGCCATTAACCTATGTCATTGTATCTTAGTTATAATTTCTTATTGGAAAACTAGGGTCAATATTCATTTCTTACACCTTGATGTACCAACTAGCCATTTATTATTCCATAATATGCCTTTATACTAATTATGCCTATTTTGTTTGAAATTATTTCTATGTTAGTCATATTCATCCATTGTAAGGTAGAAATACAGTGATTTGAGGTCCCATCCTAGGAGTATGTAGGTAATGCTCAATACTTTTTGAGGTCATCTTAGTCACCCTTTTACCATGCTCTCAATATTTTGTGAACAACCTAAGCCATGCTCTTGCCATTTTAGAATCATTTTAAGCAAAGCTCTTGCTATTTTATGAGCTTGGACTATTTAGTGTCACATTATTCTTGCTTGAGTTGAGATAATTGAAAATTTCTAAAACATTTGTAAAACTGTTTAGAAAAACCAAAAAAATTAACCACTTCTTTTCCTTAAGGATTCTAGGAACCCTTTCTAAGTTACAAACAAATCACTTGTCATTTAATTTCCCCATTCTTTTTGGCATTTTATCCCATGCACTTGTCATTTTGTAAGACCATTACTATTACTCTAACACATCTATCATGTTTGTTTTCATTAGTTATCATTTTCTTCCCATTTCTTGGGAGAACTACATTTGGCCTAAAGTTTTAGTTGGATAATATGTCCATGGAACTATGTAGGCAACATCTACTATCTTAGTGCATATGAAGACAACTAGACCACCCCCTTCCTTTTCTTATTTTCCCCTTGTCTTATTTTTTTTATAATTTATCACCTATTTTCTAGGGCCAATGTTAATTACATTTTTTATACTAACATTAGGACTAATTATTATTTGTTTCTTTGCTTGTTTCTTTGTTGTTTATGTAACTATTTGTTTGATTTTCACATTTTTGCCTTAATTCAGTCTATATGCATTTATTGCATGATTCCATACACACTTATACTTGAATCTATCCATATTCATATGTCTATATTGCCATCACATTTTTTATCATTAGTGTATTATTTTCCCTTGAATATTGGATTACGTGAGTCATTCATTATGCATCTTTAGGCCTAGACTTCATGGTGTTCTATTAGGATGCTTATCATACAACACAATAAAAATAATTAGCTTTATAAATTCTACTTATAAATGGTGGCATCAACATATCCTTAACACTAACATTTATAGTAATCCTAATCATATCCCAAGTAGAGTAATTAATAATAAAAGAATTTCATCCTTTGTTAGTTCAAATGAGCATCTCCCTACTAATAGGTTGTTACAATTCATCATTACCCTTTGTGTCAAGCTATCATCATCATCAACCAATAAATCATGTTTTCCATAATTTGTGTCTAATGATTATAAATACCTAATGGTAAATCATTGTAAACCATCCCACTTACATTTCTTAATGATTATAACTTCCTTTGGGTAAATCATTGTGTTTTCACCAAATTTTCTTTATTTTACCCAAATAGGGGCATGTTGTTATCTTGTTTGTCTATCCTAACTAGGGAAGCTCCATCTTCTAAATGATTATAACCACCTTTGATAAAATTATTATGTTATCATACCACGTTCCCATATCGGGGTATAATGCTTATAATAACCTTTGGGAAAACCATTATAAACCATTCCAATTGCATTTTCATTGATTTTGACTAATTTTTAAAACTCATTGTGATCTCACCCCATCATCTTCATATGTTTGGTTCCCTCATTTTGCTTCTTTCTTTTGAGCAGCCATTTGTCAACCTTCTTATGCCAACCATTCCCTCGAGGGGGAATCATAAAATTCATCCATTGCCATTGAATTTTTTGGAATAAAGGACCATTTCATTCTTTGAGAATATTTTATTATGCCTATGTCTTGCAATTCATTCCCAAATAGGGGAAAACTATAGACACATAAAGCTGACCACCAATGACCTCTAACTAGGTTTTTTACCAATTTCTATCAAAATGCACAATTTGGGATAAAAACAATTAAAAAATATAAATGATGTGAACATATAATATATAAGTTACAATTTTGGATAATTTATCCCTAAATGGTGCAATGCCTTATTATGAGATAGCTAAATTTGATGAGATCATTTTGAGTCAAAATGACATTTTCTCACCTAGGTGCTCTATATTTCTCTTTTTAACTAAATTTATTGTATGAGACATGTGATTTTATTATTTTGTGTTGGTAACATCTTAAATGGGATAATGGATATAATGCATCTAATGTCACATCTTAATTATAATCTAGTCAAATTTCAACTCAATATTATCACATTTTCACTCATTTGATTAATTTATGCACCAATGGCCAAGATTTACTCCAAAATTGACAAATCATGATTAAGTTAATTAATTTTAATCAAGAGCCTAATTAATAACTCCATGGAACTTGTTGAATATTTATTTTTGGAAATTTATTATGACATTCTATATCATCAAGCGACATCATTTCTTGGGAAGGCATTCCTAGGCCATAAATACATAAAATGTATGATTAATCCCTCCCATGCCTCTTTAATTCCTCTCTATCCAAAATATTTATAAAGGAATATAATAATTTTAGCATCCAAAATAAATTTATTCTTAGCAACATATCTTCATCTTGAGATGGAGGATCAGGTTCATTCTGATTATTCTCAAAAATCTATAAATAGAAGTCCTTGCCTATTGAATTTTAAGCTTGGATAGTGTAAATTTATAATGCTAAAAATCTATTTCAAGCCATTTATGTAGTTTTATCATTCTAGATTATTTATCCAATCCAAATCCACAAATCCATTAGTGACAAGGAGAAGAGGAAATAACCAAGCCTCCTTTGATGAAGACTCATTGAGCACAAGCCAAATAAGCAACTTCAACAAGCCATTTGGGGCATCTGAAGAAGGTGAAAGGTCATTTTCATTTTTCATTTTATTTATGTTTCCCATTTATTTTTTTTCATTATGCTCCCCCTTGAGATAGGCTTAAGGTATTAGTTATTAGTGTGTTATTTTGGATTTTGATTTTATACACTAACACTACACTAATCTCCCCTTATTGCAATCTTATGTTCATAGATTCAGTAGTCAAATTTAAAATATTTTTTTTGACTATGTTTAATAACCCTTATTATACATATACAATTTGTAAAATGTTGAAATTTTAGGTGTGTATATATAATACACAAGACTATGTGTATGTTTTGACTTATTGGGGATACAAATACTAAGTTTGAGTTAGCTTGTTAAATGAATATAATGATATAGAAGTTATATGTATGGTTATTAGTAATTTCATCTAGGTTTTTAGTATTTCAAGTATGAACTATATACATTTGTCATTCAAAACCATGAACATATATATAAGGATTGTATACTTTATCATTTAAAATTGTTAATATATATATACATATATATAAGGAATGGGTATGATTATTTTTAAATACCATGATATTATATAAGTATACTTTTCAAATATTCATATAAATCCTTGTGTATAAAATAAGTATGTGTAAATTTGTTTGAGGATAAGATAGAGAAATCCTAGAGGGGACATAGTAAGAGGTTAAGTCCTATCTCAAATCTGTATTAATATTATAGAAATCTATGTTATGTGAGGTGAATTTTATAACCATTTAGATACTCATTATCATATACAAGTATTTGATATTAGTGTTGAATTGGATATCTATATTACCGAGATATCACATACATATATAGACAAATCATGCAACTTGTATTTTGTTTATGTGGATTGGGTGTCTATTTTGAATCTTATATATAAGCCTATAATTTATCTTTAAGCATATGAATTTTTAATATGGATAAAATTTTATAGATTCAAACATTTAATGTGTTTTAATTCATTTTTAAGAGAACTATGAATACACTATTGGAAGGTTAATATACTTATATAGACTATGTAATGGTTTGGTTGTTATATTGTTCACAATGAATTTGAGTTGGATGTCAACTTGATTTAGATGATAATTATTAAACATGAAAAAATTATAATCCTACAAGTAAAAATGGAATAATATATATATCAAAGTAGTGGATTGATTATAGTAATATGTTTATCAACAATTCGAGATAGTATATACAATTTAATAACCTGAGTTGGAGGAAAATAGGGTAATAGACTTTGAATGGTTTTCCATCATAACTGGATTTTGACTTTTCATTTTAAAACAAGAGAAATAATAATATGGGTTAGAGGATGTTGAAATCATATGTTATTATCTTTAATTTTATTTTGTGAATAGGTAAATATTTAATGTTTTGTCTGAATTATTTATTGTTCATAACCAAAAATAAAAAGGACCATTAGTTTAATACTAAAAAATATTTTTATATATGAATAAATAACTATATGAATTTAATATTATGTATGAATCTAATAAATATAGGTACATAAATATATGAAATATACCTATATGAGAACTTATGTACCCATACACATATATATAACATATATTTGTACATAGGAGATGTGTGCTTATAATTATGGTATTTTTTGACTATCTAATAAAGTCATAAAAACCTGTGAGGTAGAAAATTATGATTATATGCATATAGTCCCATAGAAGTACAATAAGTTATATCAATTAAGGATTTATGAGATAATACATTGCTTATGAGGTATTTTATGCCTGAAATTATTATGATTGGCTTGTTATTGATTGAGAAATGTGTATATTGAATATAAACTATGATATTGTTGTTTGTCATAGAATGTACTAAATTTGATTTTCTTATGGAAATTAGAAACATGTAGTCTAAGTATAAAAATATACCTAGTTGGTATAGACTATTCTTGTTTATTTTTATTATTTAAGTAATAAATAATATATTTGAGATTCATTACATATATTTGAAAGACTAAATGTATGTAATTTGATTATTTCTGCACTTAACATGCTTTATTCATACTAATAAGAAGTAATATGTATGAACTATTTTTTATATTTCATATTAACCAAATATCTCATTTATAATACTAAATAAGTGGTGAGATAGACTTCACTAGCTTACTTAGCATCAATAATACTAGATGAGGGTAATTTGATCAAGTGTTGTGTATGAATTTGACTAATCGTAAAGATCGTTAGCTATTTGAAAAATTTATTCAAAGTAATGTTTAGTTAAACATTATTATTTCATATGTGTGATTTACATGTTTTTGTGATATCATGTTAGAACATATTTATTTATGGTACACTTAATGTATTAGATATCTTATAACACATGGGTACTAGCTTATCTCTCTGGATTCTCACACCATCACTATCTATCCATATATGAAGTGAGGGACATTACTTGGTTGGGGGATTGTGTGGGGAATTTATGGTCCATGTTTGGTGTGGAAAAGTGCTCAGATGATGTTCTCCCTCCTCATAATTGTAATTCATTGGAGACTACTTGAGATTACCATAGATACTGGAGTTCATGTGACTCATTGTCCATGGAGAGTTATATCTAGTATTGTTCTTATTATTTAAAAATTATTCCTTATGAAAATATAATGAATTATTCATAAGTACATTGATAGTAGTGGCTATAATATTGTACTAGTCATGGGTGGAATTGTGTAATTATTTTATAGAATATAAGTATTTATGTTTTACTTGTTTATTTCATAGTGATTAGTAACTGAATGGATTGTTACATACCTATTTTGCTATTATCATATTCATTTTTTTTTTAGGATCACTAATTAGATTCTCATGGTGAATTCTAATGTTGAATACGTTAAAAATCTTTTTAAAAAAATGCATTATTCTAGTGAATCCCAATGGGGATGTTACATATACCTTTTATACTAACCAAATTCTAGTCAAAACATTTAAATATAATGTTTTATAATGGTATAATTAATTAAATCAACATTCCATCACATAATTAGATTATTTTTTTAATGCTTTAGTCAAGGAATTTGAACAAAATGATCTCTTAGAAAATTTTCTTAGTCATTTAATCAATGCTATGAAATCAACCTCTAAATTATTTCATTATTTCTTCAAATAATGGAAATCATTAGCTCATAAAGCACATAATAAAATTATTGATGATAATATCTTAAAATTATTTATCATTGGTTTAACAATTTCATTCTAGTATAAGGTTTGAAAATTTTCTCCACAAACTTTAAGTGAAGCATTTGATGAAGTTAAAAGACAATATTTCCTTATGAAACAATTTGAGCCAATTAATAGATCAACCAAGGAATCTTTCCAAACCTAAAGTAATGAAATCACAAGAACTACTATTCAAAAGAAATTAAGATTAGTCAAAGCAGATAATCAACTTCCCACCTAAAATAAATGGTACAATAGATAAATCAATTATTATATCCATATAAACCTTTTATCTATAATAGTTCCCCACCTTCATGGTATGACCCTAATATTTTTTGTTTGTTTCATGTTAATGTGGGTCATTCTCATGAAACATGTCATGGGCTTGTCAAACATATTGGTTATTTCATGTTAGAAGACACATTTAGACATCCTATTATGATCAAATTATACCATCATTATTATATTAACACCTCCTAAAATAAAAAAATTACTAAAATCATATCTTCCAAACCTAAAAAATATTCTTCTACCTTTAACACAACATTCAAATGACAATATTTGTGTAATTGATGTTGATTATGATAAAAAAATTATTTCAATTATCAATATGTGAATTTAAAAAAAGTCAATTATAGATGAAAACCTTCTCACAAAGACCCTTTGACCAAACCTAAAAACCCCTCCATCAAGGTACAACTACATAAATATAATAAAACCATTATACCCACATCTTCTAAATCAAACAAGGAATAAATTCCATAATGAAAACCCCAACCTATTTATTCCTATTCTTATGAAAAATTTGTGCCTCATAAATATCATGTTCATTCTTCATCCTCTAAACCACGTTGGAATTTTTTAGAATAACTTAATTCAATGAGTTGTAAAATTACACTTATACAATTAGTTTGTACTTATCTATATCATCATAAATTCCTTATGTAACAGTCAAAAATATTGAATAACTACCATCACTCGATTCATAAATACCTTCTAATGATCCAATAATTATAAAATTACATACAATTAAAATTATTTCCATATCCTCTAAATCATATATATAATTTCCTTAAGAGGATATGATTAATTATGAAACTATTTTTTGATCAAATTACCCACCTCTCTTTGTTAAAATTATGATAAATAATACCCTTATTCAAAAAGTCTTAGTAGATGAAGAATCAAGTATTAATGTTACCTCTCTTTGGTTGATTCCAAAAAGTGGATACACTAAATAAAATCTTAAAAAAACACATCTCACATGTATAATATTTGACAAATCCAATCAAAAACCACTTGGTTTCATTTCTATCCCACTTACTATCAAACCCAGGACGATTCGCACAAAACTCATGGTTCTTTATCTATCACTATCTTATAGAATGATCCTTGGTTGCACATGGACACATCATATGCATGATATTTCCTCTTTAGGTATTCAATGTAAAAAGTTCATTTATAATGGAAAATTTTATAAACATGAAGCTAATCCTAACCCATGAATTATACAACTACCAAATCCTAAATCTCAATATCACATTCCACCTATTAACCAAATTAATATCCCACCTTTATTTGAATTCATTAAAATGAATCTTAGTTTACATGTTACTCAGATGGATTTAGATGATGATGAGCCAAATGAATAAAAAAACACTTGTAATACCACTAGACTAATTCCTTATATTGCATAATTTCTTCTTCTTTGTTTACTTACACATGATCACATGATTCCTCTAATTGATAATACTATTGATACCCCCCTCCATGAAATTCATGTGAAGTTTCTTACATAAAAAGTAAATTTACATGTAATAAATATGGAGTACCCAAACCATTTAAATATCCTTTAACTATGTCTCCTCAAAAATTTAGAAACTTATGTGTTTCAACCATTGATTCTCCCATGGAAATAGATGCATGCACTTTTTTCACACTCATGATGATAATTATATTATGATCCAATCCCAATCACAATATTTAGATGTACATCATCATCAAAAGGCATTAGAAAAATAGATTCCTTCAATTATGATGTATATGTCATTCATATCTCATCTAATATTGAGACATAACCAGAAGGTTATCTACCTAATATTAATCCACCATTATTAGACATCCCATGGGTAATCAACAAAATTCTAAATCAGGCATCCTTTAAACTTTATACACAACCTAACCTAATATAATATAATATATAAAATATACACATTCTTCCTCCCTCTTATGATTTCATCGATACCACTTAGGTTATACAAATAAATTCAACTAAAACTTCATCTATTAAATAAAATAATACCAAACTCATGAATATGATTGACTCTATCAAACAAAATTTACCCAAAATAGAATCCAACACAATATTACACCATAAATTACTTTATATGATAAATCCATTGATGAAATACAAATACATTATGAATAATATAATAAAGGTGATCAAATCATTGATCTCAAATTAGATGTCAAATACTATGGACCTTTACCTACATTTACTAGTGATGAATCTATACTTTAGCTCCTCCATGCTAGAGAACCTCAACTTCCACACCAACATCATAAACATGGAAAATTTAATAAAATGGTTCCTTGTTTTAATAATTTCATTAGTGTGGATCACAAAACACATCTTATTTAATCCCCACTTGCTCCATACCATTTCCAAAATGGAAATGTTATGTTCATCAAAGAAACAATAAAAATATAATAAGGTACATTGACATGTCCTCAACCTATTACAATTTCTAAAGAGCACACACTTTAAGAGAATGATAATTTGAGTCTTTTCTTTGACAAATATCTTGAAGCATTCACTTGGTCATATGAATATATGCCTCTAATTGATATTAGCATTATTGTCCATAACATCATCACTTATATAGATGCTAAACCCATTAAACAAAAGTAATAAAAATTTCCCCCTTATATTTATACCTCATGTCATAAAAAATTCATTAATCTTTTGGATGCTAAATTCATTAAACCCATGGAATAATCATAATGGGTTTAAAATATTTTTCTTGTTTTTTAAAAAGGCCACCATGGTTATTCATATATACATTGACTTTCGTTAATAAATTTAGAATGCCCAAAAGATAAATTTCCTCTACCTTTAATAGACGCTATCATTTATTCCATAATTGGGTATGAAATTTTATCACTCATGGATGGTTTATCAAGATATAACCACATTCATATAGCTCTTGAAGATCACCATAAAACAACATTTAGAATAGAATGGGGCACCTATTGTTATGTCAACATACCTTTAAGCCTAATAAATGTTAGAGCCACTTATCAAAGTATAATGACCCTTATTTTTCATGATATTATTCATAAAATTGTTTAAACTTATGTGAATGATCTTATTTCTAAATCTAAAAGTTGTAAAACTCACCTTCATGAATTATCTATAATTTTTTATCAACTCAGTAAAGATAAAGTTATAATTAATCCATTTAAATGTGTATTCAAAATTAAATATAGAAAACTTATAGGATTTATAGTTTCACTTCATGGTATTGATGTAAATCGATATAAAATAAAAAATTTCATCAATATGCCTATTCCTCATTCTATTCCTAAGATATGAACATAACATGGAAAACTTGGGGCAATTCACCATTTTGTTCCATAAATGGCTTGTCGTATTTATTCCATCAATTCTCTCTTTAAAAAAGATAATTCTCTAAAATGGATAGACTCATGCCAAAAATAATTTATTAGTATGAAAGAATTTTTTCTTCATTCACCCACTCTTCATCCACATTCAAATTATTATCCACTAATTCTATATAAATCCTCTACACCCATATCCATTTGGGAAATGCCTTCCCAACAAGATGATACTGATAGAAAATATGTTATTTTTTATATTAGTTAAGGTTTAATCAATTATGAAAAATGTCAAAAAAAATTATAATGTTATTTCTTTTATATCTATTTTGTAGTTGAAAAGATTTGTCATTATATGCTCTATAAAAATACTTATGACATTATCCATTCTGATCCACTTCTACATTTATTATTCAGAACTTTCTTACCTAAAGATAGAATCAGAAAATACATGGTCCTATTGATGGAGTTTGACCTTCAAATTATTAGACAAAAATATATTAAAGGAAAGTTCATCACATAAGAACTTGTGATAGTATCCCTGTCAGCTATAAACCACATTCAATATACTCTCCCTGACGAGTAATTTTTTTATATTGAATGTCTTAACCAAGCAATTTGTCTCAAAGATTATTTTCATAATTTCACTATTGATCTAGAAGAAAATAACCAAGAATAAATTGATTTCACTCCTACCACTAAAATAAAGTAGTCATCAAAGAATTATAAGAAGTTATAATTGACTCATATCAATATACTTGGATAATTCACTTTGATGGTGCAAAATGCCTTTGAGGAGTTAGGGAAGGTTGTATCATAACCAACCCACAAGGTAAAATTATACCTTTAGAATTTTAAATCAAATTTTCATGTCACCAATAACATGGTTGAATATGAATATCTAATACTAGGCATTCAAGATGCAATTAATTTAGACATCCCATATTTACATGATGTAGGTGACTAAAAACTTATATTTCACATGTTAATGGATATTATCAATGACAAAGTTAAAACCTATTCACATATCATTAAATTTCTATGATGATTTCCAAATAATTTGACTCTTTTACCATATAACCAATTCTAAGAGATCAAAATGCTATAGTTTATTATTTTGATTCATTAACATATCTATTTCACCCATGTATAATACTTCAAGATTCTCAATTTCTTATTTAAATGAGAAAATCACCTACCTCTTTAAAAAAGAAAAATGATTCTATAATTTTTCATATTGAGGTTATTACTATTAAAAAAATCCCATGATACAAAAACATAATTAAATTTGTTAAACTCCAAACTTACCCTACAAACATGGATTCTTATTAAAATACTTAAATTAAAAAAAACAATAATTTAAATATGTACTTTGATACAACCCCCTTTACTATCATAATTCATAAGGAATGTTATTACATTATGTAATGCAAGAATAAGTTAATAGAATAATCACATGGGGGAATTTGTGGTGATCACTATAGTAGTCATGCTGAAACCTACAGATACATGTGTATGGTTTAATTTTGGCCAGCTATTGAAAACTATGCCTTTAATTTTCATAAAACATTTAATCCTTATCAACTTCACAATGATCTAATCCACTCTACTATGAATAAACTTCAAATAGTGGAGTTTCCTTGGCCATTCTATATGTGGGGATTAAATATTATTAGAGAATTACCTAGATCATAAGATAGTCATGTATAAAATATCACTACCACTAGATATTTTACCAAATGGGTAGAAGCCATTCCTCTTATTAATGTTACTAATATCATTTCAAAATTTATTCTCAATCTAATCATATGTCATTTTGGAGTTCCTCATAGCATCATTCATAATAATGGTGGAAAATTCAAAAAAAAAGATAGGAAACAATCATGTGCAAAATTCAAAATTGCACATAAATTATCAACACCCTATCATCCTCAATATAACGGCCAAGATGAATCCACTAACAAAATTTTGATCAAAATCTTACAAAAGACTATTAGATAATCTCATACTAATTAGAACATCCATCTCTATCCTAAATTTTCGGCTTACCACACTAGAATATGTATTTCTACTGAGGAAACACCATTTTTATTATTATATAAGTCTGAATCAGTCTTACTATTAGAATTTTAGCTCTAATTTTTACATATCTATCTTCATGGTATAATCTATAATAAGGAATTATGTGAATCTTCATTATTTAGATTTACCTGATGAGAGATGTATGGTTTCATTAAAACATAATTTCTAATACAAGGTTTACATTACCAAATAAAATAATAAAAACGTCAAAGTACAAAATTTCAATGTTGGTGATCTAGTCTTCAAACTAAATTCTACACATTACAAGGAAGGTAAACATGCCCAAAAATTATGGGGTCCTTAATTAGTCAAAGGCATCCTTAGTCCTAGTACTTATATATTATAGATTAATGAATGACAAATTTTTAAATAACCCACTAATTCTCAATTTTTAAACAAATATTTTTCTGAAATATTTACTTTCTTTTCATTCTTTCATATATTGTAAATACTAACTCTTTTTGCAGGTTCCCTCTAAACATCTCCATTTAGTAGTACATAATTATAAATAGATTTAGATCTTAAAATTGGTCCTTTATTCTATATATATTACTTTAATTTAATTCACGAGTTGTATTTCAATACCATATATAGTACTTGATGATCATTATGAATATATTTTATTTCCTAGTCTAGTCTTAATATTTCTCTTTGATCATAAATTTTTGATTTTACAAGTTTTCTTCCTTTTTATTTTGCAATTTGAAGTATAAGACCTTAGATAGGACTATGCCTTCCTCACAATAATATTTTCATATTTTTACCTACTTTGTTTTATATTTTATGAGTTATAGTGTAAGACTATGGATAAGACTAGGCCTTCTTAATAAAATCTATAAATGTTTTTAACTATCTTTAAGCTGAAGTGTTTTCTTATAAATTAGGGAAATGGTTAAATATTGTGATATCATAGTATCAAAATTGATTTAATTTAATTTAATCTATTATATACATTCAAAATAAATTATTTATACACATTTCCCTATAGTTACATATATTCTTATGATATAGAGTCATACTTACCTGTCATTGTATCCTTTTCACATTGTCACATATTTTGAGATTTGAGGTTACTCAATCATTTCATGTTCTCCTTTTCTCCCCTATTTTCATTTCACTTTGGGCACTCCAGGGTCAGTTTTAAGATAGATGTCTTATTTAAGATGCTATTACAAGACTCATAGACACCATGATTTCTATGTTCTTTTCCTTAACCACCAATTCTAAATTTTCTAGTGATATTCATTCTTAAAACTTATCTTGGTTCTCTAAATCTGTATAGAGGAGGAATATAAAAGGCCATAAAAAGTTAAAATCCAAATCCTTTAAAAATTTGGAAATGATTAAAAGGTATCTATAAATCAAAAATCAAAATCACATGAAAAATGTGATTATCAATCACATATTATATTCTAGTCAAAGGTCATACTCCATTGTTTTCCTCATGATAGAGCTAAGGTCTATTGAGGTGTGGTAGTCTAATAGACTGAGATATGATGTTTCAAAATTATCTATAGTGCCACTTAATTTCTCAAACAATTATCTAATATTCATAATATATTTAAGCCTTTATAAGGGGTTCTATAGAATGGGGAAAATTTTGTGGGAAGGTAGGTCCATTTTAATTTTAATTTTAATGCATATAGCCTTCAAGGGATGATATTTATACTTCATTAGATAACCCAAATTTATGTGGCTAAGATTAGGTATTTAGAGTCCTTAATGTTGAAAGTCCTCTTGTTTTTCTAACTTAATTTGAGTGTATTTATTATAATAAATATTTTTTTCCTTGATATCGCCTACATTTACCCCACCACCCATTTTGTTTCCCCTCTTGATAGGAAATTTTGTTTCTAAATTTAATTCTAAACTTCTATATCCCCTCTTCTTCACATCTCCTTAAAACATGCTACTAGTAGCTTTGTGTTGGTTCTATATATCCTAAAAACAAAATTATATTTTTGAGTGAGTATACATTAATTCCTTACATCATTAATTTATCCTTCTTGGATTTCCGTGGTTTCCTTTAATAATTATTAAAATTATTTGTCATTGTTTTTGTAGATAATCTTGTTTCTTTTCTCCATTTTAGTTTTTTTCCATTTTTGAGTGAGTTTGGATTGTTACTACTCACTCATCAATGTTGCTTTAATTTATGTTAAATTTCCATATTTAATTAAGTATGGTTTGATACTTATGTTACATTGATGTTGGATTTATTATTTCAATTTCACATGTCTTTGGTTTGATCTAGTTTGTTATTTTTATAACTTAATGTATTTTTTTTTGGGGTTTATCCGTCAATTAGAAGCCTTGGATTTTTTATCACCCAATTTAATCTCAATTTTCCTCAATATTTATGGATATATCTTATATATCACCCTCTTTTACCCATCAACCAATTGATTTATTTCAATTTTATAAAGTTTAGTTATATTGCTTTCCCTATGATTGTTTGTTTTTGATCTTTAGTTTTATATCCTTAGGTTTTGTACAAAGTAATTAATGCTCCATCCATTATCAAGAATAAAAATAAAATATAAAATCATTTAGAGATGAATCTAATTCAATGTACATATATGATACTTCCAATTATTTCTTTATTATCATTTCAATTTATGATTTTTACTGTAATTTATTAGCTCAACATTGTACATTATTTTTTTCTTTTCCCAAAGCACCATCCAATGTTATAAATATGTGAAATGTGATGAGATTTGAGTGGGATATATGTATGAACACAATATTTTTTAAACTTTATCATTTACTGATGTTTTCTCTCTTGCAATAACTCATCCAATCTCAATATTTTTGAGTGTATGCCTTAAAAGGTGCACTGGGAAAGGGGTTGGCAGACCTTTGGTGATTTAAAATATTATTTAACCATATACCACCATAAAAAAATAATATAATATACTCTTATACAATTATATAAGCATTAAAACCCTATTTATATACTCCCCTAAGCAATTCACTACCCCAAAATACCCCTATCTAAGTAAAAATTCATTTTTACCACTTTTACTACTACATCAACTGGGTCACCCTTGTTATGGGTTTAACACAGATTAAATAAATTTATCATCCCAATAATAAATATTTTTATACCTAATATATTTATTTCACACCTTAAAAAAGTTGACTGGGCCAATTATATCGACTAAATTCTCAGGAGGGTTTAGGGTCAATCTTTGGCCATAAATATCCCCTTAAATTCATTTATAAATAGATGATCATTTACTTATGCATCATTATTTCTCAAAAATATGGTTATATAATTAATAATAGGTTTCATTTCTTGGGTTTTTTCCTAGGATAAGTATCACTTGTTTTGTGTAGGCCTTGGATGCATAGGATAAGTATTATAGCCTAGAGTTGATTTGTCCTTATGATTATTAAAAACCACAACAACCTCTTCTAAAGAACCATTATCCAAGTGAGAGATTTAGGCATGATGGGTTCACTTTAACAAGGTATTTATACTCATATCCCTTCATATTTTTATAATTAGATGTTTTATAACTAATGGTTTGAATTGTATCTCTCCTTAATTAGATTTATTCTATGTTATATTAGATAGAATTATTTTTACATTTTTATTATCTTCTCCATTTGTGCCATAAGATTTGGTGAGGACAATATTACCTTGAATATTTATTTAATAGATTATATTTCATTTTATTTAGTATATTATATAGATTAATATTATTATAATCGTAATGCCTATCTAGGGTTATCACAAAATGACATTTGACTTTAGGCTTTAGTAACATCTCTTTTATCATTGTGTGATAAAATATACCTTAGAATAAATTTTGAAGATCCATTATTGGTCATAAACCTGATATAAATATATTTTCAAGTTGAATTTTTAGTTCATTACCTTATCTAATATTGAATATTATTGAGTAGGATAAGTTATATATTTGTCTAGTTTAATTTGCATATGGAAATAACTAATCATAGGGTGTTAATAAATTAGGATAAAAGATTAATATACTAAGTAAGCTAGGTGGATTGGTATTAGGGTGATTTAATATGTTTCAAAGGTGAATAATCATGAAAAAAAATATTAAAGGTGGTAAGAATACCCTAGGATGGGTTAAGAGTTAAGTGTGTTAAAATGATTGTCAAAAGTGCATATTTCATATTAAATTTGAATTTATGTGACTAAATTACCATCCCCCTATTTCTTATATTTATTAATAAAATATATTTAACTAGAGTGAAATGAAAAATATAGCACACATAATCTTTCTAGTGAAGAATTTTGATGAATGTAGGTTCTAATGTCAATGATGCTCCACACAAAAACCTAAAATGGAACATGTATAAAATTAGTCCTTAATATGTAAATAAATAATACAAGTTATAAAAACTCAATATATAAATAATAAGGAAAAAATACATGTGATTAGGTATGTGAACTATTATGTTTTCTAGTGTAAATATTGGTGTAAACTAGTGACTATAGAGGGTAGGCCCCTTAGAGTTTTTTTAAGAACACAATGTATTCATTACTACATGATTGCATATCAAAGATAGTGAAGTGGATTTGAATCCTTGTATGAATATTAATAGAGTATTTATATGCAATAAATTAAGATACATCTATAACTAAACTGACTCATTAAATTCAATATTAGAGAATGTGATAAAATAACATCTATATGATACTTTTTATTTCAAGGGCATGACCAAAATTTGTTTTCTAAACCTAACCAAGGAATATCTTATCACACAACACTAAATTATAGGGTTTCAAATCCTATAGTCAAATATTTGTATACAATAACCCTAGCTAGGTACTATAATAAAAAAAATTAATCTAAGATAGTGCTCACCAAATCTTGTGGCATAAATGGGGTGGTTTAACACAAATAAAAAATCAAGGGATCATGGTAGCCATAAGGGGGCCTAGATCACCTAAGGTGGAATATGGAAGCAAAGAATACCCTATAGTTATACTAGGTTTAATTTTATAGGTAATCTAAATAAGGATTTATACATTCAAAACCAATTAATTTTTATAACATCTATATATCAAATTAAATATGAAAAGTTATAAATACTTACCTTTGGGTGAACTTGTCAAGTCTAAACCTCTCTCTTGAATAATGGTACTTTGAAATAGATTGTTTTAGTGTTTTAAGAAATAATATCTAGTCTAAAAGACTCATACTTTGAGTCTAATACTTCTAATAATACAAGCCATATTACCATGTAAATGTAGTATAATTATGAGTTGTAATAATACAAAAGTGAATTTCCCTTTCTATTTATTTGAAGTGAAGGTTGTATTTAGACCAATGGATATGTCCTAACTCATCCAAAATTTCAATTGATAACATTATCCAACATGACCTTTTTTTGATGAAAAATTAATGTAGGTCTCGAGATAGATCACCTAGTCCAACTTAGTTCCATAATGTGGAGTTTAAATTTTATAACACGATTGACCAAGATGACTTAGTTCAAAAAATGACATTTTCTTAGATAATGTCTATTTGAAATGAGAATTGCTTAGGAAAATGGATAAAAGGTTTTATTTACTTTTAAATTTGGATAAAAAATATTTGTATTAGATTTACGTAATGATAGATTTGAAAAAAAAAAAATAGAAATCACCAATGGTGTACCCATCCCTTTCCATGTGCACCTTTTAAGGCATGGACTCTAAGAGATTGAAACTTGGTATGTTACTAAAAGAGATAAAGCATAAATAAATGATAAAGTTTAAAAATATTATGTATGCATATGCCTCACTCAAATCTCATAACATGTCATGAAAGTGTATCATGGAATGGTGTTTCAACAAATATTATAGCAACACACAATGTTGAGATAATAAATTATAGTAAAATATAGATATTTAAATTATAATAGGAAATTTTTGGAAATAATTAAAAGTACCATATACATATCTTGACATAAATTTATCATTAAATAGCTTTATTTTGTATATTTAGTCATGATCATGGAGGTAACATTAACTACTTTTGACAAAACCTAAGGATACAAGGCTAAAGAGAAAAAGTATAAAAAATAGCAAAATTAAAGTAAACGATGGATTTCATAACTACATAATTCATTTTGAAAATTGGTAAGATGGTTTGAAAATTACTAAGTTAGAACCAAAATACCAAGGAAATTAATACAACTATAAAAATTAGGTAACCAAAAATTTAAGGATACTAAATGATCGATAGACCCAACAAATGCATCCTACGCAAAAAAAGTATTAATCCACATCAAACCAATGATACATGAAACTAAAATAATGGAACCAACATTCATTTAATATAATTTAAAATCCATAATAAAACAAAGATGGAAAATTTGAAAATTTAATTTAAAAGGAACATAACAAAATGGCCTAAAAAAAGGTGGAATAAAACTCAAGATCCCAATTATTTTTTATGTGATCAGTTAATAATAGATATCCAAAAGAGAGACATTACAAAGAAATAGTACCAAAAGGGACCAAAATATTGAAGGGGCCTATTCCGTTTACAATATATATCCAAAGGATAGACATTACAAAGAAATAGTACCAAAATGGACCAAAAGATTGATCTGGTAGCTAAAACCCCCTACCACTAATCTCAAACCACCTATCAACCAAAAAAAAAAGGGACAAAGAAAACAAAGCAAGATAAACTATTTTGATTTAGGATAAAATACTAGCTACTTGGTCTCATTACTAACACATTTTTTATTCCTACCTCTAGTGTGTATACCAATAAACTGGTCCTTACCTTCTTATGTTTTGTACTTGAGGTCAAAAGATTGAATCTCAAATATTTCCTCCTTAGGATCCCAAGTAACCTCATCCTCTCCATCACTCTGAGTATATTTACCCTGTAGAGTGTGAATCAAATGATCCTTTCCACATTTGTACGAGATGACTCATGACTTAAGAACACTTTAAGATTTTTGAATTTGTCTACAATTTCACCACATAGAAGCTTTTGAATAATAATCTTCTTATGTAAATTTTGGAGGGAATCCAAAATTTATGCTTTGTCAATGAAACCATAAATCCCTCTATCTTTGATAGGAAGTGGATGGACAAATATAGGACTCCTCGTATCTAGTTTGGGTTCTTCCTAAACCTATTTAATAGAATCTCCAAAATTTTACTCCTATTTGTTACTATAATCTGACTTAGTAGTGTATCTTATACTTATTTTGAGTTTTCCTTGTCACTATGCATATCAATTACTTCAATGATAATCTTGGACCACTATGGCTCCCCATACTTGATCAGCGAAAACATAAGACCTTGATGGATAAAATCAGTCAATTGGTTCTTTTTTAAATTTAGTACCAAGGCCTCCAATGATTTTAGTATAAAGAAAAAAATGCTGATGGTATGGCCTTGGAAGTAGTTGAGAAGGAATAAGTGATGGAAAAAATCATAGTATGTTTTCCCTCTAATTTGGCCCTCATGAAACCCTTTTAAGACAAAATCTTGGGTTTCTCTTTTTCCTTCTTGAATAAAATGCCTAGAAGCTCCTCCTTTCTTCTCTTATCTTTGAAGGCCATAATTCCATTGAATTCCATCTTACTCATCTTGCCAATGAGCTCCTTAGTGATCAAGATTTTTGATCCATGCATTCAGACTTCATGGTCCTTCTAGCCATGGTCAAAGTCCTTGGAAATCCCTGTGTCATGCCTAGTAAGATGTTTCATGAATGGTGTCAGACCACATTTCACCATTTTATGCCACACATATTCATTTTTTTACATCATACCATGAAATTAGTTTAAATCAATCTCTATCCCCACCTATTTTGTGGAGTTACAAAATACATCTATAGGATTCATAATATGATCTCTTAGGG
The DNA here is from genome assembly GCA_037957365.1 of Torreya grandis. NCBI lineage: Eukaryota > Viridiplantae > Streptophyta > Pinopsida > Cupressales > Taxaceae > Torreya > Torreya grandis. The sequence goes on along the minus strand of JARHVA010006498.1, from coordinate 356,354 downwards.
AAGGATATGAGAAGATTATACAAAAAGAGCCAAATTAGGTCATGTGATGCAAGCTCAGAATGACCCAATCATGCAAAAACTTAGTAATAATGGTCTTGCACATATAAAAATCATAGCCTTTGATTTGGGTTTGTGTCATAATTAATAAAACCATCATGACTATGGTGATGTTTCCTTTCTTAGATTCAATAATCAAGATGATGTCATCCAAAAATTTAATCTCATGTTAAGTGATAAAAGCACTTCTAAGGAACCTAAGGTTTGCCATACAATCAGATCCCCTATTGCCTTTCCTATAAACATGCCATATGGAGACCCATTTGAAGTGGGTCAACAAGGTTATAACATAGTTAATAATTCCAAAAATATTCCAAGAATAATGGGAAAGGACTTTTAGATAATTAATAATGTTCATTAAGTCTCCCTCAGTTTGGATGAAATCCATGCTGATGTTGATCACCAATTCAATCCCCCAAAGTGCCATTATGGATTCTGAGACATGATTAGTTTGGATCCCCAAAAAACTAGCATAATCTACTCTCATATTCTGAAAAGAATGTTTGATAATGCCACCTACTTCCATTGGGCTTGGTTCCCTTCTGATGCCCCATAAAAGTTCAACTTAATCCAAGAAGGAGGAGGATGTAAGCATTTAAATTTTGACCTATCAACCCCCTTCACTTTATATTTACCTAAAATGACTAGATTGACATGATTCATAATCTAGGAAAAGATAGGGGAGCTAGGTTGGTCAAAAGAGGAGGCAAAGGAAGACCAATTTTGATGGACAAATGACAAGATTATCTTAGAGGTGGAGGAAGGTTTAATCATGTAGTTATAAAAAATACAATAATTCATATATTTATAAATTCCCCAAAAAATATGGGGGAGAGCCAGATTCCACCAAAATTTCAATATAGGAGCTTCTTAGGGTGGCTGCCATTGAGTAATTAGATCCTTAATGGAGTTTGGAGTAACCCAAGAAAATTTAGATTTGTGGAAAAAATGGTGAAATATAAAATCCACAAAAGAGTAGGAAAGGAACAAATGTTTGATAGACTCAGCTTCCTATTTGTAAAGGGAACATCTATTGGGAAAGGGAATACCCCTTTTAACCAGATTATCCATAGTTAAAATCTTATTTTGGGATACTAACCAAAATAAAACATTGATTTTTGGATTAAGGTTTTTAGCCAAAGATAGTTCCAATTATCATCCTCTTCTACATGATTCTAAACGGAGGTGTAACCAGATTTAATAGAATAAAGGTCACTAGGATAATTTTTCCAAATATGATCATCCTCCTTTAGGAATACTTTTATATGAATGTGTAGCATAGAATAATTTAAGTCATGTAAGAGATAGGCTTGTTACTGGTTTATATCATCTTTTACTAGAAGTTTCAACTTCTTCCTTCTATCAGTCTCCTCTCAATAATTTGACACATTGTGTCTATGAGTTTATTTTAAAAAGGAGACTAATTAAAAATATTAGGAGGAAGCCAAAGGGGAATTGATGTAAGGATCAATCCAAAAGCCCACTTTTTTGCCTCTACCAACATTCCACTTGAGACTTTTTTTTAAAAGATCCTTGCCAACATTCAATGCTTTCTAGAATGCTGAGCCATTATCTAGACCACTTTCAAAGAGGAAGTAGTGACCTTCCCTAGAATTTAAGTATTTGGCCCTAATGATCTTGGTTCATTGGTTGTCCTCCTTAATCACCCTCCATCCTTATCGAGAATGGCTTTGTTCATGGACCTAACCCTTCTTAACCCCAATCTTCCTTTCAAGGTAGGGAGGTAGGCTTTATTCTAAGAGATGAGTGAGAACTTGAATTTATCCTATAAACCTATCCAAGGGAGTTATTATGAATATTCTCAATTTTATCCATGATCCTACCAAGGATGATGAAAAGGGACATGAAATAAACTAGAATGCTTTGAAGTGAGCTCTTAAAAAGTAGTAGTTTTCATACTTGGGACAACAGATTCCATTTCCATCCTAATAATTTTCATTGAATCCTATTGATGAGGGGGTTCCAAAATTAAAACTTCATGGAACCCTCAAAGAGAGGAGTACTGAGATAGGAATATGGGAGATTCTTTATGGCATAACCTATAATATTGGAGATTTTGACTTGGAGGTTAAGTGAGGTATTGATAAAAAAATATCTTTTGTGAAATTTGATGCTCTAACTAGAAACCACTTCATATATTTCAAAGATATTTATGAAAAACCTACCCTTTGGGACTGAGGCTTCTACCATCATCAACATGTCATCCATGATTTCTTGATGAGTAACTGGGTTGGTGTTAGGGATGACAATGATACCTCTAATAATGTTGTAGGTTCTAGCCTTGACAATAAGTCTACTTAGCACTTTAGCTAGGATGATAAACATATATATAGAGAGAGGGGATCTCCCCATCTAATCTATATCCCTATCAATAAAAACCCTTGAGAATGTCATTGATAATAATAGAGAACATAAGGGTAGTTATGCTGGAGGTAATCAAATTTTTGATATATTGATTGAAACCAAATTTGATCAAAACTTTATCAAGGAATTTCCAAGAGACCTGATCGTAGGCCTTGTTCATGTCAAGATTGAGTAACATACCTTGTCAATTAGAGTGATACATCGAATGGATGGTTTGTTGGGCTATGATGATCCCAATTATAACTAAAAAAATACAATAAATATATGGTAATGATAAATAAATTATCTCATAACCACACAAAGAGGTATATTAAGCTATAATGATGGATGATCTAAAAAAATAATATTCTAATCATGTCTAAAAGAGATGAAGAAGGGGAAACATATATATTGGGAAAATATTTATAAAAAAATTACTATCAAGAAGGGATATGAAATAGGTGGTGGGGTAACTAAAGTATTGGAAACAAAACATTTAACTCAAGTTTGTAAAACAAAGAGACTTGTGATATTATAGACTCTAAATAACCCTTTCTATATATTAAAATGTGGGTTAGTGAGTGATGTATAAATATAATCCCATGAAATATACACACACACACACACACACACATACACACACACACACACACACACACACACACACACACACACACACACACACACACACACACACACACACAACAAAATTAAAATGGACATACCTTTCCACAATGTGTTATCTATCCATTGGGACCCCTTAGAGAGTCTTTAGTCTATTTAAAAGATTGGGTACTTACATTGCAAAGTAGCTAGTATTATATATCTATTTGAAATTATGATACCTCCTACCCTAGTTTACTAGTCTATTGCATTCCAATGGACCTCATCTCTATCATGAGCCCAATTGTGGAGTTTAATTTTGACTAGGATAGAAGATGTGCTTAATAAGTATCATGTATTTTTGTGTAATTTTGAATTTTAAATGTTTATTTGTTCATTATAGGTATTTAATTTAATTTTAATGATTTAGATTTTAATTTTGAGGTATTTTCTCTATTCCTCATCCATACATATTTAGGAAAACCAAACATGGGTGCTAAAATCACTATAAATAGAGAACTTACACTTAGTGGATATGAAAAATTACTTAGAGAGCATTGTGTTTAAGATTCATGTTCTTCCATGTTAGAGAAGAGTGTTATCTCTAAACCAACCTTGATGTGGCCATAGTGAAATGAAATAAGGAAAATGATATAAATAAGCATAAAAAAATAAAAGGTATATCAATCATAAAAATATGTATTTTTAATAGTGTATAATGATAGGTATGTATGAATGATAATCATAAGTAATAGTGCACATGAGTGGAGACATAATAATATATTATTAGAGTCAGTATAGAAAAATAATATGATTGAATTTAAAAGTATGAAAATACAACTCTTAATCATTATTATAGTTTTTGTGGAATATAGTCTAGCTAAGGTTATAGATAATCTTAATTGATAAAATGAATATTTGTGAGGAAGGCCTAGTCTTATCCAAGGTCTTATATTATAACTCACAAAATAAAAATTGAGGTAGTGTAAATATTAATTAATATTTTAAATCTTAGAATCCCAATAATAAAAAGAGACTAGAATGTTAACTGAAAAAATGAAAAAGAAACATAAAAATATTCATGACAATGGTTGGGTTGTATCATTATCTTATGATTTAAAATCATGAACTAAGTAATATATGATAGACCAAAGACCAATCGATAGGAGCTAAGGCTACTAAAATTAATTTAATGTTGAATCTTAAAAAACTTTTTTGAAAAAATTGTAAGAAGTGCTAGAACCAAAATATATATAAATAGATGAAATAAATGTAAGAGCTTGAGTAATTTTTTAAGAAAAATAGTCCTTTAAAAATTAATTATTAGTGGTTTCTTTTAAAATATGTCATTCTTTGGTTTTCAATATATAAGTTTTACGACCACAAATGTCTATGAAAAAATGAGGATCCCCACAATCTTAGGCATACTTGATTTGTCACCAATATAATATAATTAAAGTAATAAATAACCAACATTGAAGGTAAAAAATTTGTAATTTTTGTTATGTTGTTTAGAAATTTCTACTTTATATTGGTAGCTATGTTGTAAAGCACCCATATGATTCTCATCAAGAAGGTTTAAATCTTGAAGACTAGCCTCATGAAGTTATCTATTGAGGATAAATATGTCAAGAGAGATACGTAAGGATGGTGGTTCAAATTCTAAAGGTAAGATCGATTTAGATCCATAAACTAAGTAAAAAAGGGTTGCACTAATAACAATATGAATACTAGTGTAATAATCCTAAATTTATACATAAACTAGTTAGAACAAGAATCTTGAACTATATTTTTAATATTTTATTTAAATTTTTATTAGTGGCCTTTGATTTACCAATGTTTTGAGGATTATAAGGTGTGGATAATTTTTGTCTCATTTTGAATTTATCACATAATTACTTCATATATTTATTTTTAAATTCCCACCATTCTTGGAATTAATAGTGTGGAGAATTATAAAGTGATAAATGATTTGATTATGTATGAATTTGGATATAATTATAAATGTGAAATTAAAAGGGGGCATAAATTCAACCCACTTAGTGAAAGATTCAATGGCCATGATGATGAAGACATGATTGTCTTGAGAGTGAGGTAATTTTAGAATGATATATAATACTCACATGTAAAATGGCCAAGGAGATTCTAATGTTTGGATCTCTATAAGAGAAGAGTGAGAAAACTCATCATGTAGTTGGTAAGTATTGCACTTCTTGGTGAATTTTATAACATATTTTTCAAGTGTTGGATATAAGTATCCCATGCATATTAGTTTATAGGTTTTAGCATTTCCACTATATTGGCCACCATAAATGTGAATTTTTAATTGTTATAGAAGAGAAGGAACTTCACCTTGGGTGATGTAATGGATAAATTTACCTTTGGAATTAGGATAATATAGGATGTCATATCATAAAAAATGTTTTAAAACTTGTTTATGAATACTAGTATTTTCAAGAGAATCAATGTTAGTAGGATAAGTTTAGTGCTCAATAAATTGGTTGATTTTTTTGTAGCATAGGATTTTTTAGATAGCGATAACCTTAATATGATATATAATATAATAACTTGTGGATGTTAACTAAGATGGTTATTTGTGTATGTTGATGAGAAACTTGAATCATTACGAACTTGATGAGGATGAAAAATAGAAGTAGATGAAGCAAACAAATCAACCATGGAATTTTTATCTCATGTGATTTGTTTGATAGTGAAGGATTTCAATTATTTATCAAGAGTGGTGTAAATTTGATGATAAGCCATAAGAGTTTTCCTTTTCCATTGATATTCATCATTTATTTGATGATAAATGAGTTATGAATCACCTAAAGCATATAGATAATGGATTTATAAATTGATGGTAGATTACATGATTATAATGAGAGATTCATATTAAACATGTTATTAGTAAGTTAAAATATAAATATAAAAGAAAGAGGTTCTATTTTTCCATGAGGATAGACTAAAACACATCCTACCATAATTTCTTGAAGACATTTAGTACCGTCAAAATGGAGTTTCCAAGTATTTTAATGCAAATAAATTATAACTTCAAGTAATTATTTGATGATGAATTTATATTTTGGTTTAGAAATATAAGTGTCCAATGCATATATATTATTTGATTCAATGGTTGATTTAAAATTTTAAAAATAATATTTGAGTGAAAGTGCTTGATTAAGACCTTCAATGCATAAGTTTTCTTCATCAAGAAAAGTATGTTGAAGGTGATCATTGGCTAGTATATGAGTGGTATCAATTTTTGATCAGATATTACTCTGCCTTTATCTTATTTTTTTATAATAATTCAGAAATAAAATTCCATCAATAGAACCATATATTTTCTAATTCTATCACTAGGTAATAAAGCTATGGATAAACAATTAAAAAGTGGACTAGAATGGATGATTACATTTTTTTGATAAAACTTGTAATGGTGAAGTTTTTTATCTATTAATTAAATGGTGAGCTAATCATGTTAGAATTTCACATAGTGTGTCTCATATTTTATTATAACATGAATTATTTAATATATGGTGTATTCATAACCTATTTAATCTTGTTTAGAAAGCATTACCCAAACTAATATAAGGGTAGAAGAAGTGTACAATATGAGAGGTAAATAATTAGATGTTAGTCAAAGAGTGGGAGGGTATGGTAGTGATTATTTCATGTTATCAATTTATTTGACATGAATCAGTCCATTTGAAAGTTATACCTTTCTTGAGATTGAATTTAACTAAATAATTATGGTAATCCATTCTAGGAACGAATCCTCAAATTTACCTAAGATTATGAATGTATGTCTATATGTATATAATCGAGTGAGGGATACACATGTTAATAATGGAATTAATTTTAGTAAGATATACATAAATCCCATGTAAAGATACTAATAATCTTATTATTTTTTTAGATGTGACACTAAAAAAACATTTTTAAGGATTCAGTCTAACTTTTTAATTTATGAGATAATAAAATGTGATATCAAGGCCATTAAGATGATTACCATGATGCTTGGATTTACCAATAATATCAAATACATAGGTTTCAACTATTTTATATATGAGATAATGAAATATATGGGTCGTTATATGTTGATAAGTGGCACCAAAAAAATTAATATTGAAATTCATTTTAACATAAAAATAGGTGACCCATTCTATTGTGAAAGTGTTTTTATGCTGATCCTCATGAGTGATATGATTTTGATTTTATCCCAAAAAATCATCCATGAGAGACAAAATGTATTATCTAGTGATGGAATAAATAATAACATGGATTAATGTTAAATTAAATTTATCTTTAAGATATGCTAGATTAATATTGTGAAACTATATATAGATGTGAATAACCATAGTAAATTTCTTGCATACAATAACAATGTTGGAAACCCGTTCAAAGTAATTTATAGGTTTTATTAATTTAGCATATAAGAGATTTATGATACATTTATGACATAAGGAAGAAATATAAAGATGAAATTTACATTTATTTTGACACGTGTTTTACATCCTAATAGGTATTGATATTATAGACCACAATACATTAAAGGATAAATGTTCATAATGTCTTCATATGAGCTTATGAAAGCTTCATAATATTAATAAAAAAAAAGACTAACATTATGATGTTTAGTAGGATGATTATATATGGAGACAAGGATAGGTCAAGGGATGGTAGTGTTTCCGTAATTTATTGTAATAATTTATTCAATAAGTGTAGTATTTTCATATATTAATATGATTGGGAGTAGGAGGAAGTGAGTAAATAGGATGTGTTTTAGGATAGATACTAGTAATAAAATTTTTGAAACAAGGAGGGTTTTACTAAAAATCACCAACATTATGATGTTGGTATGGAGTTTGAGGCTCAAGATAATGAATTAATTCTAAAATAGTTTCATCAGTAGGGAACATATGAAAGGGTCCATAATATTCAACATCCACTTTAATAGCCAAAAAATAATTCCCATAGTTATCAAACTCACAATGCATTTTTTGGATGGTTCTATCTTATGAATATAAGGTAATTTAAGGAGTATGGGTGTGAAATTATTTAATATAATTTGGTATCTAAATAGTGAGAGAATTTATATCATTGGTTGTGAATGTATTACGTATAATAGGCATGAAACTAGTTTTTTTAATAGGATTAATTGGTGGTAATGGAACTTGATTTACTAGATTGATATAGATAGTGAAGTTAGGGATTATAGATTATATTATATTAAGTTGGTCTATTCGTTGTATTAACCATGGAGTATTTATCAAAGGTGCATTGATATGTGGTACAAATCTTTTTAGTTATTACTCACTAACAAAATTTATGCAAATGATGTGAACGTCAAAATTAAAGATATGTATTTTTTCTAATGTATATTTATAATGTAGGACATCTAAATATTGTGAATAATTTTATACCATAATGTTAGTATCATCATATGATGGAGATATATCACATATATATGTTTCAATATGAACATCTATAGTGGAGATTCTCATATTACTAAAATTTTAATGAAACATGGCTAAAGGACCTTGAAATGTTTTGGCCACCCTATATTCATTTCAAGTGAACTCATCCTTTATGTAAAATGTTTCATGTGGGTTTTGTTGGGAAGACTATTGGTGGTACCATCCATTAAGGGAATGGTTATATATTATGGAATAAGATAATGAGGGATCCATTACACAATATAGGGAGGTAACTGAGTGCTATTATAAATATTTTGTAGTTTATTAGGCTCATCATCACTTGAGTCTATGAGAGTTACATGTATAGTTGAAAGCATATTAGCAAATTCAAGGAGGGGATTATTGATTTTTGAAATAATGGGAATGCAATATTTAGTTTTGGGATTTGGAATTTGGATGATCCATGGATTAGAATCAGCCTCATGTTTTTAAAGCTTCCCATTATGTATGAATTTGATACATTGGATTCAATGAGATGCAATAGCTCATATATGACGAGTTTATGGATGACTTATGAGAATGTTTTAAGATAAGTGAAGATCAAGGACCATAATATTGGTGTAGATTCTCTTGGGTCTAATTGTTAAAAGGAGATAAATGCATCCAAGTTATTTTTGGTTAGTTTTATCAAATGTGTGACACATGAGTCAATCTTGTTTGATATTTTCTTGAGAATATCTATTTTTTTGAATTAAAAAAATACAAGTAACATTAATACCATATCCTTCATTAAATAATATTTTTATAATTAGTGTTATTGATACCATTTTTTATAAAAGGAGGTGAGTCATCAGATCTAAAAATGTGTTTTTCATTGATCATATCTTCTTATGAAAATTCTATGGAGGGTATAGTAGATGAAATTATGTCTATAACATGAACTTTTATAGGTTGAGGAAAATCAAGAGGTAGTTAAATTTATTAAATTAGGGTTATTATATGTCTTGTATTTGTTGTGTAAGGAATGTATGATGAGAAGGAGAAGTTATTAATAATTAAATGAGGGTAATTTTACAAGGCATAAAATTAAGTTCATCCAAGAAATTATAGTGAGGTTTTATTAATTTAGCATATAAGAGATTTATGATACATTTATGACATAAGGAAGAAATATAAAGATGAAATTTATATTTATTTTGACACGTGTTTTACATCCTAATAGGTATTGATATTATAGACCACAATACATTAAAGGATAAATGTTCATAATGTCTTCATATGAGCTTATGAAAGCTTCATAATATTAATAAAAAAAAAGACTAACATTATGATGTTTAGTAGGATGATTATATATGGAGACAAGGATAGGTCAAGGGATGGTAGTGTTTCCGTAATTTATTGTAATAATTTATTCAATAAGTGTAGTATTTTCATATATTAATATGATTGGGAGTAGGAGGAAGTGAGTAAATAGGATGTGTTTTAGGATAGATACTAGTAATAAAATTTTTGAAACAAGGAGGGTTTTACTAAAAATCACCAACATTATGATGTTGGTATGGAGTTTGAGGCTCAAGATAATGAATTAATTCTAAAATAGTTTCATCAGTAGGGAACATATGAAAGGGTCCATAATATTCAACATCCACTTTAATAGCCAAAAAATAATTCCCATAGTTATCAAACTCACAATGCATTTTTTGGATGGTTCTATCTTATGAATATAAGGTAATTTAAGGAGTATGGGTGTGAAATTATTTAATATAATTTGGTATCTAAATAGTGAGAGAATTTATATCATTGGTTGTGAATGTATTACGTATAATAGGCATGAAACTAGTTTTTTTAATAGGATTAATTGGTGGTAATGGAACTTGATTTACTAGATTGATATAGATAGTGAAGTTAGGGATTATAGATTATATTATATTAAGTTGGTCTATTCGTTGTATTAACCATGGAGTATTTATCAAAGGTGCATTGATATGTGGTACAAATCTTTTTAGTTATTACTCACTAACAAAATTTATGCAAATGATGTGAACGTCAAAATTAAAGATATGTATTTTTTCTAATGTATATTTATAATGTAGGACATCTAAATATTGTGAATAATTTTATACCATAATGTTAGTATCATCATATGATGGAGATATATCACATATATATGTTTCAATATGAACATCTATAGTGGAGATTCTCATATTACTAAAATTTTAATGAAACATGGCTAAAGGACCTTGAAATGTTTTGGCCACCCTATATTCATTTCAAGTGAACTCATCCTTTATGTAAAATGTTTCATGTGGGTTTTGTTGGGAAGACTATTGGTGGTACCATCCATTAAGGGAATGGTTATATATTATGGAATAAGATAATGAGGGATCCATTACACAATATAGGGAGGTAACTGAGTGCTATTATAAATATTTTGTAGTTTATTAGGCTCATCATCACTTGAGTCTATGAGAGTTACATGTATAGTTGAAAGCATATTAGCAAATTCAAGGAGGGGATTATTGATTTTTGAAATAATGGGAATGCAATATTTAGTTTTGGGATTTGGAATTTGGATGATCCATGGATTAGAATCAGCCTCATGTTTTTAAAGCTTCCCATTATGTATGAATTTGATACATTGGATTCAATGAGATGCAATAGCTCATATATGACGAGTTTATGGATGACTTATGAGAATGTTTTAAGATAAGTGAAGATCAAGGACCATAATATTGGTGTAGATTCTCTTGGGTCTAATTGTTAAAAGGAGATAAATGCATCCAAGTTATTTTTGGTTAGTTTTATCAAATGTGTGACACATGAGTCAATCTTGTTTGATATTTTCTTGAGAATATCTATTTTTTTGAATTAAAAAAATACAAGTAACATTAATACCATATCCTTCATTAAATAATATTTTTATAATTAGTGTTATTGATACCATTTTTTATAAAAGGAGGTGAGTCATCAGATCTAAAAATGTGTTTTTCATTGATCATATCTTCTTATGAAAATTCTATGGAGGGTATAGTAGATGAAATTATGTCTATAACATGAACTTTTATAGGTTGAGGAAAATCAAGAGGTAGTTAAATTTATTAAATTAGGGTTATTATATGTCTTGTATTTGTTGTGTAAGGAATGTATGATGAGAAGGAGAAGTTATTAATAATTAAATGAGGGTAATTTTACAAGGCATAAAATTAAGTTCATCCAAGAAATTAGAGTGAGGTTTATAAAAAAATTATCATGATGCTTAGGTTGATTAGGTGGGGTGATTTTTGTAACTATATAAGGGTCTACTGGTGGACATGGATCATCACTAGTGGATGGTCTAGAAGATACATGATGAGAAGTGGTCATGTTTTTAAGTATTTGATTGTCAATATATGGTTTATTAGGTTTGGTAACAAGGTATTCATGAGTGGGTTTTGAAAATAATTTACTTTAGTTACATTCACATATTAAGAATGGTATAATTTTTATAATAATTAGGATCAATACAACAAACATTTTCATTATTATTTTTTATTTGGATTAGAAGAAGGTTCTAGTGTATTTTTGGTAGTAGATTTGGGAAAAGTTATCTTTTGAGAATTTTTTATATAATTAAGATTAAAATTTATGATCATAGTGTCATGATCAAAGGCATATCCTAACATTAAATATAGCATAAATCTTATAAGTTTATAACATCTATTATGATAATGACCAATGTCAACATGCAACCAAAAAAAATTATTAGGGTGGTACGATGATGGTGTAGTATTTTTAAGGATCAAGGGTTTATATTAGGGATAATAATTTATTCATTTCTAAACCCTTAATGGTGGGTGTGAGGGAGTTTGAGAAACTAATTTGACTACTCTTATTTTTATTGGATGGGATTTAGATTGAGAATTTATGTTAGTGATTATAATATTAAAACTTGGAAAGATTATTTGATTGAGTAATGAGATGGTTAAAATTGATTCAGAAGTAAATCTTTTCATTTAGCTTGATCAAAAGCCTATTCTAAGGTTTGAAGAAAAAATTCAAAATTTTTACTGAAGAGAATATTTTAGGGTGGTAATGAATAATTTAAATATATTCTCATCTCTTGTGTTATGATCTACTTTATGAGTTAGTTATTTACGTCTTTTAATAAAAGTATGAGAATATTTAATAGGTAATTATTTGGCATTGATGAAAAGACCAAGATAATTTTTAGGAAGATATTTTTTTTAAATTATTTAACTAGAGAATTTATGATATATTTTAGTTTCCATATGAAATTTTGGTGGATTTGATCATACTATTTTAAATCATCAATCATGAGAGTTTTGATAAAAAATTTATTGGTATAAAAGTGATAGTTTGGATTGATTCCTTATAGAGATTGAAAAATTATTTAAATAAGATATTAGGGTGTTTAATTTCATCATACTTAATGATTTGAGAGATATTTCCAATATATATGGATATGATGAATGGAGATAAAGGTTTTTTTTGATGATGTTAAAGCATTTTGTTATGCATGATAGATTTAGGTATGATATTCTTATTGGCATATCTAAGAGGATGGAGGAAATTTTTTTGATTATTTTGACACATGATGATATGGGCTTCAATTTCCATTTTTAAGATATTATTTTACATTTAGATCATTTGAAAATTGTTAATTATTTGTGTAACATTCATTTGTTGAACCATATGAGCAAGGATTTGAGTTGTATCAATAGGTGTATTCAGATTACTAGTGTTATTACAAATATTAGTGATAGGTATGTTACCTATAGGAAGATACACAATGGTAAAGTTTCATATAGGAGGGTTACCTATATTATTGTTTGATGAAAACATAAATTAGCTAAGTAAAATAATCATATGCATACAACTCTGGTTATTACATGAAATAAATATTCTCTATTTATTATCATTGAATAAATAAAATATTACATAAGAGTCATTAAATAAATATAAAATCTAAATTAGAGTTGACCATCAAAATTTAAAAAAAACTAAATAAATCAAAAGCTAATTAACCGATACAGTTTTTAGAAAAGTCCTATTTTTTAGTAACTTTCATCTTCAAGAAAATTATTAACCACTATTTTTAGTATGTTTTACATGCAATCTTAGATGGGCCAACCAATCTCCACATATCTTATAAACACTAAAATTAACCTAATATACAAAATTAAACCTAATTTCATGTCTAGTTACAAAAATATGTTATTTAAAAAAATGGAAAAATATTGAAAAAAATATTAAAACACATATTTAGACTCTCAGATGGTCATTATGACTTATAAAAAGTTTTGATTGTCACGTATGTATTTTTATAATTTTTTAAATGGTTGTTTTGACATAAACAAGAGCTCAAACTAAGTTAAGGATCAAAATTTATGGCCTTTATAATTTGGGTCTTTACATTAGTATCATTTGCTCTAATGGTAAATTAAGGAAATTTGGATAAGGTACTATTTAGGTTAGGATCATCTAGAATGTAATTTTGAGTAGTTGAATATGTTTCATTCAATTGACATAGATGATGGTTTGTATTAGTTTAACCATGAGGGTTATCTATTTAGATGACTAATGTGGGTAAGAAAGAATAACTCATGTAACATCAGAATGGGTTAAGACTATCATGGAATATTTGAATAGGTGTTTTAATTATTCTAATAAAAGTGGAAAAAGAAACACCACAATTAAAGCTTTAAAAGGTTAAAATAAACTAAACTAGCCACTTAATGGACTAATTAGACTATAGTTGATAACTAACTAGAATTCTTATAGGTCATCCAAGTGAAACATGGAGGACCGGGTATTTAGTGGATTTATCAAAAGAAAGGCAATATTTCAAAACTAAACTAAGTCAGATAGGACCTAAAAGGTTGACCAAGTTGATTAAATATATTTATATAATTTAGGAACATTATTTAAAATTTATAACAGGCCTTTTAAGGCCTACAAGGTTAACTCAATTGATCCACTATATTTATAAAAACCTATAATAATAGTTGAAACTATGTTAGACATGACCTATATATTTAACCAAGTCAATCTACTATATTTCTTGAAATTTATAACAATAGTTTAAAATTTTACTAGGTCACCCAAAACTTATAGGGTTGACCAAGTTGACCTAGTGTAATTTTATAAATATGGAAAATTTTGGAGACCTATGGGGTGAAGTTGGTCAACCTACTTGGTTACATAAGGAAAACCAATACTCTAAAACTTAATAGGTTGAGTTGGCTGGATTAGTTGGGTAGACAAGGAAAAATAATAGTCTAGAAATATATTAGGTCAAATTGGTTGATCTATTTGGGCATAGAGGTAAAAATATTAGTTTGGAAACCTACAAGGTTGAGTTGGTGGACCTAGTTGGTCAAATGAGTAAAAATAGAGATTTGAAATCATATAAACTCAAGCAAGTTGAATTATTTTTAAATGAAAGAAAAGATAGGGGTAGATTAGAAAAATATATACAACATAGTTAAATCTAGATAAATTATAACAACAATTTGGATGTATTTTAGAATAAAACTAAACTAGACATAATACAAAACTAGTTAAAACACATAGCATAAAACTATATCAAAATTGAATGATATAGTCTGTAATATAATATATAATAACAAGCAACAAGAAAAAAATGTAATTTAAAACTTCTAATGGTAACCAATTATTTGAAAAATATCAGGAAGCTATACCAAAAGGTTTTAATTGATTTTTAGGATCCCAAAGATACTTTGTTGTCCATTGGATAATGACAACCCAATGTTTTAGAGTAATGACTATGAAATAATTCTTGTTCACATAGCCCACTAAACCTAATTTCAAAGGTAAGGTTAGACTAGGTTCTTGGTTCTAGTTGATAACATATGCACCAAAAAATAAAATGAATGGTTGGATTCCTAAGGTTCAAATTCAAAGGGGAGTCCTATGTATTTATAAAATATCATGAGGTGCATGTAAACTAAATACTATGAAAATATCTTTAAAACAAACATAGTCAGGTAGGTTGATCTAATTTTTGTGAAACTAGGTTAAAAATAACTAAAATAATGCTAGGTCAACCAACATGACTTAGTTATCTAAAATTTTGAAAATAAAGATAACAAAAATGAATAAGGTTGACTATCCTGACCTAATTGACATTAAATGAAAAGACAAGAAAGGTAAAATAACTAGGTCAAACAACATAACCTAGTTAACTAGAAATGAAATCCTATAAGTAGAGGAGAAAATTGGGTTGACTAGCATGACCTAGTTGACTATAGATTATGGATATATAAATAGTGAAAATAACTAAATCAATCTATGTGACCTAGTTGATTTTAGATAACAACCTTCCAAATAAAGGATAAAATTAGGTTGACTAGCATGACCTAGTTGACTATAGATCTAAAATATATAAATAGGGGTTAAAATTAGGTCTAATAACATGACCTAGTTGACTATAAAGTAACAATTAAATATGAAAGGTTTAGATTCATGTCATAAAATTCATAGAATAGATTAATATAGATCTACAATTTATCCTACTTAATAGATCCAAGATTAGAGAAGGTAATTGACTAACATCTATTGTGACACTTTTTATATTGGGAGCATGACCAAATTATATCTACTAAATCTAAAAAAGGGATATATTATCATACAACACTAAAGAATAGGGTTCTAAAGACTCTATTTAAATATCATTGTGCAATAACACTAGTTATCTCTTTATATACATAAAATGAAACTAACATAGTGTTCAACAAAGATTATGGAACAAATGGGGATGGTTTAACACAAAGAAAATAATCAAGTGATATGGTTGGAAAAAAGGGGCCTAGATCACCTAGGGTGGAATATGGAAAGAAAACAAGACCCTATATGTATACTAGGTTTAGGTATGCATGTAATCTAATCAAAGAGTTATAAATTAAAAACCTACTACTTTGTTCAATATATACTTATCAAATGAAATATCAAAATAGAAAATGTGAAGTGTCAATATCTCCTTTGGCCAATGGTGATTTTCAAGATATTTGTGGTTTTGTGAGGATCACACTATAGAAATCAGATCCAGGCTAAAATAATCATACATTGCAACCAAGGCTTCCCATAAGAAGAGTTATCTTCCCTCCAAGGAAAAACCCAAGTAATGGATATTTTAAATGTATATGTATTATAATTGTGACCAGTAATAATGTGAGAATTATTTTTACTCTTGATTGTATTGAGATAAAGGTTTTATTTTTAGTAGTGGATATGTCATAACCCTTCTATAATTTTAGCTGACAAAGTTAGATAACACAACCCTATTTTAATAAAATTTATTATCAGTCCTCAAAATAGGTCATCTAGGCTAACATAGTTTCTGTTGACTCTTCAAGTCACCTTGATCCCTTGTGAAAAAATTAGATCTCTCCACACCAAATCAGCCTATGCAGTACTTTTTGGGATAAATTCTATAGGGTCAAATAATGCTCATTTCTCTCCAAAACTTATATCATGGTAGTCAAATTTCATGATAATATAATGGCGAAGGTGTTTATATAGAATTACTAATCACTTTATAAGATAATAGTCATAAAAATCACCTAGTTCATAGATTTTTGTCTCTTTTTAGATGCCAAATTAGCCTACACAACCCTTTTAAAACATAATGTCATAAAACCAAATGGAGTCCAATCACATTAAAAATTCTCATGATGGTAGGAAAATGTGGGAAGAATGTGTGGGTCAATAAAATAATATAAAATTCACTCCAAATTATGAAATATGTAAGGTTAAAAAATTGATTTTGACCTAATTTTTACTTAGTCAACGTTCTATGTTTTCCAGTTTTTAGATCTAGCTAGTGTGCATGTTTCAAGCTCATATTCACATAGGAAAACAAGGTAACATATTTTTAACATCAATCATATTAATATAAAAATATAATTATATTTAAATGGAAAATATAGTACATAGATATTCAATAGCATGGATGAAATGCACAACCATAAAAATTGACTTTTATGTTATTCTTTGTCATTCTTTGCATCTTCTAATTGATAAATCTGGCTATGTAACACTTTTGAAACCCATTTTTGTAAGACCAAATGACATCCATTAGTTTTTAAAAATTTAATGATAGTACCCTAATAGCATGAGAATTTAATACATTTGGTTTTATAGATTTTGGAGTTTCCATCAAAAATCTATGATGGTGTGAAGTGACCCTCCCATGAATATTTATCACTTAGCCAACTTTTCAATAAAATACACTCATAGGGTAGTTAAAAGGGGTTAATTTGATCATTTATAAAAACTAAAAATATCCTTTTGAGTGTATTTTTAATATATTTATGTAAATATAAGATATGATGGATTTTATTGATATCTTACTATGTGATTTTCTATTTTTCCATGTTATGAAGGTGTTGATATGTTAGGCATGAATGTGTGTTGGGTTTTTAGCCATATATTTTAATCTATATCTATATTTTCAATTTTTTTTGTTTTGTTTAAAATGTAATTAATCTTTTTTTGAAATTATTTTAATTTAAAATTGGATAAATGTATGATTAAGAACTTGTCAACATTACAGCTAGAACAATGAATTAATTTAAGCCCAAGTCTACAAACTTCAATGCAAAGGTGGCTACTGACATTAGATGTCACTTCTCAAATGAAAAACATGGACACATCTTCAATTATAAAAAAATATCTAAACCACTCTTACAATAATCATTTTAATATTGTAACTACCCTAGTAGTGCGTGAAGTTGAGTAATGACTATGAGATCTTTAAATTACCTATATAAATAGGAATATTTATCATTATAAGAGAAAAAAAAATTTAGCACGTAAATTCTATGAAAATTTTCCCTCTACGAGAACCTATATTGAATTAACCTTGTACTTTAATGAAAATTAAGTTCACCTCCCTTCATTCTTGTTGTATTATATGTGTTATTTTTATTTGTTGATCTTTGTTTGTGGGTAATGTTCACCGCTCTCATTATTATCCATTCATACCACCTTTGTGAAAAAATTATAACTCACTTGAAATTTTTATTCTATGTGCATTCAAGTCTATGTAGGCCTTATCTGTAGATAACTTTCATCCCTCTCAATGTTGCATTCTATTCTCACATCTCCATATAAAATACTTATGAATTTGGTTTATCCCTAGTGGAGTCTGTGTGATATTATCATATTCTTAAAATTTTATAGTGTGATCATTAAGGAAGAAGGGGATTTATCTCTATTCTTGGTATATCACATTTTATTTATTTTAAAACTCTCTTACCTTCTCCCTCCCATTTAACTCAAAATCTTAGGTTTAGATTAGTGGTATATTTACCTTTATGCTCTTTAGGTCTACACACTAGTCTTAAATTGGTGTGATTAGAATAAAAAAAAGTCATCTTTTCAAAGAGGTTTATCCTAAGGAGATAAAGGGTAACATAAAATTTGGGATGGTCCCATTGTCTCCCTAAACCATCTTCAAATTCAATGGGAGGAAGGTTTAAGTGATAAAAATTTCTAGCATGCCCAATGGGACCAAGTTTGATGATCCTTACATCAACCATTGAAGGATTTTAGTGTGTTCTTTAGTGCATCTTGTCATTAAAGTTAGATTATTCAACACCATGGTGAATCCAAAGATCAAATCTATAGGTTTAAATAGTCTAAGTGCTTAATGATTATCAAATATTAAGATTTAGATGATATTATTAGTCTTTTTCATTCCTTTGAGGTAATGTAATCACCTGATGACTCTAATAATATATGTTTATTATTGAAAAGTTAAACCTATTTTTTATTTATTTGAATGATCTAATATTTTAAGCTATAATTAATAATATGTATTTTCCCCTCATCCTTGCCAAAATGCATTTTCTATGCCCTCCTACCATCCATATCAGACTAAAAATGTTGTTGGTTTTATCCTAAATATACCTATCATAGTAGGATATCTTCATTTTCATAATGATTTCCTCCCTCCCACCCTTTTTCATCATTATTGGTAATTTTCTCATGCTTATAATCAACCCCTTGAAATGCATGTTGCTCTAAATCATTATCATTTTTATCCTCATAATAAACCCCCAAAAAGTATAAATGTTATACAACTTGATTTATAGAGGTAGCTGATGGAGATTGAAAGAGAGAAAGAGTATTATAGGCAATAATAAGAGATTTATTATCAAGATTACATTCATCAATAGGAGGTGAGCAAGCTAAAAATGTATGATGAAGAGTGTTTGGCTTGGTATATCATATCCAAATTAGACCAAATGCATCATCTCCTTACATAGTTTCAAGAAATTAAATCATAACCAACCACCTCCATTCCTTCCTTTCCTAGCTTCAAGCAGGATCCACCTATGCCCATAACCCAACCTATGAGGAAAGAAGCTTCTATTCTCAAGGTTCCTAGCTTCAAGTAAGGTAAATCCTCTATGCTTTCAAGTAAATCCATTGATTTAAATGTTCCAAGTGTTAGAGACCCCCCTTCCTTGAAAGAGGTTTCACACATTACTCCTAAAAAACCCCAAGCATAGTCATTTCATCATTCTTGGAACATGCACCCCAAACTCATAATTCCCAACATTATAAAACCCCATTATTATGCACTAGTTGAAACATCTTGTCATTATACCATATCCCACTTTAAAGGAAGACCGGTTATATGTAAAAAGAGTAAAGACCATTTGGATGAGGAGGAGGATATTTTAGGTGAGTCTGATGAGGAAGTCATCATTGGTATCCCTATTTGTACCACTAAATCATATATTTTAGAGCTACTACATGAATAATATGAACCTAATCATCTAGAGCAGTACGGTAATGAGTGGGTAAGGATGGAGAAGAATAATTTAGTATTGAAGAGGATAAGCAATTTTTATCTAATCAAGGTTACATTTAGGGGATAGATGATGTGGTCCTCTCTTGGAAAAATGCACTTGCATACATCATGGAAGATGAAGAGATCAATCATGCAGTTTTTATGAGGTCTCTTGTACACAAAATAAAGAGGAGATTGAAGAAGATTTATTTTGTGATGATCTAGAGGAATTTTGTTTAATAATTAACACAAAACCATCACCTCCTAAATAAGAAACTCATGAACAACAAAATTTTTAGGAAGAAGTGGCCACATTTTCAAATTAGCCACTATAATAAGATCATCCCAATCAGTGGAATGATGGAGAATCAAAATGCATAAGGGAGGGAAATTCTAATTAATCAAAATTTATATTTACAATAGGGTACCCTATAAAGTACCTAACTTGGTTGAAAGGTAACAAGGATGATCCATCATATGTTATGCTCAATCTAGCACAAAATTTAGTATAAAGGATAATAAAATCAACTTACTCATCCACTACAAGATAACTAATTTTTATTAAAATAGATTGGGTAAGTGATTTTTTTATCTTCTTGGAGAAGCATATCATACATTCAATGAAAATATAATCTTTATCCACCTTTGGTTAGTTGTCCTTAAGTATGTAAGGCATTCTATATTAGTAATAAAGGGTAGCTATTTTGTACAACTAGTCGATGGCTTTGTTTAGATGGCCTTTTCATTGGTTAGTTTAGGGTAGGTTAGATGTTTTTATTTTATCCAAGTTCCTACATGAACATTGTAATAGTAATTTAGTTTAGTTTTTTCTTTCCTTTAAGTTCCTATATGCACATGTGATTTTTGATGATCCTTACTTGTGGGGAAGGTATTTTTTAGTTTTTAGAGATTGTTTCAAGGCATTGAAGCCATGATAACTATAAGATTTATGATGGAACACATATAAATCTATGCCTAATGGATTCCTTAATGCTACTAAATATATTATTAACAAGTATGTAGACTATAAAGGTCACCAAAATTTTGACTCTTCAAGTAACCTTGATCCTTGTGAAAAAAGTAGAGCTCTCTACACCAATTCAACCTATACAGTGCTTTTCAAGATAAATTACAAAGGGCCAAATGATGTTCATTTCTCTCCAAAACTTATATCATTGTAGAAAAATGCCATGGGAATACAATGGTGAAGGTAATTATAGATAATTATTCCTCACTTGAAAATATCATAGTCATGAAAATAACCTAGTGCATAGATTTATGTCTCTTTTCAGTTGCCAAATCAACCTATGTAACACTTTTCAAACACATTTTTGTAGAACCAAATGAAGTCCAATCACCTTAAAATTTATTGTGATGTTATAAAAATGTGGAAAGAATGTATGGGTAAAGAAATTCATAGAAAATTATATCCTATATGTGAAATTCATAGGGTTAAAAATTGGATTTTGAGCTGACTTTTACTTGGTCAACTTTCTATGTTTTCCAATTTTTAGATCTAAGTAGTGCACACATTTCAAGCTCATTTTCATAGTGGTAAATGACGTCAAATATTATTAATATTCCTCATGGTAATAGATAAATTTCATTATATTTAAATGGGAAATATAGTGATCAGATATTTAATATCATGCATGAAATTTATAACCATAAAAAGTGGCTCTTGCATTGTTCTTTTGATCATTTTCTACATCTTTTTGCTGATAAACATGTCTACATAACACTTTTGAAACCCATTTTTGTAGGACCAAATGAAGTCCAAATTTAGTTAAAATTTGTATGATAGTACATTCATGGCATGAGAAGGTAATTATTTTTGTTTTGAAAGTATTAGAGTTTATAGCAAAAATCTATGATGGTTTATTGTGACCCTCCCAAGAAAATTTATCACTTAGCCAACTTTTCACCAAAAAACACTTAGAGGGAAATTTTCAAGGGTTAATTTGACCATTTAAAAAAAAATAAGAATACACTTTTGATAATATTTTAAATATATTTATTTAAATATAAGATATGATGGTATTTTTTCTCATATCTTGATCTGTGACTTTTTATTTTTCCATGTTTTAGAGGTGTTGATACATGTGCACATGACTGCATATTCATTTTTTATCCATATATTTTAATCTACATCTCCATTTTTAATGTCTCTAGTTATATTAGCAATATGATTTATCTCTCTTTATAATTATATTAATTTAAAATTAGAGAAATGTATGATTACAAATTGGTCAATGTTGCATTTGAAATAGTGTATTCATTTGCTCCCAAGTCTACAGACTTCAACGCAAATGCAACTACTAATACAAGGAATCACTTACCAAGTGCATAGCATGGACACACCTTAAATTATAAAAAATATCTCAACCACTCTTAAAATCATCATTTTAATATTGAAACTACCCTAACAGTGTGTGAATTTGAGTAATGACCATGAGCTCTCTAAATTGTCTATATAAATAGGTAGATTTATCATTGTAAGAGGAATTTTAAAGCAAAAAAATGCTATGAAAATTTACCCTCTAAGAGTACCTATATTAGATGAACCTTTCACTTTAATGAAAATTGAGTTTACCTCCCTTCGTTATACTTATAATCTATGTGTTATTTATGTTTTTTATCTTTGTCTATAGGTAATGTTCACCCCTCTCATTGTTGTCCTTTCTGAGAACCTTTGTGTAGAATTTGGAACTCACTTATAGGTCATGTTTTGTGTGCATTCATGTCTTTGTAGGCCTTTTCTAAGGAAAAACTTCATCCCTATCAATGTTGTGTTGCATTTATGTGCCTCCATATGAAATACTTATGCATTTGGAGTGTCCTTGGTGGAATATATGTGATATTGTCTTATTCTAAAAAAAAAATAGTATATTAATTAAGGTAGTAGGGGAACTCACTCTATTCTTGGTTTATCACATTTTAATTATTTTATCAATCTTAAATTCCCCCTCCCTTTTCCCTTTGAAATATTAGGTTTATATTAGTAGCAGATTTACCTTTCTACTATTTAAGTTTGCACATTGGTTTTAAATTGGTGCACTTATAATAGAAGGAAGTCAACCTTCTTCAAAGGTTCATCCCAAGGAGAACAAGGGTAACACAATGTTTTATATGTTCTAGTTATCTCACTAAACCATCTTCTAATTTAATGGGTACAAGGTTTGACTGATAACAGTTTCATAATGTGTGATTTAAATTTTATACCATGGTATACTAGGCCATCTTAGTAAGGAAAAAGTGTTTACTTATGGATACTTGAGATGATAATTGCTTAAGGATATGGATAAACTAGGGTTCATATTCTTAGGGAGTTAGATAAAAGTTATTTATACTGGGTTTAGGTAATTATAGAGTTGATTAACAATATTGTAAAGCACTGATGGTTGGCTCATCCCTTTCTTGGTCCACCTTTTAAGGTGTGCACTTAGAGAACTTGAAACTTGGTAGGTTCATGTAAGAGATAAAGAATCAATAAATAATAAATTTAAAAAATATTATGTGATATAGTATATTTTATACTCCACACACCTCATTATTAATATTTTTTAATATGGACCCAATGTAGTTGGAAAATCCTAGGCTTGTTTTGAAAATATTTTTTTATTAAGATTTATATGTGCACCTCGATAGGCTTAGAAATTTAAAAAAATTCTGATTCTTCACATGCATGATTTTCATTATGTGTTGATCATTTATAAATGTAATTGGAATTACCTCATTATCTATTTTTTTACTATATTATTTATTCACACTAACATATCAATGGTCTTCTAGAATTTTGCATATATAGGTTTTTTGCATATGTGCATGAACTATATAGATAAAATCCTAGCATAAAACCTTCATATTTTTTACTTTGTAAATTGTGAATTTCACATATTTTGGTAATTCAAAAAAAAATCTCTTCATAAACTTTGACTTCACAACTTTTCTTCGAATTTTTTTTTGGAAACTTTGTCTTTGTAGGATGTGTTCAAAAATATTGGTTTTAAAAAGTCACATAATTTGACATTTTATTTCTTCACATACATTTTTATTCACAATAACTGTTCATAAAAACCTTCATTTATCAGTATTCTTTGAGCATCATTAAATTTGTTGTCATAACTTTTGGTCTTTAGAGTCCGTGACTTTGCCCATCTGAATTTTTGTTCATAACTTTTATTTGAAAGACTTGGTATTCAAAAATTTTGTTTTTGAGGTGAATTTAGGATTTTTTATCATAAATTTTATTCTCTAAAACATTTTTATTAATGCTTCAAGTATTCGAGGCATTATGAGAATCATTTAGTCTAGTCTTAGTAAAAGTTATGATAGCTGAATTCTGAAGGCATGTCACATGGCACACTAAATATTTTTGATAATTAATGATATGATGAAATGTGTCAAATATTATATCATGGAATTTATATGAATTTATAAAAATTATACATGGAATACCTACAAATGTAAAGTGGAAATGTTTGAGTTAAATGATTAAAATAAGCTTGGAAACATTAGGCATTAATGATGCATGAACTAGAATTAAAGTCTTATACTCAAAATTTCTATGATAAAAATCATTAGAGATATCATGCCTATTTATTTATAATGAAATAAATAAAATTTATGCTCTAAATATAATTTTAAACCCTATATGTTTACATTTAGTTGTGAACTATTTCCAGTAAGAGAGAAAAGATTTAAATTTTATGAGAACATACATATTAATAATGGAACCATCATATAAGGTGTTCAAAGGAGTATTTAAACCACAAAATTTATCTATTCATTACTTCAAATAATGCACATAAACTATCTTTGACTAAATAATGTTCAATGATGAATTTGTAAATTACACATCTCTGTGGGACATAATGGAAAATATAGATGCCGAATCATAAGAGGAAAATATAATGGTTGAGCAAAAGAAGTTGGTCAAATACTTAATACCATTAAAATTAAAATAAATACATTTCTTATTATCCAATCTGAAATTAATGCCTTGCATCAACCTTCTTTAGTACATGTTCTTTGTAGGGAAGGTGACTAGTGTATTTCTACACCACCCTAACCATAAGACACATATTACTTAAATTTTAAGGGATTATTTCCAAATATATCTATGACTACCCATCATATATGCCACATTTTATGGACACATAATTAAATTTTGTAAAATAAAAAGCATAATAAACAAATACATTAATGAAATCGATTGATCGCAGAGAGGTGGTCACCTTAAAGGCTAAGGAGCCTATGCCAATAACTAGTTTCAAGATGGAAATTTGCATTGGGATTGACCTAATAAATAGATTATATGGTTATAAAAACATTAAACTTCCTCCACATGGATTGGGTTTTGTTATTAGACATATTGATGACCTTTGAGCTCATTTTCACTTGGGAAGGGATAATCAGTGCTAAGATCTGCTCTAGGAATAAATATTTAATAAGGAAAAAGGAGCCATGGTTATTTGATTTATTATGATGTCATATATGTTGGATATAATCATGGCCACCATTTACACTCATAACATAACACTATGGAGCCCAATCCTAGACTACATCAAGAGTTTGGTATGTGAATTTTAGTCATTCCTCTATATCTATTCATACATTAGTAATATTGTATTAATAGATAAAAATGTCTACCCCCAAGTGTGGATGGAAATTAATGAATCACCCATGAGCCAAGTATCATAAAGCATCAGGAAGACACTTTAGACAAGGGTGGATTATTTGTTATACTTAGACTATGCTATAATCATGGTGGAAAGCCAAAAGTTTACCACTTTATTTCTCCCCAAATATGTCTTAGACAAATTGGTGGAGTAGGAAATAGATTATAAAATATGGTGGAGCATAGATGAAGACATGAATAATAAACATAAGGTTATGTTATATGGGTATTACCTAATGATTTATTAGATGTGCTACACCCATAAGAAGCTATTGGAAATATTGTCATTGATGTCAAAGGTCTAGAATTATTTGGTGATAATGGCCCTATTATATTTAATGATGTTTGTACTAGTTATATATTGAATAATGTGTGTTAATTTTTATTTAATATTAACAAATATATTTTTGGTTGCATACGAGAGAAAAGAAGGGCCCATGGAGAAGTCAAAGAGTCATGGGGTAAATACAAAATAATAATAGGACATATTTTCCCATGAAGAGTCATCTTGGGGAATTCCAAGAGTCACCAAGTGAAGACAAAAAAGGAAGGGCACAATTTCCCACAAAGGGACACTTTGAGGAATTTGGAAAGTCACCAAGGTAAAGACAAAAGAGCAAAGGATGATTTTGCTCATGAAGGGTCCCCACATGACTTGTCAAAGTCAAGGATATGAAGGGTCACACAAACTTGGCACCATTTTCCATGAGGATTGAAGGGTCACAAAGGGGGAAGGCCAAAAGTCATTTCGAAAGCTATAAATAAAGGCTTGAGAAGCCATTTGTAATGTGTGAGATAGAGTTTTATTTGATATTGTAATATCTAGCTTAGAAGAGCAATGGGAGAGATGAGTATGAATTATATTTATTATATCTAGCTTCGAAGAGCAAAGTTGAGAGAGGAAAGAGATATTGTAATGAACTATCATTTGTTGATATAGCAACATTGACAGATAGTTGTGTGGTATACACAAAGGGGTTGGTGCTCTTGTGGGTTGGTGCTCACAAATTATTGCTATTTTGGTGCTTAGCAAAGGAGTTAGCACTCCTGTGGGTTGGTGCTCATGAATTTTTTCTATGTTGGTGCTTAGTAAAGGGGTTAGTGCTCCTGTGGGTTGGTGATCATGAATTGTTGTTGTGTTGGTGCTTAGAAAAGGGGTTGGTGCTCTTGTGGGTTGGTACTCATGAATTGTTTTTGTGTTGGTTCTCAATAAAGGGGTTGGTGCTCCTATGGGTTGGTGCTCATGAATAGTTGTTGTGTTGGTGCTCAGTAAAGGGGTTGGTGCTCTTGTCAGTTGGTTCTTGTGATTATTGTTTGAGTTGGTGCTCATTCATATATTTCATATTATTTTCTATGGTTTTTCCCACATTGGGTTTCCATGTTATATCTGGTGTGTGTCTCTATCTTGTGTGGTGTTTATTTTTTTAGTTTTATTTCATATATTAAATGTTTGGTTAAGTGGAATTTGATTAAGGGAAAGTTTGATAAGATATATGATATAATAATTCATCCCTCTTTTAGTATATCCCATGCTTAACAGTTGGCATTAGAGCAAGTTATTTCAAAAAGGGTTTAATATCTTGAAGGTAGATCAAGGAAAGCAAAAGATGGCCAAGCAGCTAAATAAGGAGAATCAAGAGTTGAAATCTGTGGATGAGGATCTGAAGGAACAGGTGTGTATCTTGGATTCTAAGTTGTCTATAGAAGTAAAATAAAATAAGATATTTATTAAAAATCTTAAAGATTAGTTAGAGGTTGCAAATTCATGTTTGAAATCAAGAGAAAAAGAGTGTAATCAGTTAAAGGTTGAGTTAGGTTCTTTAAAGTATAATCATGAGAAGCTTATAATCAAGGTTGAGAAAGATCATGAAATATTAGTTGAAGGAAATAAGGATGCAAGTTTTGAAGGCAAATTAAAGAAGTTGATTGAGTAACCTAATGCTTTTAAGTTTTCAAATTATTTTCATCTCCATTGTTTTATTTCTCATCATGTTGGTGATAGGGAAAGAGATTGTATAAGGAGAAGCAATCATTCAAAGGGAGATCTTAGTCACATTCAAGAAAAAGGTATGAAAAATGTTGTTTGTTTTTGTTATCATAAGGTTGGCCATATTGTTAAATTATGTCCAAATAAAGTAAAGAGATCTTCAAGGTATGTCAAAGGATATAGAGCCCTTATAAAATATGAGAAGAGTCAAATTTAGGTTTGGAGACCTAAAATAGTAAATGTTGATCAGGTTGAATTTAAGAGTGAAAATAAATTACTTCTTATTATAGATAAAGAATCAGATAGGAAGGACTGTGAAGAATCTTTGGTTACATTTGAGCATGAGCTTTTTCAAGATAAGACAGTTGCAATAGTTGAAAATATAAAAAACATCATAAATGTTGAGGTTAGTAAGTCAAATAAGTTAGGCATGATTAAATGGATTATAAGAGAAAAACACAAGAAGATCAAGGAAGAAATAGAGGAGATGTGGGAATCTCCTAAGATTTATTTTTAGGACCCTTTGTGTGGGGTGTCTCTTCTAGGCTTTAAGGAGACACATTTAAGAAAAATTGAAGCATGGTGGATGTTATTGGGTCTTGGCTATGTTGCTTGAAAAGAAGGTGAGTTGATAGATTAATTTGTATATCTTTTGAAGGAATAGATTTTTGAAGAAAATTTTGCACCAGTGTTATGTTTTGAAGTTATTACAATGTTTCTTGCATATGCAGTGTTTAAAAGTTTTAAGTTGTTTCAAATGGATTTGCTCATAATAAATTAGAATGTTGAAAAAGAACTAACAGTTTAAAAAATAAGGAGAAGGATACTCATGCAGATTCAATCAAGAAGGATCAGCATTTCAAAGCTCCATTCATTAAGAAGAAGGTTCAGACATGTTCATGGTAGAAGAAATAACCTAAAGATTCTATGTTGGTACAGACAGCCTTGCATGAAAGAAAAGAAGATCATCCATGGTTTGTTGATAGCAGATGTTCGAGGCATATGATAGGAGACAAGAATAAATTCAAAACTCTAAAGAAGATCAATGGTGGCACAATGAAATTCAAAGATAAAACCACTGCCAAGATAGCCAGAAAAGGTAATTTGAGTTTAGATAATGGTAGAACCAAGACTAAGAATGTTTTGTAAGCATAATATATTTAGTGTAAGTTAAATATGTGTTTAGGGATACACATTAAATTTTTATGCAAAAGGTTGTGAGATTAAAATAAAATATTCAAATGAGTTGATTGCAGATGCTCAAAGCACAAGCAAAGATTTATATGCATTATCATATATCTTCTCAAAGGCATGATCAGAGGACACATTCAAAGATCTGCAAGAGGAGTTGGGAGTAATTTCTTTTACTTCTTACCATTGAGGTTTAGCATCAGTTGAGGGGGAGCTAAGTGTTAGCTCTAGGTAGGCCCTTTTCCATTGATGTCAAAGGTGGAGAATAAAAGGTATAGGTATAGGTGCAAAAATAGGTATAGGGAATAGGTACAAGTTGCTACAATAAGGGGGAGTTACTATATGTTTTTAGATGATACGATGTGGTAGTTTTAGGATTGAGGTTGCCATCAATGACAAAGGGGGAGATTATTGGAAATATTTTCATTGATGTCAAAGGTCTATCATTCTTGGTGATAATGGCCCTATTGCATTTAATGATGTTTGTAATAGTTATATCTTAACCAATGTGTGTTAATATTTATTTAATATTAATGAATATATTTTTGGTTGCATATGAGACAAAAAAAGGACCCATGGAGAATTCAAAGAGTCGTGGGGTAAAGATAAAAGAAGAATGGGATGCATTTTCCCATGAAGAGTCATCTTGGGAAACTCCAAGAGCCACCAAGTGAAGACAAAAGAGGAAGGGTGAAATTTCTCATGAAGGGACACTTTGAGGAATATGAAAAGTCACCAAGGTAAAGACAAAAGAGGGAAGGACACTTTTGCTCATGAAGGGTCACCACATGACTTTTCAAAGGCAAGGATATGAAGGGTCATACAAGCTTGGTGCCATTTTCCATGAGGATGGAAGGGTCACAAAGGGGGAAGGCCAAAGGTCATTTGGAAAGATATAAATAAAGGCTTGAGAAGCCATTTTTAATGTGTGAGATAGAGTTTGATTTGATATTATAATATCTAAAATAGGAGATCAATGGGAGAGATGAGTATGATTTGTATTTGTTATATCTAGCTTAGAAGAGCAAAGGTGAAAGAGGAAACATATATTGTAATGAACTATCATTTTTTGATATAGCAACATTGAGAGATAGTTGTGTGGTATACACAAAGGGGTTAGTGCTCCTGTGGGTTGGTGCTCCTGTGGGTTGGTGCTCATGAATTTTTGTTGTGTTGGTGCTCAACAAAGGGGTTGGTGATCCTATGGGTTAGTGCTCATGAATTTTTGATGTGTTGGTTCTCAAGAAATGGGTTAGTGCTCCTATTGGTTAGTGCTCATGAATTTTTGCTATGTTGGTGCTCAATAAATGAGTTGGTGCTCATATGGGTTGATGCTCCAGAATAGTTCTTGTGTTAGTGCTCAACAAAAGGGTTGGTGTTCCTGCAAGTTGGTTCTTACGAATATTGTTTGAGTTGGTGCTCATTCATATACTTGAGATTGTTCTCTATAGTTTTTCCCACATTGGGTTTCCACATTATATCTGGTGTCTCTCTCTATCTTGTGTAGTGTTTATTGTTTTAGTTTTATTACATATCTTAAATGTTTGCTTAAGTGGAATTTGAGATTGTTTTCTATAGTATATCTTGTGTTTAATATAAGCATTTTAAGGAAGTTGAAAAAATTAGATAATTCTATTCATTGTCATCTTTTCCACATAAGAATTGGGATCCTCATGGCCTTATCTAAAATCATATCTCAAGACTAGGTATCCCTTGCCAACATGAAAATTATGAGCATGACTTTGTATTATTGAATAAAAATGATGATGTTGAGCTGTTAAAAAGGGAACAAGTGCTAGTTTGACATAATATCATTAAAGAGACATATAAAGGTATCCCTTCATCATAATTATAGGTGAATATACTAGGATGCCACCCTATGGTGGGGGAAACCATAGACTAATATACCTCTCAGCCTACCCAACAACCTTTAGACCAAAGAACATCCTCCCAACCACCACCCATTATGATGATAACTATCAATTAGGATCAAGGTGTGGAATAAGCACATATTTTTTCATGTTCCTCATAATAAGGGCCTTCCCAAGCTTCATCACCAATTATAATGAATGTTGTCAAGAAATATCAAGTGGTGGCAGAAATGCCTACTATTTAAAATTCTTTGGGATGATAACAAGAACTAATTTGTAATCATTCCTCTAACTCTAAGGATATAAGTCTCCCCATTAATTCCTTAGTCACTATTACTATAAGTGTATGTGTTTCACCTTACACATCTCAAGATACTCCCTCTTGGTTGCAAAGGAAATAAATTATTACAAGAGTAAAGCAAGAGCCCTTAGGGACCCTCTTCCATCATTAGAGTATTGTACAATTTCAATTGTGGAGGTTCCATCAAATGAGTCTAAGGATGACGATGAAAAACTAAAAAAGGGATAAAACATTAAATCTTCAAGGGATCAAATGAATTGTGCCAATGGAGGCTAAAAATCAGCTAAGGTCACTACTATTGTGGCCACATTTACTTCACTTCCTTTAGGTCTTATTATTTTTCTAGGTTCAATCATTGCTATAGTCCCTGTTGCTTCCATTATTCCCAAAATTCCTATTAGTTATATTTTTATATAAATCTTATTGTTTTTAGTGTTGGGGTTCTACTTCCCCTATTACTACTTCAATTATTATTACCCATTTTTTTCCTAAGCCCAAAAAGGTTCATTTTTATAAGACTATGGGAGCCCTTGAAAGTGATCAATTAAATGTTTATTATACTTAGTTTACTTCTCCAATGCCATTGTCCACTAGTACCTAGGCTTATTTTTTTATCCCCTATGAAAAAACTAAGAAAAATCCTACATATATTGTCCATTCAATGCCTTAGTTTAGTGATGTGGATTGACAAAAGATCATTTTTACATCATTTATAAATCCATTACATGTAGATGCATTAATGCATTATTTAGGGGATGTTTTGATAATAACCACTCTTAAGGACACTTATCTAATGGATTATACATAGTTTTTAATCTCAAATTAGGATGTAGACTTGGACGCCCAAGCTTCACAAAGACCCATTTAACAATAACTCAGCTCCCCATTACGAGCTCTATCTTTGATAAATTAATGAAAACTATCCAAATGGTTAGGAAGAGTAAAATAGAGGATGAATATAGTAGATCCTTGATTTTTGAAGAAATATAAGGTGTTTTATCATTATCAAAGAGAAATAATATGAGACTTGGAGAGTCTCCATACAATGAGGATTTTAAAACTTGCCTTCAAGAAAATATCTAAGATTTGTTACAAATTCATGAGGGTACTAAACAAGATAGGCAAGAGTTGTATGAATATTTGGAATAAATACAAGATTAATAATATATAATAATTTTTTTTGGGGAAATTACATGTGATCTTAAAAATGTAGCTCTTAGATTGTACAATATATTGTGTGTTATCAACTCAATGATAGACAAATTACCTCCTCATATTGTTGAAACTTCAAAATTGTTAAAATATTTAAAATAATATTATAAGAATCTAAGTTTCATTATATTATACTCCAAAAGTAAGTCTTTATACATTTTGATTTGATGACACCACTGAAATCAACCAATGTTCTCAATCTAGTGGTCATTAGGACATCAAAAGTCCAAGACTAGGTATCAAGTGTGCAAGCCTTGATTCTAAAATTAGCAAAGCAAGAAACTAATATCCCAAGCAACAAAATTTGGATGAGTTAAAGTTATCCCAAGCTTGATATCCCCTGAGTAAACTAATAATTAGATTTAATTTTTACCAATTGCTTTATAATAAATCTATTAATTTCAAACAAAGTCTTCAGGATTTAACACTAGAGGAGATTAAACAAGAATTACTATTTACCATGAATAAATTTAAATAGGTATAAATATTTTGGGTGGAGTTCAAAACCATAAAGACTAAGCATGCACACTTATTTTCAAAAGTCACTAGAGTACATAGGACCTCTATTTTAAATATAATCAATTTTCAACATAGCATCAAATACAAAAATTACACGGAATTGGAAGCAAATACATAGGATATGGATGGATCATATAATTCAACTCCACCATCTAGTGAAATCCCTCCAATGACTATGAATTCAACCATGAAGGCCCCAACATCTAGTAAAATTTAGTATTATTAGGTTATTTTTATATGTATTTTAAATGTAAATTAGAAATATAACTAAGACATGTAATAGTTGATTGAACAATCCTATAAACGTGCACATATTGCATGGTTTTATAAGAACGAGTCTTATTTAAAATACATAGTTCTGGATAGTTTAAATATACATGAAAAATTTACATCAATTATAACTCTCATTCTAATTATCATTAGCATGAAATTTTAGAGGTTTTTCATGGATTTTGATGATGAGGTGACCCCTCCCCAAATCTATCTATATTGTAATCCTCATGTTTTCAATGATGGAGAAGGTTGATTAGAAAATTGGTTAATATAGGAAAAAATATTTTGATAGTCATGAAACTATGTTGATGTATTTCTCTTTCAATTTTGTTTAATTAGTTCTGTTTGTTTTCTTAGTTGGTTGATTTAGTAATTCAAAATGTGAAAAAACTACTGATAATTAATTGTTATTAGTGGTGCTTACTATTTTAATATGTTCAATAGATATTATATAACTAGAAGATGCTATTTATTTTATGCAATTAGTTTGATTGTGTCATTTCTTTGATTGTGTAAAAGCATTTCCCATGATATGTTTTTTTAAGAATGAGTAATAGATAATTTAAATACCTATTTGATTTGAGTTATAATATGAAAAATAAGGGTGTGGAAAAATGAATCTAAATAGGGGAAACATTTAGTTGAGATATCAGATATTACTAAATCATCTTTTCCTTTGATTGCTTAACTGTGTTTGCATGTGTGTGTAACAACTAATAGATGTAAGCATTAGTTTTAAATAATTATCCATAAAGAGACCAACCTAGAATTAATCCCTCTTAAAATCACAAAAAATTATTTCCTGATCTACCTTTCCCCAGTTTTAAAGTTTTTTTTTAAAGGTATACTCATTCTAAAATAAAATCCATCCATCTGAATCAACTTGGATTCAGTCAATTCTAAGTTTCACTCATCCATTCATGCTCAGTTAAAAACCACCATGATAAGCCTACTATTTCACCACATTTTTTTTCAACCCATACCTTAAAATCATGCACTAGAGTGGAGTTTTTATCCATTAATACCCTAAACTATTATAGGTTACCTCATTAAATCTATGGTGTGCATAAAAATTGCATCAACATAAAAAAGTGGGTATTAGGAGGGTAGGAGCCATTGTTTGCCCTTTCATAGAAAATGTTATCTCCTATGTCTAATTTGAATTGGAAATACTGAATAGAGTAACCAGGTTTGGATCCCAAATCATTCTTTTAGTTTCACCTCTATCAATGTATTGAAGGCCTAGATCTGCACTAGTTTTTCTAATAATACCCTGGGTCATGACACCTTCACCAGTAAGAAACCCTTGGACCATTAATGATACTATGGCTCAACCTTGGTTATCTAGATATTTTATTTTATTCCCATTAGATATTTTTAATTTATCAAGTAATCCAAATAATTACCTATAAACATCCAAAACTAGCCATAATCAACTTTCAAATTAATTCCTACTAACCATTGTAAATTAAGCCTAGGAATTACTAAATGTTCCAATTTTTTTTTTGCATCATTCATCAAAGATCATAATCATGTTTAATCATCTATATCTGGGATACTATCTCGTATGCAATAATAACCTCTCATATATTTATCCCTAATCACCTTGTGGCATAACAACTATCAATTTGGCCTATGAACCCATTGAGTGAGGCACTTAATAAAATCTTGAAATAGCTAAAATCCTAATCATAATCAATATTCTAATAAAAAAATATTAAATTCTTATTTGAATTACCAATTTACAATTAATTGATATCTAAAAATGTAAATTCCAAAAATCAAAATATCAATCCTTTCATCATTAACTTTATGATTTGTTAAGCTCTTTAAAAATATCCTAAAATATGTAATTTGAGAGACATGCCTAGTAATTTAAAATCATAATTACATGACAAATATCAAATTAATGGGAGTTAATTTTAACTCATTTAGGTTTAGTTTGAACCCATTACAAGCCTAAACTCAACCTTAACTCACCTTGGGTGAGATTAATTCATGAGGTTATAAATACAAGTACATGCCCCTTAATTTCAAAATCTTGGATATTGTGGAGTTATTATTCAGGATTTCCTCTACAAGCGTCATGCAAGTAATGTTACCATTCTAAAATATTAATCCAAGTAATCAAAGCCAATGTTCCAAGGAAAGGTGAAGCCACCAAATCTCCATTGATGAATATTTCTTGATTCACAATTGAGGGAAGGTAAGAAAGTGTATTATTTTATGTTTTTGTGGTGTTTTCATATGTTTACTTGTTGCACAATCTCTCTCTAGTGTCTAGGCTAGAGGTGTTAGGATTTTACTATGTTTATTTGAGTTTTATTGCTTGGACTACCTCCAGACTAACCTCACCCATATTATAATCTTTATTCACATGTTAGCACACTCGATAGGACACAAGTATCCCATATAACCAAGGAGATTAATATGTTACATTTATTTTTTCTAATGGATGACTAAAACTCTTCAATTTTAAATTTTTTACTTTGTTATTTACGTCTTTTTATATTTATCAACTCCTAGGTTGTAAGGATCAATGCCAATTTTTAGTTACATGTTGCAGGGATTGATGTTGATTTTTTAGATTGACATCTATTCAAGGAATCTAACATGATCTATGTGTGAGAAATAGAGCATTAAAAATACATAACTAACATGAGTTTTTATTTTATTTTTCTATCTTCATTATGTGTTTAAAGAAGTTGTATGTTGTTTTTTAACCATTTTCCTATAGGATATAGTGAGATGTTTTGGTTTTTGAGATCATTTTATCAACCATTTTTCTGTCAAATACAACCCAAAATTTTGTGTTTTTTATAGGGAAATGTCAATGAATAGCCTAATTGATGTTGATATTTATGGGTTGACATCAATCCCTATGTGGATCAATGATGATCAGTCTCTGATATAGAAAACAAAAAACCCAAGAGCTGATTTTAAAATGTTGTTTTCTCACTCACTTTTAGGATTCTAAGTAGGCAAACCCTTTAACAAATTACAAGGCCTAAGGTGTAAAATGAAAAGTTTGAAACATGTTTAAATATTACATAGAATGTCTTCAGTGCTTAAAATGAACTTAGTTATTTTCATACCTTAGTTTGTTTTGGATTTGTTACAATTTTATCAAACAATAAATGCCAAGGGTCTTAAACACCACCACATACTTCATTTTGGTGGTTAAAATGAACTCTCACATTAGTTAAATACTCTCAAGAGTTTCATTTTATGCTTATTTATTTAAGGTGTTTGTTTTATCAGGATGATTGATGTGTGTATGCTCTCCCCCCATCCCCTTTAGGGAACTTGGGTGATTGAAAATGTTCATTCTTTGCCTTTATCACTTTATTATAAAATCATGGAAATAAATTCACTAAGGCCCTCCCCAAATTTACATGATTTGGGTGACCATAAAATGACCATAATGTCTTTCCACTTATCTTTATTTTTATGCATTCTAGTTTATAAGTGTGAGTCCATCACCTCCTCACAATTTCTTTAGGGAAGTGTTGACCTTAGAATTCATCTCCTAGCATTGTTTTAACCCCACTCCATGGTGCGGTATATAAATTTATGGTGACCCATTAAGATTCTTATTTTGAGTGGTTAAAACAATCTCCATTAGTGGTACTTGGTCTTAAAATGTAGGGGCAACTCAGACATCACACTACATTGAGAAATCAATAGATGTAGTGGTTTTCAAAAGGAAAAGAAATTTTCACAACAAGCTAGTTGATGAAGATCTAAATGATCATTTATATTGTTATCAACACTTGGGACCACCTAGAAATGTGTAAAAATTGATAGTTTAGAAAAATCCCACTTATTACAGACATATTGTTGATGTAGGGTGAGCGGCTTGAAGTTTAATGTCATAGTATGAAATTTTGAGAGAAGAGGGGGCCTAAAAACCTTAATTTTCATGTAATTTAATTTTTGGATTAATAATTAAAATAATCTCAAGAGCAATTATATTAACATAATTCAATGGTACAATGTAACCTTATCATTTTTAGGATTTAAGATGTTACACATAGGTATGGTGTCATTTTATCCTTTCTTGGATGGTCTTGAGTCTAACTTGTTTATTTATCATACCATGTCCAAAATGAGTCTTGTTTTCACATCAATACTTTGTTGGAAGAGATATTACACCATATATTTAACACTACACATTTTCCTTAGTATTTTGATAAATTTTTTGGTATGTGTCACTTGATTAAAAAGGGTGTCATTATCCTAGCTAAATCATTCCAAAATCTTATGTCTTTGAGTCTTGAAACAAACATTTAACATACATTTAGAGCACAATAATGTATTAATGCTACACAAATTATTTCAAAGACTTATTGCCTTATGTCAAAAATTTTGATTTTATAAATAGAAACTGCATGTGTCTTTTAGATATATACCTAGTACCATCATGTCATTCATTCTTGTTTAGCTCGTTGTTTATTTTAAAGAAGCCTAGTATTCATGGTTGAGTTCATAATTAGCCTTGACAAATTTAGATCCAAATATTTATTGGTTTATAAATAGGATTTGTTTAATTTTGGATTAGGTGTTTACCCTTCACTTTTATGTTATGTAATTTAGGTTAATTCCTAATTCAATTTAAAAACCAATTTTGTGCCTAGATTTGGGGAAGAAGTCTATCTTCTATAATCCTATTGTAGTCATATAAAATACAAAAACTAGTAATTTAAGCATGGATAGTGACACCCAACCCTTAAGTCCCTCATGCTTGCTTTCATGACCCTCTTAGGCTTATTTCCACTAATTCCCAGTCATTCGTAGCCTTTTAAACATGGTCCCAACTCACCTAGACTGATCTTTCCAAGACAAATCAATCCCCCTAGGTATTGTCAACTCAAAACAATAGTGCCACACTTGGACTATAGTTTTGATGCCATTACTATCCACTTTTGATGCTA
This sequence comes from Torreya grandis, assembly GCA_037957365.1. Lineage (NCBI taxonomy): Eukaryota > Viridiplantae > Streptophyta > Pinopsida > Cupressales > Taxaceae > Torreya > Torreya grandis. The sequence goes on along the minus strand of JARHVA010006498.1, from coordinate 318,124 downwards.
TTATCCAAGTCTATTTCTATCCCCAATGGTCAATTTCTTCCATTTCCCATCCTTGTCCTTGTCATCTTAATGTGAGTACATTCAACCCATGACTAATATATCCCTATAAAAACCCATTCAAAGATCATTTAGAAAGGGTTGGAAAATATCACTAAGCAAGCAAGAATACAAACACTACTACTCAAGAAACCTTCCCTATTCTCTACATACAGCTCACTAACACACTTAAAATCTAATTCAAATTCTTACACTAGTCCCTAGCCACCTCAATCATAAGTAGTTTAGCATTATGCATATTTATACACATAATTACATAAATCACATCAAGTGTGGAGAAATACATAAGGATTGATCCCTCTTCAGAGTATTGGTATTCAAGCAACATGCCCACACACAGGGTGTGAATCATGTCTAGTGTATGTTACACACATAACCCCTCTTCTTGCTTAAAATTAGTTAAATCAAAATATAAGATAGGGTTTAAAGAAAAAAATTATCTAAAAGTATATATATATATATATATAGAATTCCAACTGATGAAACTCCATAGACAAGGTCACACATAAATAGCAAACAAAATCCAGAAAGCTTAGATCCTCAAAATAATAGTGACAGAGGTAGACTAAAGTGTTGGTGCCACTACTATATAATTTTGGTGCTCGTATCCAATCACAAAATTAAGTTTAAATATTAGTTTGTGATAGTTTCTCAACCTTACATAGTAAATTCTAGACTCTATCTCAATCAGATCAATCAATTTCTTCTATGTTTTGTTTTATTCTCCTTATTACTATTTTTTATAAATTCAAATTGCAGTTAATTTACGCAAATCAATAGCTTAATTATTATCTATTTATTTACTAATTTTAATAATTAGACCCTTTAAATAAATTATTAATAATACACCAATATTCCCAAAATTGTTAAACCATTTGGTGAACCTGACTTACTTCATTTGTGCACAAAAACCCTAGAAAGCCTAGGGTAATTTTCCTACTAATTTTTCATATGTATTTTTTATTTTTACCTACATGATAAAATAAAAAATTATAAATAAATTATAAATATTTTTAATCATTTTAAACTAATTTTATTTCAATCTTTAGTTTCCCATACTAGCTCCTAGTATTTTTTCAATGATTTTTTAATACTTTTATAAATTTTTACTAGCATATTTAAATCAAAAAATCCATTAAAATTTTAAATTTAAATAGTAATTTTCAAATATATTTATTTTTAAAAACCCTAGTTGCATCTACTAGGTCCTATTAAATCACTAATTTTTCAATAAATTTATAATTTTTTACTTGCATGTATAACTTAAAAATTCACTTTCAATTTCAAATTTTCATAGTAAATTACTCAAATAATCATCTTTCAAACCCTAGTTGCATGTACTAGTTCCTATTTTCTTATTGAGGTATCACCTTACATGTTTGTGAGCTTTTTATCCTTTTTATGCAATTTCTAATTAACTATTTTTAGGACTTTGCATTTCCTATATTCAATATTTTATTTATTTTGAACTTTGCCTATTATAATTTTTTTCAAAAAAATCAATCAAATTTCAACTTGTTTTCTTACTTTACCAATGGCCCAATATACCAATTTTGATGAGATTGATAAAAGGGAAATTCAAGAACTCTTAACTAAACACACTGACATGTAAGATGACATGCTTAAAATACTATAAGAAGAACAACAAAGAGTAAACAATGGTTAATCTTCCCAAACCATAGAGCAGCTAGTTAAAAATGACACCATGGGGGAAGCTTTGTCTTAACAACCCCATATAAGATCCCAACTTTCCTCTATGCCACCAACTATAGCTTTACATCTTTATCTCTTGATGTGGTAGCCCTTATACAAGAGATAAAATCTCTTCAATCCAAGGTGATACATATTTATCAAGGTGCATCTAGACCTATACAAGCTTTGGATTCTTTTGCTCTTTTGCATATACCATTGGCACATCACATTGCTTCTACACCCTTGCCACAAGGTTTTGTTCAACCCATGATTACTCTATATGATGACAAGGGTGATCCAAAGACACATTTCAAATCCTTTCATGAATCACAATTAGACTATGTAACCAATGATAGGTTACTTACCAAGATATTTCCATAAATCCTAAAGGATTATGCTTTACAATGGTTCTAAAATCTACTACATCAATTGGTCAATGAATTCAATCCTTTATCTAATTTGTTCCTATCTAATTTAAAAATTAACATCAGTAATAAGGATTCATATGCTCAAGTTTCACAATAGAAACAAAGGTTAAATGAGCATCTCACAAATTATGTTCTCTGATATAAGACTATTTTGGCTAAGATAAATTGCCCTATGGCCGATCAAGAGTTACAAGATCTCTTCAAATAGAGTCTTCTACCAACTTTTCATGAGTCAATTATGTTCAAAAGGTTCTCTTCCTTCACTTAATTGTGTCACACACTAAAGGATAAAGAATTCAAGTTAATTTCAATGGACAAACTTAAGTACACAAGTATCTCAGACACAATAAATAAGAGTAACAATAAAGTCCTATACAAAGTAAAGGTCAATGATAACAAGAGTAAAAATCAACCTATAGTTAATGCATCTTCAAAGCCCCCTTAATGAGTGGTTTTATTATCATCTCCTTGGTATACCTTTACCAATCTATCAATTTTTCCAACTAGAGTTTTACAATAGCTATTGGAATGTAACATCATATCTCTACCTCTTATTCAAGAAGTTGACCCAACAAAGCCTCTTCCATAGGGATATGATCAACATGCATTTTGTAAGTTTCAAAAGGCACTAAGCCATATAAAAAATAGATGCATCAGTTTGAGACACAAGATACATTACTTGATGATGGTAATCATATTTATCATGACACCTTAGTTGAGCCTCTCAGGCAAAGTAAACATATGATAAAGCTTTGAAAATATTTTTAATCCTTTTTCATAGAATTCAAAATATGAAATAGGGGACACACTTGGGGTTCATCATGCATATCATGCACATCCCACACCAAATACATATAGGGCACCTTCAGTTGAATTACATCCTCTAAGCAACATGATTGATGTATATAATTATAGATTTATAGATAAACCTTACATCTCCTTCTCACAGTAGGAGATCATTGAGGATCATATATTTGATCATGAACTCTTTATTAGAGTTCACATTCATAATCATCCCATTCATAGTGTTCTCATAGACAATGGATCTAGTGTGAACATGTGTGTTATGACATTATTAAAATATTAGGGATATTTAGAATAGATATTATATCAATAGACATAGTTATCAATAAATTCAGTGGGAACATATAGATTTTATTAGGTGAGATTTTACTTCCTCTATAGGTGGGTTTAGCACATGTGGCCACACCATTCACTATTGTTCCCAGTGTAGGATTTTTTTATATGTTACTTGGTTGACAATAGATTCAAAAAATTAGAGTAGTACCTACTATAGTTCAAAAATACATGAAATTAATTCATGATAATTAGGTTATTATAGTTGGTGGAGTTCCTTATGGGTTATGAATGCCCAAATCAGATCCATCTTCTACTTTGCAATCACTAGTTTTAGTTCAGTCACTTGTTTCCATTCAACCACCAATTTTAGTTGCTCCAGTAGTTCCAATTATTCCTCTAGTTCTGATTCAGACATAGTTGAGGCATCCATCACTAAAATAAATATTTCATACACCCTTTTAGCTTCAGTATTCTAGACAACATCTAGCTATAGTGTTCACACCCAAGGTAATATCATTGATATCTCATGTATCTACTCATAGAGCACATGTTTGAAGAGATTCTCCTACTACCAGATGGGTTTCTAAGATCCCTACAATTGTTTAAAATTATTATAGTTATAGGGGGACCCAAAAATAAATTTCTAATTTAGATATTTCATAGTATTTACAACATATACAACTTTTAGAGCCATAGTCTCAATATTTTCATCATGCTTCATGATCATGCACGATTCCTCTCCTTGATATAGGACACCATGATAGGGAGTCTCCCATGAGACCCATTGGTTAGTATCATCCTTTCTCCACACACCTATACATAGTTTCTTTTGATTGATTGTACATATTTTTTTTTAAATTTCCTATACATAATTTCTTATGATTTATTATACATAGTTCAAATATATCAAAAAATCTAAAAACATTCAAATATTTCAAAATACAAAAACATGCAAATAACATTCAAAAACATCAAAAATACATTTATTTTATGCATCATCAATGATTTACATCTATCCTACTATGATATACTTATATTTCTTGTTCTATGCTTATCTTTTGTCAATTTATCTACATTACCATGCTTCACTTGATCTTATTTTGAGTGTGTGCAGTGACATCTAGCTCTTTGATTTCTTCACTCTACCCATTAAGGGGGCATCCTACTTATACATTGAGAAAAACATTGATATACATACCCACTAGGGGCATCTTCTACATGACTGCACCATCTAGGTTATGCCATTCCTACACCACACACTCTAGTTATCATGTTGATGTACATTAATTACTTGCTTACATAAATTACTTTATCGGCACTCACTAGTATATAGAACTTGTGTATTTCTTATCATATACATAGTATTATAATCACATGTCTTGCATAGTTTCCCTCTTTATTTGATTAGTTAGATGTGATTATACTTTCAATTCCTTACATGATTTCTATTATTTCTTAGCATATATAAATTATTTACATTTCTCAGTTCCTATTTGTCTCTTGTATATGATTTAGGACATTTTTCAATTTCCTTTGCTTATATTCATGTGTTTGCCTTAGGAAATTTAATAATGTCCTTTGCCTATACTACTTTATATGATTATGGATTCCACACCAATTTTACTTATTTCAATTATATGTGTATGTGGAATTCGAACATGCCTCGTATGCTTGATTTCTAGTTTGAGTGACATATGCCCATATCACTTGTTTGCTTGTCCCCTTGGACATCCTTGTAATATTCTTGCATTGTGTGCTTCTGACTTGTTTTATTCTCATTATTTTCAATGCCATGATTCAAATCATGCATTTATCTTACTTTTTTGGATGTCATGATTGGTATCATGCTCCATCCTTCCAACTAACAACTAACTAAACTTTCAAATCTAGTTTAGTACAATACATATTTTCTTACATTGTTATACCCATCTAGTCATACCCATATTGATCTAAAAATATCTCAATACAAATCATTCTCTATCTTGATATATCTTTTTTATTGTCATTTATACAACATATATCTTTATAGCATAACACACTTGCAAGGATATTTCTTTTAATAATAGTAATTACAAGGTCTTCATTCCTACCCTTGGAAGAGGGGGGAAAAAATAAGGGTTTTGTCTTAGATATTAGAGTTCCTAATGGTCAAAATAGGAATAATCAACACACATAGAATAATAACTAGACATCAAAAAAGTCATAATAGACTAGGTAGATAGTCAAAAATATAGAATAGTTACCAGATTTGGCCCTAGACAATAGAACCCAACTTGGATAATAGAATCAGTGCCACTAATGTCAAATTTTGGTGATCCTATTTAAATAATATAAAAACCAAATTTTTGAGAAATAGATAGAAAGGTAAGTTTAGTTATAATTTTGTCAGCTATAGACTAGACTACAGTCAATAGCTTCAGTAAGATTTTTCTTAGATAATCTAGATATAGGGGGCACATACATGACATTATGTCTCTCACTTATAATTTTAGATAGGGTAGTTGGTACAAGTTCTAGATCATAATCCATGTTTCAGGCACAAGTGATTTGGGGCAATGTATGCGACACATTTAATTTTTTTCTTTTTGAGTTCAACATCACATAGGCACTCTCAATAATTTCATGCCTTATTCTACCTATAGGTGGTTGGAATCACTTTGGAATGTATTTCATAAAATCTTAACTTATTCATTCTTAAGCTCTTTAGTTTTTAAGTGGATTTTATACAATCATAGTGCACCAGTTTAGAGTGGCTTTCATACAAGCCTAATCTCCATCTTTCAAAGTGGATAAGAGTGGCCTATTTTCCAACATACATTCATATATCCATGCCAACATTATAAAATCAAATTATATTCATGGGCTCCAAGATCCATCTCATGCAACATATATTTCATACCAATATTAGTTCATAGATTCACTTTACGGGGCAACAATGGAGCCAAAGGACAAGCGAGCCTTTGTATTCTTGAGCCACTTATTTAGAGGTATTATATACAAATTCCAAACATCAATCAAAACAAACAAGACCACCTATCTTTATTTAATGGGTGATCATGGAGCCAAAGGGCTAGCCTTTACCTTCTTGATCCTCTCTTAAAGAATTGAGCACTCAACTCCATTCATGATATTACTCTTGGTACAACATCATCCAAAATCAGTCAACATAATCTAGCATCACTCAAAATCGCAAATTTTTTTCTATTGGTTCGTGTACTTGATGAGGTGTATTCATTATATTATCTTCCTCTCTCTCTCTCTCTTACCTAGTTTTATATGTTCTTATTTTAGATATAGCATATATAGTAAGAATTGATCTACTCTTTGTTTTTATTATAGATTCATACTTCACAATGTGCTCTCTATATGCAAACCCAACATCAAATAGCTTCATGAGCTTCACCTTTGGAGGTAAGTTTAGGTATTCTTTCTATTTTTCCTTTATCCTAGTATTTTGATTTGCTACATCACTAGAATAAAGGGGGGCAAATGTAGTCATATAAACTATAAAAAATGGTAACTTGAGCATGGAAAAATATAGTTAGCCCTTAGGTCTTTTATGTTTGCTTTTATGACATTCTTAGGCTTATTTTCACTAATTCCCAGTTATATATAGCCTTTTAGATTTGATCCTAGCTCATCTAGACTACTCTTTCTAAAAAAATCAATCCCCATAGGTCCCATCTACTCAAGATAACATCACCACACTTGGAGTATAGCACAAATGCCACTACTATCTACTTTTGATGCTATTGTCCAAGTCTATTTCTGGCCTCAATGATTAATTTCTTTTGGTTCTGCATCCTTATCCTTATCACCCTAACATGAGTACATTTAACCCATAACCAATAGATCCCTATAAAATCCAATTTAAATATCATTTGGAAAGGGTTGGAAAATATCACTAAGCAAATAAGAATATAAGCAAGACTACTCAAATAGTCTTCCCTATTATCTACATACAACCAACCAACACACTTAAAATCTCATTAAAATCCTTACACTAGTCCTAACCACCTCAAAAAAATCTAGTTTATCATTCTAAATCTTCATATACATAATTTCACAAAGCACATCAATTTGGTAGGACTACATATGGCTTGATCTCTCTTCAGAGTACTAGTATGTAGGAAATGTGCCCACACACAAGATGTTAAACACATCTAGTGCATCTTACACACACTAAACCCCACCCTTTTGCTTAAATTTTTTCAAATCACAATGAAATATAGGTTTTAAATAAATGATCTACACTACATGGAACTATATAGACTTCTATCTAATGAAACTTTGTACACAAGGTTACACAAACATAGCGAGCAAAACCTAGAAATCTTAGATCCTCAAGACAATAATGGTAGAGGTGGACTATAGCACTAGTGTCACTAATATATAGTTCTAGTACTCCTATCCAATCAAAAAATTAAGTTTAGATCTTATTTTTTGATAGTGTCTCAACCCTGCACAGTGAATTATAGCCTCTGTCTCAGTCAGATCAATTAGTTTCTAGATAAGTTTCATTTTCTTTTCCTTATTACTATTTTTAGAAAAGTTAGAATTGAAAATAATTTACACAAGTTGGTAGATAAATTATTATATATTTATTAATTGATTTTACTATTTATACCCTTTAACTAAATTAAAAATAATAAACCAATATTCCTAAAATTATTAAATCACCTATTATTTCATGTCTTTCTCCAAAATGACCAAGTTCATGTTTAAATCTGAATGCCTAGTTTATGCCAAAGTGTTCCAAACTTTTTAGATTAAAATGCATACCTTTTAGAACTCATTTTTTTAAAAATTTAAGTTTTTATGCCTTTTCCAAAAGATCTAAAAATACCTATTTTGAGCCTAGATTTTGTGCTTTGTTTTCCAAAATTCATACTAAATTTTGTTTATTTAGACCTACTTTAGAGTTGTTTGAAACACTTTATACCTAAGTTTGGTATTTTAGTTTTGTTTCATTCACTTGATCCTTTTATGTAATATAGTTGACATTAGACTAATTTAGACCAAGTTTTAGCACATACCTTTTTGGAGATATAGCTCCATTTATTAGACCAAGTTAGACTATGTTTGCACCATGTGTCCTTTGGACCTTATTTCTTAGAATTTATAGAACTCCATGCATTTTTACAAATTGTTCATAATTGATTTGGATATGTCTCCTTACACTTGTATTGGAGCCATGTATAATCCAAGTTATGATAACATGGTCGCACAAAATGAGTTTGTTTAATACCCCTGTGGTGATGATGTTGTTTTTGAGATGAATATTTATCCTCCTTACAATACTCAATCTAGAGAATAAATCCAAGATCATCAAGCACATTATGTAGTGATACCTTCTTTGGGATGATTAACAAATCAAGTTTATCCTTTCATGGCTAATAGAACTTGATCTCCTAATTATACCATTATCCTTCCTTTAGATTGTGTGAGCAACCAAACTCCATAGCATCCAAGGATTACCATTATATGACTTCATCCTTTGGCTCATGATAGAAGACAAGCTTTCAAAAACCATACCATTACCATTCTTAGACCTCATCCTTTGGCTCATGATAGCAAACAAACTTTAATATTCCCTACCATTACCATTCTACGCCCTCATCCTTCACAAAAATTACCAAGATTTACAATAACCTACCATTAATATTTTAGGACCTCATCTTTTGGCTTATGTAATCAACCAAGCTCTATAATGCCCTACCATTACCATTTCAAGACCGTGTTCTTTGGTTTATGATAGAAACCAAGATTTATGATGTGCTACCATTAACTTTCCATGCCCTCATCATTTCACTTGTGAAAGTAACCAAAATTTCAAATGCCCTACTATTACCATTCCAAGACCTTTTATGTATGGTAGATCATTATCCAAAAAAAGTTGTGAAATTGTGACCTGATGGGTCACAATTAGTATCCCAAACTAGAAACCAATATTTGTTAAGCCCATCATAGATGGTCCTATTTACAAAGGTATAATGATCAAAACACCAACTATCCTTCCTTCATTACCCACCATCCCCCACTTTAAAAAATTAATTTTTGTCATTAAGTTACAACTAATCTAATTATTACCTCTCCAACATAGCCAATCATTAAAAGACCAAAATATGTTCAAAAATGGTATTTCCAACTAATTATAAACCAAGTCTAAGAGAACGAACCAATCCATGATGTTTTTATTGAAGCACCTATTTGTGATAATCCAACCTATGATGAATCACCTTTTGATAATATCCTTGTTATTGAGAAGTCTCACTCTAACAAGCCAATATTTGATAAGTCACTTCTTAATTATTATAATCAACTTTAGGTAAATAATTATCTTGACCATTATCCTATTTTTAAAGAGCCCCCCTTTAATAATCTAGTCTCTATGGAATTTTATTTTGACCTTTTTCCCCTCATTGAGGAGTCTCACTTTGACAAACTAGTCTCTATGGAACCCATTATGCCATCATAGGCCATTACTTGTCTAATAAAAACTATTCATCAAGACATCATTGTAGCAACATCTATACTAGATGAAGAATAAACATTAAATTTAGGTTCTATTTTTGAACCAACATTAGATTTATCATTAGAATTAAAATCAACATCAGTATGAACATTAGATTTATATTCTATTGAGTCAGAATTAGTTTCAAAATTAGAATATGTTCATAGTTGTTACAACATTAGTTATACATGGCGTGTAGATCAATTTGAATATATTTGTGATCCTTCAATGTATTTGATGATAAATAATTAAAAATCAACATAATTTCTCATAATATCTTCTTTGAGGATTGTGCTACCTCTTTCCATTCCATTAATTTTCTATATATCGTTACCACCACCTAACATAGCCATTATATTGACATTTCACATCTCACAAGTGTCAATTAGGACTGATAGAATCCTACCTTATTGAATTGGATCCATGATTACATATTAGTTGAATAATATTAGGGGGACCAAGACCAAATTCATGCTAAATAAGATAAATCTCCTAGTGAAACCTTTTTAGAGGCATTAGGGGTAATCGAAGTCCAAAATCAGCATCTTTTAGTGAAACATTATTTAAGGAACTAGAAGACAATCAAGGTCAAATTTCAATATTTCTTAGTGAAACCTTCTCAAAGGAATAATGGGACAATCAAGACAACTTTATTGGTGAAAACCTATTTGAGGTACCAACAGCTAGGCATACCATATTTTCACTACTTGATAAAGACATTATCAAAGATAACATCAATACAACTTCCCATCTACACCATAATTAGATGGTAGATACTCTTAGGCCCAAAGAATAAAAAAATATGATTGTCCTATCATGAGAATATTTATAAGTATTCAGCCCCACCACAACCAAAAATATGTCAATTCCATAATCAATAACATTGTGTTTTCCAAAAAATCTTGATCTTTATTTGTTGACTAACCATTATAAAATGCATTATCATACACATTTACATTACTAAATCAGACCTATCAGCCAATATATATCCATATTTACCATCCCTTTTCCTTTATATAGATTATAAAGACATCTTGTCTCAAAGTTTGAAGGAAATAATAAACAACCAATGAAGATCACAAAAACATTATTTGAGTCTAAATTTGTAGTAATTTGTTGATAAAGTAGCTATTTATAAGAGGTGTGGGATAGAAATTTACATGATTGACTATTTTAATTGTATCATATGTTGATCAATATGTGCATCTCCACATTAGTAGGAAAAACAAAACCATTTAACATGCCTTTTCATTATTCCATTCCTCTTTCCATTATTCCATACCTTGCCATTTACCCTACCTTGTTAGTTGGGGACAACCCTACTACCATTATAGCTAATTTCCCTCCTACCAAATTCCATATGACATACCCTATACCATCATACCATACCTTCACTATTGACCAATCTAATTTTTACCTAACCTCCCTAGCACTTTTGACCTTGGTTCCATTGGTTCTTCAGACAACTTCTATGAGGGGATTCTAAACCAGCTTCAATAGTTTGAGAATTACATGTTTAAATGGTCATATATGAAAGTAGTATGTTGGAGGATATGAAAATTTCATATTTCATTTACGCTTTACTAATTTCATTGATTATAAATACCTTTGGGTAAATTATTTTTCCACCATGGTATTAATAATTATAACCGCCTATGGGTAAATTAGTACCACTAACCTATATTGTTGTTTCCTAATTATAACCAACTATGGGAAAATTAGGAACAACACCTTTTGTCATGAATTATTTCATCACCTTTTCAATATTATTATAATTTGAATTGAATTTTTCATAAATTCATAAACTTTCTACTACTTGCTCGAATCTCACTACCTTTTATGTAGGCAAAATTACTATGACTTGAAGTTCTAATGGGACTATGTAGGCAATACTTGATTCATGTTGAAGTCAATGCAGTCCTCTTTTTTCGTATGCTCTCATATTTTTTTATCATCCTAAGCCATGCTCTTTACATTTTTTTAGTGGTATTTATTCAATCTCTAACAATCTAAGATACCCCAAAAATTACAAAAACATTTATAAAATTTCAAAATCCTAAAAATTAGATAATTGCCTTACAATCTCCCAGAGAGATATGAAGCTTCAAAATCCATAAACATTTATCTTGTTTAAACTTATTTATTCATCCTCGATCCATCCTACTAGGGAAAATCCATTATTGGTTAAAATACATTTCACTAGTATTGGGGATGTGACCTTCCCTTTGCATGTATCCTTACTTGGGGTCACCACCTGTTTATCATCCAATTGAGCCTTCCCACATAGATATTGACTTGTTTAATGACACAATGTCTTCTATTGATTTTAATTTCAATATTTATTTATTTTTTTCTTAGTTGTTTATTGTTATGTTTTCTTGTTTTCTTAATTTCATTTTTGTGTCTCGACTTAGTATTATGTGTTTATTTGGTGATTCCTTGTGCATTATTCTTGAGTCTATCTATATTCATATGTCAACATTATCATAATGGTTTTTATCATTAGTGCATTATTTTCAATTGTCTATTGGATTGAGAGTTAGTCCTTATACATATTATGTCTAAGTTATCAAGGTGTGTTATATCATGGTGACTATTGTTATATGTTATAGCAAAAATTAGCTCAGGAAATCTTATAATCAATGGAGCCATAAAAACTTCTCCTTGGTAACTATAGCCATATAAAATGTCAAAACTAGTAGCTTTAGTGTGGATTATGACACCCAACCCATAGGTACCTCTTACACTCTCTCATTACACTTATATCCACCTTTTCACTAATTCTTAGTCATTTATAGACTTTTAAAACCTCATTCCAACTCAGTTAGGCTTTATTTTCCATACTTATTCTATCCCCTAGTTCCCAAACGTATAGGATAGGAGCATCGAGGTTGGACTATAGCATTGGACCCTAGGGTATCCCATTTCTAGTGTTCCTATCTAATCATATTTCAAGCTTAGGTGATCATTTTCTCCTGATTCCTCTTTCTCATTGTGTTTGCCTAAGGTGAATACATTTAACCCATGACCAATAGATCTATATAAAATCACATTCAATGTTCATTTAGAAGGGGTTGGAAAATATTACAAAACTAATCAAGAATAGAATCAAGACCACTAAGGAAAATCTTAGTTTCTCTACATACATCTATCCAATATAGTTACTAACCTATTCAAACCCTCACACCAATCCCTAGCCACCTCAAGCACACCTAGTTTAGAATTTTTTCATCTGCATAACACTATTGCATAGAGAACATCAAGTTAAAGAACTAAATATGTCTTGATCCCTCTTCATATTACTGGTATGTAGGTAGTGTGCTTACACAAGGGGTGTGGATACACATTTAGTTCATCTTACACACACTAACCCCCCCCCTCTTTCTCAAAGTTTTCATTCAAGTTATAGCATAAGGAATATCTAGGGTTGGAGATTAAATCAAATCTATAAGGAGCTTCGTTAATAGTCAAGAATTAAAATTTCATAGGTGGACTAATATAAGGACAATAGATAAAACCTAGAAAACTTAGATCTCTCTGACTAGTTTAGACAATAGTGGTAGGACTTGGACTATAGTGATGGACCCTAAAGTGTCTTATTTTTAGTGCTCTTGTCCTTTTATCAAATGAAAACTAGATCCTTGTTCATGACACTCCCAATCCTTCACAACTAGTATCAACCTTTGTCTTAGTTTCATCAGCATAATTTTAAGATAATTTATATTTCTCTTCTTTAACTACTATATTTAGAAAGCTATGACGGTCAAATAAATTATATAAATTAATAATCTATTTATTGAAATATTATTTATTGATTTAGTCAAATCAGAATTTTAAATAAATTAATAATAAGACTCTAATATCCCAAAATAGTTAAATCATTTGGTGAACCCAACTTACTTCATTTGTGTACAAAAAACCTAGAAACTCTAGGGTAAATTCCTTGCTATTTTTTCCAATAATTTTATAATTTTTTACTTGCATATTTAAATAAAAAATTCACATCAAATTTAAAAATTCCATATTAATTTTAAACAAAATCACTTTCTTCCAAATCGTAGTTGCATATACTAGGTCCCTTTATATCAAGATTTTTCCAAATTTTTAGTTGCATATTTATATAATAAATTCACTTCAATTTTTAAAATTCCATAATAAATTTTAAAAAATTAATTTTCTTCCAAACCCTAATTACATATACTATGTCCTTTAAATCAAGAATTTTCTAACTTTTTACCTACATATTTAAATCATAAATTCATATTAAACTTTAAAATTCCTTAGTAATTTTAAAAATGTCATTTTTCAAAATCCCAGTTGCATATACTAGGTCCTACTTCTTTTGAGGTATCACCTTACATGTTTGTGAGCATTCATGTCTTTTTTGTGCATATTATAGTTCATTATTTAGAATATATTCATTTAATCTACTCTTTTATTTTTTAATTTATTTTCCTTATACCATCTAAGGTCCTTACATCTCTTATATTGAGACAAAGTGAAAAAATTAGTGGTAAACCTCCTGAATTCACCCACATTCCTTCAACCTGACCATATACCATGGATAAAAAACCAACTTAGGTTCTTTATATAGATCCTACACATCCAGTTTTCAAAAATTTCTATGAGGATAATTTTGACAATGAAAAATATGAGAATAAAAATGATGATATAAACACTGATGTTCATGACTTACCATATCAGACTCTTGATCCACTTCCAACTATTATTGATAATAAAGTTATCCTCAACAAAGATTTTATCCTAAAAAGGTTTTGAGAAAGACTCAAGGAACAACCCTAAAATAATACTATTATTATACAATCTATCATGGAAATCAAAAAGGCTAAGCAAGTTGAATCTTCTATTCCTTCAAATTAACCAATTAAAAATGACACTATGAGGGAAACTATGTCTCAATAACCCCCTATAGTAGCCCAACCTTCATATGAGGCACTACCAATTATGGTTAGTACATCTTTGTCTCCTGATGTGGTAGCCCTTATGCAAGAGATCAAATTTATTCAATCTAAGGTGCTACATCTTGAGCAAGGTAATTCTAGACCTACATAGGCCTTGGATTATTTTGATCTACTTCATACACCATTGGCATATCATATTGATTAGACACCCTTTACACCAAGTTTTTTTAACCCAAGCTCACTATATATGATGGAAAGGGTGATCTAGACACACATTTGAGATATTTTAATGTAGCATGATTGGACAATGTGGAAACTGATTGGCTACTAACCAAGCTATTTCCATGGATTCTAAATAATAATGATTTACAATGGTTCTATAGTCTACTAAATAAGTCATTCAACACATTCAATCCTTTAGCTAACACATTCTTAGCTCATTTCAGCATTAAAATTGGTGATAAGGTTTCCTATGCCCAAGTTGTACAATAAATATAAAGGTCAAATGAGCATCTCATAGATTATGTTCTTCGATATAAGACTATCTTGGCTAAGATGACTAGTCCCATAGCTAATCAATAGTTAAAATATCTCTTTGAATAGAGTCTTATTCCATCTTTGCATGAATCAATAATGTTTAAAACATTCTCTTCCTTCACTAAGTTATGTCATACACTAAAAGAAAGGGAAGTCAAATTAATTTCAATGGTAAAACTCAAGTACACAAGTATAGTAGAAGTAATAAATAAGAGTAACAATGAAGTCCCATATAAAGTAAAGGTAAATGATAGAAAGAGTCAAAATCAACTAATAGTTAATGTGACTTTAGATCCCCCTTAATGAATGGTTTTATCTGTGCTTCCTTGGTGAAATTGTTCCAATCTACCAATTTCTCAAACTAGAGTCTTAAAACAACTTTGGGAATGTAATATCATATCTCTCCCTCTTATTCAGGAAGTTGATCCAAAAATTCCTCTTCCATAGGGATATGATTATAATGCATTTTTTTATTTTCATAGGGCACCAAGCCATACAATAAATAGATAGATCAGTTTGAAACATAAGATATAGGACTTGATAGTTGGAAATGTTATTGATCTTGGCACTCCAATTGAGCCTCCTCAAGCAAAGTAAACATAAGATTAAGCTTTGAAAATATTCTTAGATCCTTTCCCACAGCATTCTAAATAAGATATATGGGATACATCAGGTGTTCACCATGCATATCATGCATGTCATCCACCATTTACATACTAGGCACCTTTAGTTGAGTTATACCCTTTGAGAAAAATGTTTGGTGTATATATTTCTAGATTTCTAGCTAGACCTTCTATCTCCTTCTTAGAACAAGAGATAGTTAATGATGATTTAGATTATCATGCACTCTTTATCAGATCTAACATTCATAATCATCATATTTATATTGTTGTCATAGACAATGGATGTAATGTAAACATCTACACTTTGACATTACTATAGCATTTGGGATATTCAAAGTAGGATATTAAATTGATGGATATAGTTATAAATGGATTAATTGGGCACATATATATTTCATTGGGTGAGATTATACTTCCTCTATAGGCTGTTCCAACACATATGGCCACATCATTTACTATTTTTCCCAATGTAAGAGTTTTTGATATGTTACTTGGTTGACCATGGATTCAAAAACTTTGTGCAGTACCTTTTATATTTCATAGATGCATGAAGTTTATTCATGTTAATTAGGTTGTTACAGCTAGTGGAATTCTATATGAGTTACCACTACCCACTTTAGAATCATTTACCATTTTTTAGTCACCAATTTTAGTTCCACTACTAGTTTTAGTTTCTCCACTAGTTCTAGTTTTTCCTCTAGTTTAAATTTAGACATACTCAAGGCCTCCATCACCAACATAGAGATTTCATACATTTACATATAGTTATTTCTTATAGAAACCATAGTTTTAGAATTCTAGATATCTTTTAGCTATATTGTTCACACCCAGGGTAGTATCATTGAGGTTTGAATACTCCACACATAGAGCACATGTTTAAAGAGATTATCCTACTACCAGATGGATCCCTAAGAACCCTATAGTTGCATCCACTTCTCATATTTATATGGGGGACCCATATTTGGTTTCTATTAAAAATATTTGAGTGAATTTACAACATACATAGCTTTCAAAGCCACGGTCTCAGACCTTCCATCCTACTTCATGATCATGATTGATCCCTCTCCTTGATACAGGACACTATGATAGGGAGTCTCCCATAAGACTCATCAATTAGTATCATTTCTCCTTAGCCTTACTTGTACATAGTTTCTATATGATTGATTATACATATTTTATATCAAAAATATAAAAATATTACAAAATTTCAAAAATACAAAAACATTCAAATATATCAAACATCCAAAAACATCTAAATATGTCAAAATGCAAAAGACAATATAACATTTCAAAATACAAAAACATTAAAATAATTCAAAAACATAGACAAAATTCAATTATATGCATTATCCATGATTCACATCTCTACTTCCATGCTAGACTTACATCATATTGTTTTATTTTATTATTTGTGAATTTATCTAGATTACCATGCTTCACTTGATCCTATTTGAGTATGTGTAATGAATTATATATTGTTGATTAATTAAATATACACACTCAAGGGGAATCTTAATTCATACATTCTAAACATACATTGATATATCTACCCCTTAGGGGCATCTTCTACATGACTACACCATCTAGGTTAGGTCATTCCTACACCACATAGTCTAGTTATCATGTTGATGTAAATTACTTACTAGCTTACACAAATTACTCTATCATCATTCACTAATATATAGAACTTGTTTATTTCTTAGCATATACCTAGTATTATACTCTATGTCTTAGATTATTTTACTTTTTTTTTTATTAGTTAGATGCGATTATATTTCCAATATTTTACATGCCTTCCTTTCCTAGTTTGTGTAGCTAGATGTGATTGCATTTCTCAGTTCTTGTTTTATATCCTATATGTGCCTTAAGACATTTTCCAATGTCCTTTACTTGTACTCTTCTATGTGATTATGGTCCTCATGTTAACCTTGGTTGTTTTCAATTATATGTGTATGTGGAATTTGAGCATGTCGTGTATGCTTTCTTTCTAGTTTTAGTGACATGTGCCCATTTCCCTTGTTTGCTTGGCCCCTTGGCCACTCTTTTATACTTCTTGCCTTGTGTGCTTATTTTATTTTTGTTTCTCATTTTTTTCAATTCCATGATCCACATCATGCATTATCTTGATTTCTTGGATGCTATGGTGGACATCATGCTCCATCCCTCCTTGACAGCTAACAACTAACAATTAACACTTTTAGTTTTAGTTCAGTATATTGCACATGCTATTATATTATTATATCTATCTAGGCATATTTTTTTAGATCTAAAAATATCCAATACAAACTATTCTATATCTTGAGACATCATTTTGATTATGATTTCTATATCATGTATTTCATAGTACAAGACACTTTTAGGGATATTTATTCTAAGGGAAGTCATTATAGGGTTTCCATTCCTACCCTCAAAAGAGAGGACAACAAATAGATGTTTTTTCATAGAGATCACATCTTCTACCAGTCAAAATATCAAATTTTAAAACACTCAAAATAGTAATCAGAGGTTACACTAGGTAGAATAGATGAAAAAAGTAGTGATGATTCCATAATAGTATTTAGTTTTAGTAAAGGATGATAGTGTTAGATATGGATAACAGTGCTAGACACCATGGTGTCTTATTTTTTGCATTCCTATCCAAATAGAAAAAACCTAATTTTGTTAGAAATAGGTAGAAAAGTTATCTCAACTATAGTTTTTTAGATATAGATTAGTCTACATTTAGCAGTTTCAGTATAGTTTTTCTCATAAAATCCAAATATAGGGAGCATCATGCGTAACATGATGGCTCTCACTTCCAATTTTAGATTAGGAAATTGGTATAACTTCTAGATCAAAATCCATGTTATAGACACCAGTGATCATGGGTAATGTGCATGGTACATTTGAGTTATTTTATTTCCAAGTTTAGTATATTACCAAGACATTATCAATAGTTGCATGTCTTACTCCATCTGTAGGTGGTTGGTACCATTTTAGAGTGGCTTTCATACAATCCTAACTTCCACATTTTTGAGTGGCTTCCACATAAGCCTAGTTTCTAGTTTTGGAGTGGCTTTCATACAAGCCTAATCTCCTCCTTTCAGATTGGCCAAGATTGGCGTAGTTTTTAGTACACATTAGGTTATCCATGACACATTTTCTAATTACATATAATTCATGGGCTTTAGGATCCATCTCATATGACACACATTCATACCGGTATTAGTTTATATCTTTACTTCATAGGTCAATGATGGAACCAAAGGAGTAGTTAGCCTTTGTATTATTGAGCCACTTACTTAGAGGGATTGGACACATAGTCCAAACATTTATTAGTACATGTAGGATCACATAACTTCACTTAGTGGGTGATGATAGAGATAAAGGACCAGCATTTGGATTCTTGACCCACTCTCCAAGAATTGAGCACTCATCTCCATTCATGATATTAATTTTGGTACAAAACATACCCAAAACCACTCATCATCATAATAGGTTTTGTATTGGTTTGCATACTCAATGAGGTGTATTCATTCCTTTCTATTCCTCTCTCTCTCTTACCTAACTTTATAATTTATTATTTTAGATATAACATATATAGTAAGAACTGATCTACTTTTTATTTTCTCTTATAGATTTACACTTCATGACGTGCTCTCTCTATGCACACCCAACATCACATAGCTTCATGGGATTTACCCTTTTAGGTAAGTTTAGGTACACTTTAAATTTTTCCTTTATCTTAGTATTTTAGTTTGTTGCATCACTAGAATAAATGGGGGAAAATTTATTCATATAAAAAATAAAAATTGGTAGCTTAAGTGTCTCTTGTGACACCAAAGCCATAATTCCCTCTTTCATGCTCTCATGACCCTTCTATCCACCTTTTCATTTATTCTTAGTCAACTGTAGACTTCTAGAACCTCATTCTAGCTCATCCAGGATCCATTTTCCATGCTTATTCCATCCCCATAGGTCATGAACCTATATGATAGGAGCCTTGGGGTTGGACTATAGCACTAGACCCTATGGTCTCCCATTTTTAGTTTTTTTTTCCAAACATATTTCAAGCCTAGGTGACTATTTTCTCTTGATTCCTCTTCATCATTATGTTACCCTAGCACAAATACATTTAACCCATGACCAATAGCTTTCTATAAAATCCCATTAAAATTTCATTTAGAAGGGTTTGGAAAATATTACAAAAGAAAGAAAGAATACAACCAAGACCACTAGGGTAAATTTCCCTATTCTCTATATATAGCCATCCAATATAACTACTTGCCTATTCAAACCCTGACACCAATCCCTAGCCACCTCAAACACAACTAGTTTAACATTTTTGTATTTGCATAAAACTATTTCACAAAGCACATCAAGTGGGAAAAATACATATGGCTTTATCCCTCTTTAGAGTATTGGTATGTAGGTAGCATGCCCATGCAATGGGTGTGGATACACATTCAGTGCATCTAACACACACTAACCCCCCCTCTTTCTCAAATTTTTCATTTAAGTTATAGCACAAGGAAGATCTAGGGTTAGAGGTTAAATCATCTCTATAATGAGTTTCATTGATATTCAATACTTTAAATCTCATACGCAAACTAATACAAGGACAATAGACAAAACCTAGAAAACTCATATCTATGTGACTTGTTTGGACAATAGTGACAAGACCTAGAATATAACACTAGACCTTGAAGTGTCTTATTTTTGGTGCTCTTATCCTTTCACTAAATGAAATCCAGATCTTGGTTCACAACATTGTCCCTATCCTACATAGCAAGTATTAATGTCTATCTTAATTTTATCAACATAGTTTTAAGATAAGTTATATTTCTCCTCTTTCATTACTATTATTATAAAGATACAAAGTTTCATTAAATTATACAAATTAGTACTCTATCTATTTCAATATTATTTACTTATTTATTCAACTCATACCTTCAACTAAATTAGGAAAAAGACTCCAATATTCCCAAAACTATTAAAATAATAACCTTGATAAATCCTCCCACCCTCCTTTATCAAATCAACCCCTTGACCATTCTATTTGTATCAATTATAATAAGGATTAACTTCTCTACATTGGAAGGTATGACAACATCATTCACATTGATCAACTCTTATTCTTCTATTCCTCATTTCATTTTCTCCCACTTCTAGTGAACTAAATTGGCCTAAGGTCTAGTTATAATATGTAGGTAATGATTGGATACATGATCTATCTTAGGTTATTTTGACCAATTTTATTATTCTAATCATATTTTTCATCCATTTATACATCATAGAATGCTTGGTTATTTGTGTTGTATTAAGTTATTAGACTATCGCATTTATGTTTACACCTGCTCATCTTTTATCTGTATAATAGGTTATATCTTTGAGCTATGCCTTCGATTATGACCTAATGGGACACAACCAAATATCATTATTCAATACAGTTCATCTTAATGATTATAACCACCTATGGGCAAATCATTATTTTGACTAATCTACTCGACTGGGGAATTTTCCTATGCCACTGATTATAACCACCTTTGGGAAAATTAGTGTCTCAACCTTTGTTACTAATTGTAATCACATTTGGTAAAATTGGTAATTTTAAAAATTAATGCATGTAAGCATAGTCTCAATTAGATTAATCTCACCCATGGGTTAATTTCATTCTTCTTACTTCTTTTTTAGGGACCATTTATCAATAATATATGATAGACACAACCTCAAGGGGGCATCATTATAAGCTTCCCAAAAATATTTTAGATATTATTTATCAATAATTATGTCATTTCATTCTTAATAGTTTTTTAATTCTTTGAGAAGACATTAATTTTCATATTTATTACAATGCCTTCCCAATTAGGGGCAAACTGTAGACATCTAAAACTAGACACAACTAGATTTTGATTGGACTTTATATTGACTCCTACCAACCATTTATAATTAATCCTATGAATCACTAATCATCCCAAATTTATTAGTTCATCATTCATCAAAGCTTATAAATATGTTAAATCATCCCTATTTTGGATACTATCCAGTATGCAACAATAACCTCTCATGGATTCATTTCTAATCACCTTGCAAAATTAAAACTATAAATTTGGCCTATGGACACATTGAGTGGGACACTTAATCAAATATTAAAATATTTAAAATCCTAATCATAATCAATCATATAATGAAATTATATTAAATTCTTAGTTAAATTATCCATTTTCAATTAATGAATATCTAAAAATGGAAATTTCAAAAATCAAAATTATCAAACCTTTCATCATTGCCTTTATGAGTTTTTAAAGCTCTTTGAAAATATCCTAAAATATCTAATTTAAGATCCATGCCTAGTAATTTAAAATCATAATTACATGAAAACTATTAAATTAATTAGAATTAGTTTTAACTCACCTAGGTTTAGTTTGAACCCATTACAAGTTGAAACTCAAACTTAACTCACCTTGGGTGGGAGTTAATTTCCAAGGATATAAATACAAGGATGTATAAATTCATTTCAAAATCTTGGATATTGTAGAGTTATTTTGTAGGATTTAATCCATAGGCCTCATGCAAGTAATGTTACCATTCCCAAATATTAAGTCAAGTAATCAAAGCCAAGCTACCAAGGAAAGCTGAAGCCAAAAAAGTTCCATTAATGAAGATTTCTTGATTCACAACCTAAGTGAGACATTCAACAAGCCATTTTAGAGATCCAAGGAAGGTAAAAGAGTCTATTATTCTATTTTTTTATTATGTTTTCATATGTTTACTTATTACCTAAGCTCATCATAATGTCTAGGTTGTAGGTGTTAGGATTTCAGTGTGTTTATTGAGTTTTATTTCTTGTAAAAACATAAGAATAACCTCACCCCTATTGTAATATTTATTCACATTACGTACCTTTAATCTCCCCTTTAAGAGGAAGGATAATAGAGGAACATCTCAAGACTTTCAAAGTTCCTTTAATATTGATGAATGTTATTAATGAATATGTTTCATGTAGGATTTTCACATTCACATTATAGGATGTTACTTATGAGTGTTTCCTTAATTTTAATTAAAAATTGATTAATTCATGGAACTCATGTCAAATAACTTTTCTTTCCCAATCTAGATAACTTACCAGTTTGAGTGTGGTGTATAATCATTTAATTATTATGAATAGGGAGCCTAATGAGCCAATCTATGATTTTAATGTGAGGTTTTATAATACACACACTTGTCTAAACATTACATATAAAATAATAGAGGCTCTATCATTCTAAATGTATAAGAACACCTTGGATATAATTACTATAGTATTTTTATGAGGAGTTGTTACTACTAATAATCTAGTACTAGCTTATGAAGAAATAATCAACATTGAAAGGTAACTAAATCTTGAGATACCAACCACTCCCACCCTTAACATTGGTTTCACAACTTTGAATCCATTGCCTCATATGAATCATAATGTTCCTAGATTTAACCTAAGTTAATTATGTACATTTCCTTTTATGATGTAACATACACCAAATTAGAACTATGGCTTGTTAAACAACCCTACACAAATGAATGGCCATCAATACGGTCAACATTTACTCCCATCCAATGCCATAGTTTCCCAAGTTATGTATTATACCAAAGAGAAATTTGATTCTATACAAATGATGGTTAAAAAGCTAAGCAATTACTTCTTAGGCATTTAGAGGAAGATAGGCAATGCTATTGGTCAAAACAATAATCATAATTTTAGATTTTTAAGATATAATAGACCCTTCAACAAGCCTAAAAAAATGTTTAACAATGGTAAGATAATAAGTTTCAATATATCAAAATAGTGGAGACAAATATACCTAATTGGTGGAGGGTTCATAACATGTCACAACTTGGTGAGATTGACTATGTTGAGCTTTGTGTAGCATTTGAAATATTCTAGAGAGAGATGTGAGGAAATATTTAATGAATAATCCACTAGAGTTCCCCCATGATACTAGTTACTTAATCATATCTATGGTCTTTGAAACTCATGACTTTCCTTTCCCAACATAATATGACAATGTGATAGAGGACAACATGGATGAGGTACATGCTTTCCAATGATTTTAGAGAAGAAAATAAAATTTGAGGAACAAATAACACTTCACTACATCTACTCTTCCAAACAATACATCTATTCCACCAAATCCAAAGGTTGATAATAATCCACTTCCCCTAAAATGGAATGATCATCCCTTGAATAGGGAATAACATAACAAATTAAGATACAACATCATTAAGGACATGAATAATGTAAAGGTAAACCTCACTCTTAATGAATTGGGTTGGATTTATGAATAGAAGGAGCTCCTGTGGAGTTCCATTACATGGAATTCTATTACACAAAAGATAAAAGTCACTCATATGATTACATAAAAAAACTTAAGCCAAAATTTCCTCCTTTCTTATTAACTATCAGGGTATTTGGTAAAAATATACATAATTATTTAGTTTATTATGGATCTTTAGTTGTTTTACTGCCAACTTCTATTTGTTATAAGTTGGGATTAACTCTAATCCTATCCAAGAGGATGGTTTCATAGTTATACAAAATAATAGTGCCCATGGTTGGAGAGATTAATATCATGTGGATTCAATTTACATATAAGCAGCATGTATAGATGACTATTGACATCCTTGTCATAGATATTCCAGAGGGATATGGACTATTACTAAGCAAAGATTGGTCAAAGATGCTAAGCAAGTATGTAGAAATAGACTTCTCTCACATTTGGATTTTTCTAATAGTTATTCAAATTTATAAATCAAATTCAAATTGATCAGGTATTAAAATTTAAGTATCCCATCATAAAATGTAATTCTAAGAATAAATAAGTTATTTATAAATCTCTTATTCTTGGGATTTATACCTTTACCACAAAGTATGACATTTAAAGGACAAAATTATAGGGACTATCCCAATCATGAAATCTCAGTTTTGATGGTGTAATATTAAATAAAAGATCAAGGGTTAGTATCAAACTAGTTGACACACTAGGTAAGAATTATCTAACATCTTATAAGTTAAAATTTTCATGCACCAATAATAAAGTAGAATATGAGGCAATAATTTTGGGTCTACAATTATCTCTCAAAAATAATGCTAGGAAACTACTAATTTATGGAGACTAAGAGCTGGTGATTAATTATGTCAAAAATAAATTTTAGTACAAATTGTCATATCTTAAGAGATACAAACACCAAGCCAAGGATTTGATTGAGTCATTTGAAGCATTAAATATAGTAACTATTCCTATGGAATAGAACTAAGTTGCCAACTCACTGTCTACTTTAGATGCTAATTTATCACCATTATAGGATTCCAAAGAAAAAAGGTTCTCTATTGAATTTGTACTTTGTTGATCAGTTCTTGATAATGTTTAAAATTTATAGGTGTTTGATAATGATCAATAGACTATCCAATTATTGACCAATTCAAGGAAATTTGAGTCTAAAATCATAAATGAAAAATAAATAAGTTATTTATGCAAGGAGGAACTAGGATAAAAATAATTCATTCAACTCAAATAATTTTTTCTTCATTTAGGGATGGTTTCTTTGGAGAGAGCATTTCGTATGGAGCCCCAAGTCTAGTAACAAAGGCATCCCAGAGTCAATGAATCCAAGTTCAATAAGGAGAACATGGGAGATGAGTGTGATCCATGGTATGTCGACTTTGGTATTAGTTTTACCCCATAATAAATAAAATGGGTGAAATTTTTTCTCATCCAATATAAATATGTGATTGCATGAACTTATGAAGACTTAAAGTTTTTTACTTCTAGAGTCATCACCCATACAATCTCATTGAAGATATACCATAAGACATTTAGGAAAAGATAGAGGCTTGTCAATACCATCTTATAACCACTCATACAAAATTTATTATAAAATTTATTGGATGCTAAGATATTTTTGCATATTAGACACTCAAATTGGGTTGCTAACTTAGTTCAAATTAGGAAAAGGAGCGGGGAGATGAAATTATGTGGTAAGTTTAGGAACCTAAAAAAGGATTTTGAAAAAGACAACTATCTTATAACTTCCCTAGATGAAGTGATCTATATAGTAAGTGTTTCTAGAATTATGTCCTTCTTAGATGGTTTTTCGAGGTGTAATGTCCCCAAATTTATGATAAAGTGATTTAATTAATTTAATTAATTTAAGTTGTCCAAAAATTGATATTACTTCAAAAGGATGACTTTAATTAATTACTTTTAATTAATATGGAAATAAAATATTAAATAAGTTGGCTTCTTCTGGAAGATTCCTGGGAGCCTTTAAAAGAAGTTGAGGGAAAAGAAATTTTCATCTCTTTTTGCTTAAAAATTCTGATACATTATTGTAAAGCTTGAATCTCCAATTCAACTAAATCTCTGAGGATGAAAACCTTCAGTAGATTAGAGAAGAGTTGGACAAAAACCTAGCTCTTTTCAGGGGTGGATTTGTGATAGAATTCACATCGTGCTTATTGATTAGATCTGGGGTTTCAACAGTCATTCACTTCGATAAATTAGTGGCTGGAAAGGACAAAATATAGAGGTTTCTATGTATTTATTTCATTAGTTTTTTATTTAGAAAAATATAGATCTTCATATCAGGGGTCCAGCATATAGGCTATGCTATACTATATTTTACTGCTATATGGAATCCACACAGATCAGTACCAGGCCGTACCAACTAAATCACAGATTGAAAAAGGGCACCGTTCATAGTTGCAAGCCACAGGGTAGTGCAGAGACTAACATCGGCTGACTGAAGACTGAAAGTGGCAGAGTGGTCAACTGACATTGACTGATGATGGTAGTATAACTGATGTTGGTGACTATGTTTTTGACACCACAGCTCGAGCCACACAGATCCAGGTTTTATTTCTAGTTTGCTAGAACAATCAGGTTTTTGAGACCATATTTGTATTATTTTTATTTGCATGATATCTGGACTGTATTTGCAATTGCTATTTATCTAAAATATTTTGAGGAGGTTCTGTTACAACCATACTTAAGTTTAGATCTTGTGATATATCTGCTATTGTAGAAACATGTGTAAACTTGATCTTCATTTATGAGTAATGTATTCATAAAAATCAGACTTAAGTAATGTTTAGTTTCAGCGAGTTATTAGCATTATCTTTATTGGGATATTTTAGTGGTATCAACGCCAAGCATCTTGCCAGCCTATAGGGGTGAATATATTTTATCTTTATGCATTCGAGAAGATTTGATATAACCCATAGATACTTTACACATAGAAGAGCTTAGTACGAGCGTGAGTTGGGTATAGAATAGGAACCTATCATGGTAGAAGAACAGGGGGATGCTCGAATAAATCAAGATGAGGTAGAAAGAGAGATGATGAGGACTCTCATCACTACTCAGCCCATGATTGTTTAGGCTTTAGACCGATTATAGGATACCATGGAACGTTTGGAGGTGGATAGACACAGAGGTAGGAGGAATAGATTAGTTTTAGTGATAGCTAGTCATCATAGCCATCAGTCCAGTTAGCATAGTCATCAGTCCCATTCTTTATTTGGGAGCTCCCATCATTCCTCCAGGTGACACCACCATCATACGCCTACTCCAAATAGGCCATTGCTTCCCCAGTTCATACTAGGTGAATAGCCAGCGTAGGTG
The DNA here is from genome assembly GCA_037957365.1 of Torreya grandis. Taxonomy (NCBI): domain Eukaryota; kingdom Viridiplantae; phylum Streptophyta; class Pinopsida; order Cupressales; family Taxaceae; genus Torreya; species Torreya grandis. Next base: position 290,635 of record JARHVA010006498.1, on the reverse strand, counting down.
GAACCACTCAAGGTTGGATTTTAGGAGTCAGTTTTGGCGGTCACCACTGAGTGGAGAGCTCTACCTCTGGAGGTTTGGGAAGTCTTTCTTCTTCCTCAGTATTGTGCACAATGTAGAGATGCAGCTAGATTCAGAGGACATCATGGTCATAGACCACCCCAGCAAAAGAACTATGACCTCAATCAAGCTACTAGAAAGATCACATTGGCTACATATGATGGTATGAGTAGTACAAGTGTACGTGCTTAGGTGCACAAGCTAGACATATATCTATCCTTGAGGCCCATGCTTGAGCATGAAGCTATTCAGTTTGTTGTCTTACATTTAGATGGGTTTGCCTACGATTGGTGGCATCATGGATTGGTCACCCAGGATCATGCCTTAATTTATTCCTATGTAGAGTTCACTAAATGACTCATTACCTGGTTTGATCATAAGGACACATAGCTCTACTATAGAGAGTTGGCACATCTTAGACAGACTAGATAGGTAGAAGCATATGCTAATGAGTTTCAGCATATTAAAATTATGGTACCTGATATGCCCTAGAGGCATAGAGTGATGTTATTCATTGAGGGATTATAGGATAGACTTAAGGGACTGGTATGTGCTTTCCAACCAGCCACTCTTAAGGATGCCATTAATGTGACATTGAGACTGGATACTATTCCCACTTCTTATTAGGTAGATAAGAAACCATTCATAGACTCTTAGCCTACACAGAAGGCCAATACGCCACAAAATAAAGAAGGTTCATCTTATATAAACCCTTGGATGAATCAAGAGATGAGGAATGACTTGAGGAGGAAAAAGTTATGTTTTTCTTGCAAAGATCCATGGGAATCAAGACACCATTGCATGGGTAAAGGAAAGGTTCATTTGATTGAGGTGACTTCTGAGTTAGGGGATGAGGAGGTTCCTGATACTGATATTGAGGATAATACAGAAGATGTTGAGCAGGTTTAGAAATAGTTGGAGTTAGACACCCCTAAGCCTTTGGCGTTAGCCAAAGTAATTATGGCTACCCTCTCTAGTTATCCTAACTTTCATGCCTTTCTATTCAAAGGTACACTTAAGGGAAAGTGGGTCATGAGCTTGGTAGACACAGGTGCTACACATAACTTTATTGACCAGAAGTTAGTGGAAAGGCATGGATTATAGTATGAAAAGTTTGGTGGTTTTAGAGTAAAGGTGGCAGATGGTGCAATTTTGGGGTGTACCAAACGGATTTCATAGCTTAGTATTTAGATGGGGGATTACACTCTGACCGATGATTTTTATGTGCTTCCTTTAGAGGATTATGATGTGGTCTTAGGCATGCAGTGGTTACAGGGTATTGGGAATTACATTATTAATCACCATTGTATGCAGTTAGATTTCCTTTCTGGGGGAAAGAAGACTATCTTGAGGGAAACACTAGATGGAAGACCTAAGGAGGTGTCATCTCACAGGATGGAAACTCATTAAATGGGTGATGAGGTAAATGATTCTATTTTTTGCATGACATTTTCACTCCCAAATATGAGTCATCATCCTTATGGGGATTTGGAGTGCATGATAATCAGAGTAGCACGGCGGTCTTTTACAAAGACTAAGGTATGTGATGGTGAGTTTGTTAATTACATATTGAGAATTATCACTCTACTCCCTAGGAGAAATAAGGGGAATTTATTCACAGATATTTTGTAGCATAGTGTTTCAGATAGTAGAGTTTGCAAATTTTTGAGAATGATATGGGATCCTAGAAGTTGGTGTTGGGTATCAAGGGTGAATTGCTTGAGGACAAGCAATCTCCAGGAAGGGAGGGCTGTAATGTCCCCAAATTTATGATAAAGTGATTTAATTAATTTAAGTTGTCCAAAAATTAATATTAATTCAAAAGGATGACTTTAATTAATTAATTTTAATTAATATGGAAATAAAATATTAAATATGTTGGCTTCTTCTAGAAGATTCTTGGGAGCCTTTAAAATAAGTTTAGGGCAAAGCAATTTTCATCTCTTTTTGATTAAAAATTTTGATACATTATTGTAAAGCTTGAATCTCTGATTTGGCTAAGTCTCTGAGGATGAAAACCTTCAGCAGATTGGAGAAGAGTTGGATGAAAACCTAGCTCTTTTTAGGGGTGGATTCGTGACAAAATTCACATCGTGCTTATTGATCAGATCTAGGGCTTCAATAGTCATTCAGTTCGATAAATTAGTGGCTGAAAAGGACAAAATACAGAGGTTTCTAGGTATTTATTTCATTAGTTTTTGATTTAGAAAAATATAGATCTTCAAATCAGGGGTCCAACATATAGGCTATGCTATATTGTATTTTGCCATTATACAGAATCCACATAGATCAGTACTAGGCTGTACCAGCCAAATCATAGATTGAAGAAGGGCACCGTTCATAGTTACAGGGTACAAGGTAGTGTAAAGACTGACATCGGCTGACTGAAGACCGACATCGATAGAGTGGTCAACCAACATCGACTGACGATGGCAGTCTATCGACCGACGACAGTAGTATAACCAACATCGGTGACTGTGTTTTTAACACAACATCTTGAGCTGCATAGATCCAGGTTTTATTTCCAGTTTACCTGAATAATCATGTTTTTGAGACCATATTTGTATTATTTTTAGTTGCATGATATCTAGACTGTATTTGTAATTTCTATTTATCTAAAATATTTTGAGGAGGTTCTGTTATAACCATACTTAAGTTCAAATCTTGTGATATATCTGCTGTTGCAGAAACATGTGTAAACCTGATCTTCATTTTTGAGCAATGTATTCATAAAAATCAGACTTAAGTAATGTTCAATTTCAGCCAGTTATTAGCATTCTCTTTGTTGGGATATTTCACGAGGTATAACTAAGTGCTGGTAGAATTTGAAGTTGTGATGAAGACTATATTTACCACAAAATGGGGTACTTATGTGCAAAAAGAAGATTCCTTTTATCCTAATTAATGTAGGAGATACCTTTTAATAGGAATGAAACATTCATTTCATTGTATAATAGGTAGATTAGTAATTATTCACATGGATGATCTTATTATTTTCTCAAAGAATAGAACTAATCATGTAGACCATCTATAGTCAATCTTTGAAAGATGAAAAAGGTTTGGTATATCACTAAACATAAAAAATATCATATTTGGTATTACAAGGGGAATTTTTTAGTTAAAATAATCACCAAGGAAGGGATCACCATTTATATAAGTTGTGTTTAAATGATTTTCAAGATTCTATTCCCAAACAAAAAGAAAGAGCTCAAGTCTTTCTTCATAAAGATAAATTTTGTGAGGAAGTTTATCTCAAGTTTTGCATAATTTTTTAGACCTCTAAATGTAATGCTTAAGAAATATGCCAAATTAGAATAGATACTGGAGGCCTTAAATACTTTTCAAGACATTAAGGATGACATATCTTAGGCTCCAATGTTAATAATCCTAAACTTCAATGAAGACGTTTTCTTGTATTTATTTTCTTTAGAGAACATAATAATTATTTTTTTTACCTAGAAGAAGGATGAAAGTGAGCATATTATTAAATGTATGATCATGGATTTAAAGAAAATAGAGATCAATTAATCCATGATAGACAAGAAAATATTTGATCTTGTCAAAGTCATAAATAAATTTAAGCATTACATATTAAGAAATAAGACTATTGCTATTATATTAGACCCTACTGTCAAGCTCACTTTGGGACTAAATGAATTGGGAGAGTCTAGAGGAAAATTTATGAAATAATTATATGAGGTTGACATAGAAAGCAAGCCTACTAAAATTATTAGAGGATAAGGCATAATTTATTTTATGACTAATCCTAACCATCCATCACCATTGAAGATGTATATGATACCAACATATTTAGAGGATATTGGTATGTTGATATCATTCAATATATACTCATTATTTTTTATCCCCTAAAACTTAATAGAGAAAAAAAGAGAGAATTGAGAATCAAAGTTTCTCACTACATGATCATAAAATGGATTCTCTATATAATAAATTATGAAGTCATCTACTTGAGATGTGTATCATAGTGAAGAAGCTAAATAGGTCTTATAAAACCTAAATTACAAGATAGGTAGTGGTCATATGTCGGGAAACACCATAACACATGATATTCTTATAATGGACTACTATTGGCCGATAATCTTTAAATATGGCATGCCCATGTAAGAACATGTAATGAATACTAGGTATTTGAAAAGAGAGAAGTACATGCAATAAGGTTACTATAGCATTTTGTTAAAATAAGGAAATTTACTTAATGGGTGTTGGATTTCATTAGTGTAATCAACCTAAATTCTTTAGATGGACATAAATTTGTGTTCATGGCCACATATTATTGAACCATATAGACTGAAGTAATGGTTACAAAAAATTCTAGAGTATAAGATGTAATCATTTTTATTGAATAAAACATCACAACTAGGTCTGGTACCCCCATTTCCATATTTTTTAATAATGGGCCATCATTTCAATCAGTTGAGTTAATTAAATGGGCCCATGCTAACCAAATCACCATATGATAATCTTCCAATTATTACCCATAAGGAAATATATTCGATGAATTGACAAATAAGAGCTTGATTTATTCCATCAAAAATTATTTTGTAGATAAACCTAGAGGGTGGCCTTGTCTACTTAAATATGCACTATAGGTGGATCAAACAAGGTACAAGCATGCCCTCAAAGATTCACCTTACCTATTAGTATATGGATGACAACTGGTATTCCCAATTATGCTCAAAGTCATATCATATCAATTCATGTAAGATTACATGGAACCAAGTGAGAAAGTGGAGTCCTGATTATTGGATATAAAAGAAATGAAATATTCATGGAATGAATCCTTTCTTAATTTTAGTAAGCATCAAGACTTAGTTAAAAGGCGGTTTTACATAAGAACAAAGTTTAAAGCATTCATAATATTTGATCTGGTGATTCTATGGGATAAATCCCATGAAAATAAAGGACAACATACAAGATTACCCATTTCGGAATATGAGCTTATCATATATCAGAGAATTTGGGTAATAATGAATTTCATTTAAGGGACCTCTAAGGTAATCAATTGATATATCTAGTTAATGGGTATTTGTTAAAGCACTATTTCATGGTTGTACTACTAGAGATGTCCTTGAGTAAATAAAATTGTTGTGATAGAGGTAATAATAAGGTATATTTACTTATTTCATAGTTAAGTTTCTTTTTTTCTATCATTTCCTTTATTTAGAGTAGTTTTATGCTTTCTAGATTAGCCTTTCCTATTTTCATCATTTTGCTTTCCTTTAGTTTAGTTCCTTTTTTCTAGAATAAATGTATTTATTTATGAAAATTATATTTAATTATCCTAGTATGACCAAGCTAATATCCAATTCACTATAGTCTCACACATGACTGAATTAATATGTTAAATCCATGAGGAAGTCCCAAAAGATAGAATAAGCATGGGAAGAAAATAAAATAGAACACACAAATTGGTTTATTTTCAGATCTTACACCTTTGCATCTAATACTTTTAGAATTTAGGTAATAAATAAAAATAATAATCATGGTTTTATCATAATTTAATACTTCTATTAGGTATGTAAAAGTTACTCTCATTACTCCATACAAATTTAGAAAGTTTTCTCATTTCTTTGGATCAAATACTCTTATCACATTAATAATTACTATTTTAGCATAGAATCTCACCATTGTGAGAGGTTTATTCATGATCTCTCACTCCTAGATACAAAATGGGATCAAACCTAGGCTATGGGTATCTTGTGATGGGGTTAAACCTCTAGAGAAGGATGGTTTCTCATGGTGGCTCACCTACAATACTAATTCTACTTGGAAAAGGGATAAAATAATTTCAAGGGATGACTAAAAAATAAACAAGGTGATGCACCAAACCTAAATACACTTCAACTTTCATGAAAGTAACACTAAGGTAACTCAAAGATAACCCTCACTCACAAAATCTCTTAAACTGGTCATTTTACATCAATATTTCTAAAACTAGTCCCACTAGATAAGAGATAAAATATCGAGGACTATCGAAATCACACTATAGATTTATAAATGACCAAAAAAATATAAATTAATACTTCAAAAAATGATGTAAATACCTTAAAAAAGGCAAGAAAGAAGGATAATTACCAAGGGAGAACACACCTCCATAAAGCAATCATGCACAAACTGACTAGATCACTATGTGAAAGCAAGAGATAGGCAAAATATGTTATTTTCTTATTTCAAAAGGCTATTTAAAAAAAATAGATTTTTTCCTTGTCAAATGAGATTATATCTTACAAATGGTAAAAAATGGATATATAGGAAAAAAGGGAAGGGAGAGTAGAATACAGATTTCATAATTCAATAAATGTAACTCAACTAGCTTCTGTGGAGTATCAAAAACATACAAATTTCTTAATAAATAATCATGAATTATTTAATTAACCTCAAAAGGTCAAAAGGGTCTTCAAGCTCTCCCATTGGCCTAAAAAGGCATTAGAAGATAAAATTAATTGAGGAAGATGATGTCGCACTCCACTAACTTTGAGAAAAGTATTAAAAGGGATATAAATCTAATTTAATCATCAAATTTTCTCCTTAATTCCCCAAACTCCTCCACTTGACTTAAATGCCCCATTCTAATTTCCATTTGGCTTCTAGAAGTTACTTTGCAACATGGTTAGTGATCTTGGCATTTAATTCTTGAAATTAACCTTGAAAGTTAACTTTGAGTTTTTACTTTTCAATGATTTATTTTATTCTCAACTCATATTTTTCTCCTCCAAATACTAAAATACTCCATGAAACCTACAAATCTCTTGGACTCCACTCATGGAGGTCTTCAAGCTCAAGCCACATTTAACTAGTTGTTATAGAACCTACTCCCAAAGCCATTTGTCACCATGAGAACCACTTTTGGACCTATATAGGGCTTATATACATCCATATAATTATTATGAGGTTTAAAATTAATATTTATGCCACCTTCAATATCATAAATAATGGTGTAAATATCCATTAAACCTAAAACCATTCACAAACTATTAGAAAATTTGTGTTTTTGGCATTTTGGCTCAAAAAGGCACCCTAAAAACCTATGGGAATGGATAAAAGTTCCATATAATGTTCATTAAGGTCCCATTAGTTTTATTCCATGCATTTATACCATTTCTCTCTTTAAAGACCTACAAAATAGGCATTTATGCCATTTTAGGCCTTCTAGGCACCCACAAATGCTAATTTATTCTAAAACGTAGGTAAACCATGAGAGTGAGAAACTCCCCTACATTTTAAATTTTTTTCCAAGTGATTCTATGTCATTTCAAGGACATATGAGCTCAAAAACGCAAAACTAGTTAAAAGAAGGTCTATAGTAGGTCATATAGGCCTACCTTCTTAATGATTATTCATGAAATATAGTAATAAAATATATAACTTATTTAAATGGATATATTTTATATATATCCCCTCAATTTTCCTAAAAATATTGGGTTCTCATGGAGAAGGTGTACAAATATATGTACGTAAAATGTTTACTTGTGGGGTTCTACATGAATTATGGACATGCTTATAGTCTTAATGATAGTTCATAAAAATAATATCCTAAAATAAACCCAATCCTTAATTAATTTAAATTAAATATGGTTCCTCAAAACATACTAAAATAATTTTTGCCAACTCCTTATGGGGTGAAAGATATGATAATTTAAAGAGGAGGGTCAAAATGGATGTCTTAGACTACATAGTTTGAATTTATCCTTAAGAGAGAAATTAAAATTTCAATTTTTCAAAAATTATTGAAACACCTCATTTATTACCTTAAACATATCATCATACCTACTCAAGTTTTCATCTTGCATTGATAGCATCTGAATGTGCCTCAATGTGATATAGACCTTCTAGGCCTTAAGACTACCTTCTAGCCTTAAAACTAAGTTTCAAGGATTGAGGAGCATATAATATTATATTAGGTATAATAAATCTCAAAATTAAATAATTATAACTTGTTTATAACCCTTTAAACTACCTGTTATTTCGCAAGTTTCACCTTGTATCCATCATCTCTTAAAGTTGCCTATGGGTGTGCATTACCTACCTGAGTGTGTATGGAAGTCAAAGGTCTGTAATATTCCTCATCCTTTAATGACATATTTATTAATATTTAAAACTATAAAATATTATATTTTAGTGATAACCTTTATAAATATGAGTCTTGAGGGTTACCTCATGCTCTACATGTCTTGATTCCACAAACCTAGGGTCTTTTGGTAGTCATACTTGTGAAACCCTAATGGTTGGGTTCTATGCTTTTCCTTGTTGAACCTGAGTTATATTCTAAAAATTTATGTTTATTTTCCTTCCTAAATGATCCCTTTAAATTAAAATACCTATTTTACATCCTAAAGCAATTCTCAACGTACATGAATGTCACCCAAAAAGCAAAATCATGACTTGGCTCTCTTATTTCTCAACATGTCTTTAAGGGAATTTAACTGGAAACCTTGAATTTTTTCAACTAAACATATAATATTAATTTTATAAAATCATATTTCACTATTTAAACACTTATCCATGATTTAAACTCTTTATTGGCACTCAAACCTATTGAAAACATCATTTGGTTTCCAATGGCTATCTTCTTGAGTGGGTTCTGTCTATAATATAAAATAGATAAATTACACCATAGTTATGACCTTAAATATGTCATGGGAAGATTTAATTAGTAATTAATAATATTATTAAAAAATTTAAAGTTTTTATTTGACCCGTATATGCCTTAAAAAACCTCAAAAACTGTAAAAAAAAACTCCACTAGGCATTGATTGTGTCTAATTATGGGTGACTTTACTAAAACAATGAGCACTTGAAATGATAATTTGAACTCTAAAATGGAATTAGAAGATTTATATGGTCATAGTGATGTTTTTTACCAAAATTAATGCTTGATTCCACAAGTAAATACCTCAAAATGACCAATTTCTCCAAGATAGGCTTCATGAGTTAACTATGTTATTAATTGTGTTCTTGACTGTTATTATGAGTTTTGAGACTTGTCCATTGAGTAAAAACATGTATGTATTTTGAAACTTTTTAAAATACTCATCAATCTCTAGAACACTATAATCATATCACACTTTTCACTATATTGCACTTATATACATTATTGAATTGATAATGATTTTATGAAAAGGAGGACCTACATTGGGGCTTGTACGTATCATTTTGAGTATATATACCACTTTAGGATCATATTTAAACCTTAACCTTGTTGATATTTTAAACCAAGACATTTCATTATCATTTTTTTTTAACCTATGAGTCATATATCTTTCATAAAGTCTTTTGAGCTCACCTATCTCGATCCATAATTATAATCCCATGACTATAGGAGGAGATGTATAGTTGTATATACTAAGACAAAGTATAAACATAGTGTAATAAGTATATTCCTTAGGGATATTCCATTATATATATTATATATTTAATTTGTATCTCATTTTCTAAACAAAACTTTTCCACCTGAATGTATTGATTGTCTCTTAAGAAACTCCTTGAGGATGTCTTGATGTATTACATATAGTCAGTTATAGGTGACTCTAGCTTGTTGACCTAGCTATAGATCTTGATTAGTAACCCTCTTCATGGCCTTGATCCATTTCACACTTATATTGTCTTCATGAAACCTCCATTTGATTATGGAACTCCTTCATTAGACTACTATGCTTCATTCCACTTCATGTTTGGAGATAGGGATAAGCTTTTTTATGGATGTAGGTTTATGTCATGAGGTGAATGACTATGTATTTATTTACTTTGAACCTAATAACTTGATAAAAATATTGACACCATTTCAAGAGACTCTTTAAACATGGTGAAACCTCATTTATCCTCAAGACATAACAATCTTGTCCATAATCTTATTATTGATCTTGGATTGGCATATTTTAAAGGATTTCAAGGTTTGAAATGACCCTATTGTAGGTGGTGAATCACATAAATATAGGCCCTTATTTTAATTTGATCTATTATTGGGGAATATTTTATACAAGTCCATAGTTAACACCTTGCACACTATCTTCTCATCACTGCATACTCCAACATTTTTAACATAGGCCTTACTTCCTTATAGGCTTGATTGTGGGTGGTCTATTTAGCCCTTGTAAAAACTAAGTACAACTTCTAGGCCTTGAATTTGGTACCAAAATACCACTATGACTACTCAAATGTTATTTATTTCCTTTGAAATCGTCCTTGAGTTCCACTCCAAGATTTTTAGACTATCATTAATGACTTTGACATCTAATAAATGCATTTTTATGGATTGTTTGGACTTCATTCCAAATGCAAGTTATTATTCGTGTTTTTTAATCCAAATTTTATTTTTACACCATCTTTAATTGACCACTTTCATGGAGTATATAATCCATTATTTGATATCAGGTCCACTTGGAATACACAGTCAATTTCAAACCCAAAGGTTATATTTTTGAAAACCAATGACTATGTCAAGAAGCTAAAAATGACTGTCTCTAGCCCATCATAGTCTATTTCAAAAAAAATTGAGGCCTATAACTTGAGCTTGGGATCTCCTTAAAACAAAAAACTTTGATATTACCTTATAGGAACTATGGACAACATCTCCATGAAAACCTTTGACCAAAGCTAAATTTAGAAATACACATAATAAATGCACACACTTCCTAGTTTAGGAGGGTGTCCATGACGTCCAAAGATGGTTTGGCTTCTCTAATCTAGAATGGGGCATTTTTATCTCTCCAAAGATCAATTGGATATACCATAACCTCACCAAGACACCCATGGAAGCCTCAAAACATACTCCTCACCCTCAAATACCTAAACACATGCCATAAGTCTTCTAATCATCAAGAAATCTCTCCAACTCCTCTACTACCTCTATTTATCATGGTTAGTCTTCTTGGTTCACAATCTTAGTTTGATCCCAGCTCTAAGTTTACGTATATTTGACCTAAAATTAAGACTTTATTTGAGCTCAATAATCCCCTTAGACATGTAACACAAACTTTTAGTTCATTTACAACTGGAATAATCCATCAAATGACATTTTATCCTATTAAACCATGTTTGCTTCACTAGCCATATATGTAGTCCTAGTAGCTATAATATCTATTTTATGTTTCAGTAGTTTGTAGGTGTTATTTTAGGTGATGTGAGCATGTATTAGGTCTATACAAACCCAACCAACTCTTTGGAAATTTGTGGAAACATCCCAAACCCATATTCTTTACTCATCACATAACCTTCTCTTCCATACCTTGAGCATAGGTCTCTTATAGATTTAAAACCATTTAATTATTAGTTTTACATATATTCATTTGTATTCCCATTTATTAAACCCCTTAAATGACTTCTATTTGGTCCTCATCAACCTAATTTTCAATGCACTCACATTGATTACTAATTTTACTTTTATTAGTTATAGGTGATTATTTTAGGTGTTTTGATGTAAGATGTATATCATGGGGTCATTAAAAATTATATTATCTCAAATTATATTTATATACTCATGATATTCCCTTTACCACCATATTTTATCTCACCCTCTCCTTCACTACTTGACTATCTTGTATAGAGATGGTTGTAGGAACATGGTTGTAGATGGCCATTTTGCTTGTTTGATTTGTATAACCCTTTGTTTATATGACATAACTTCATTATTATACTCTTAAAGTGATTATTTTACAAATAAAATCACCTTATAAAGTTCTTAATAATATAATTTCATGCTCATATGATCTCAATATGATACTTCATGAAGTAAGCCTTCTCTAAGACTCATTGTTAAGGTTGAGATCTTAAGGACTATAAGCCTTAATGTGTGGTCCATATATTAGATTATTAAATTTATAATTATGCCTATTTTCATTATTAACCACCTTCATTTATTCATTTTTCCACTATCTCCTACCCTATCTCTCAAAAACTGCCTTGATGAGTTAAAACTAGATGGCTATAGGTAATTATTCTTCTTTGTATGAAATGAGGAGAAGTAAGAGGTTGTATTCAAGGTAATAATGGTTATCAAGGTTTTAATTTAGTTTTTAATGTTCTTAATTAAGTTTCAATTAACTCTTTACAATAACTTTAATCAATCCTCCAATTTGAAAACCGACTTTAACTCCACCATTCTCTATTGGGCCAAAACATGATGGATGTAGATGATGATTTTCAATTTTAGGCCAAAATATTTTAATGGACCTAAAAAAATTCCATTAAACATCTAATTCCATCCTTGAATAAATAAATTTTCAAGGATTCCATAGACCTCTTCATACCTATTTATGACTTATGCCATTATTAGAGTTCCTTGTTTGATTAGGAATGCATGTAGGTGGTGATCTTGACTGTGTATGGACTGAGTATAACTTTGTGTATGTGGGAGATTAGTCATAGAGACAAAATTTTTTTTAAGATACTCATTGAGTTATCTTCACCCTCCACACACTCTATCATGATGATCACGTGTGCCAAGACATCTGTTTACTTCATGCCATTATCTAATCCAATGAAGAATGGTTGTAGGTAACTATTCAACTTGAATATGATTGTGGTCTATATAGATAATTGGACAAAGTTAGTAACATATCATATTGAAGTTTTCACCATTAAATTCGAAACCACTCTAGTATTTTCTCTTACCTAAGATCAAGGCCTTCATATTCACTTTAAAACTCAATCATTAAATGACTTGAACTTTCACATTATATTGACTATAGTAGAGTATAACATGATGTGGGAATTTTTGAAGCTTTGAGGAGGACTCATGATATGAATTGGATTTTGATACTTTTATCATTCACCATGTATACTTCCTCCACTCACCATGACCTTGGTTGTAAAGATATCACTTTACCATCCTTAAGAGCACCTTCTTACTCTCAGATGTAGGTCATGATTTTCACCATTGTATGGATTGAGGAGAATTTGAGAGGTTAATATTCAAGATGTACATGTCTTAAATATCTAAATATCCCTTATCTATTCCAATTTTCTTTGAAACTCATTGTTTTGACTTTGAGATTGATTGAGTGAAGGAGATACAAAAAAATGTCAATTACCTTAATTCTATAAAACAACCTTAACAAATGTTGACAAGAGGAAACAAAGTTGTTTACCTCTTTAAGCCTGAATCCCAAGATTTAGTTTACACTAGAATGGTATTGATCCTTCCTGACTTATTCAATAAACCTTCAATTAATATCACTAAACTTACATGAGGTGGATCTCAATGACCAATCAAGATCATCTACATCTTAAAGCTTGTAATATTTTAAGTGTTTATTTGGTTCATTGACAACATTTGAGAACATCTTACTTTGTATATTACCTTTATATTCTCTCTCATTATCAAGAAAATTTCACTATGTGACCTTGAACTCTAATTAGCCTCTATAAACATGATACCTATCATCAAACCATGTTGATTCTCTTCACATCATTCTCTTATGTATGTAAAGTGTATGGATTGTAGATGATCACGTGTTGAGAGTTAAGTTATTGATGATCTCCCATGATTTTTGATTATATCATGGTATTTAATGAATTTATTTACACTCTCAATTATGTCAATACATGATCAACATGGATTTAGATCTCCCAAGCCATGTTATGTGGATTTTCAAACCTAAAACTTAGACTCCAGAGATGATAAACATTTTGCATAAGTCTTCATGAGAAGCAAAGGATAAGAATAAAGATGTCTATTTCAAGTAAAATTGTGAATTCCATGACTTTGGAGGATTATCTATGATTTATTAGGGTTAGAAACCTCTTGTAGTGACCGCCATTAATACAAAAGAAGATTTGTATTAGAATTCATTAGAGAAACCTATACACTAACACCTTCATTCAAGTAAAACCTCTTAATGTATATGAATTATCCATTGAAACCAAAATTAAATGGAGATATATTAATTTTAGAAAATAACCTCAAAAAATTTCTTCTCCATGATATCCTAAAGTAAAGAAATAGAAGACAACTTAGACCCTATCTGGATGAATATGCCATCTAGACACCCATGCACTATTAGTGATTATTCATAAATATGGGGAAAAGAACCAAAAAAATCCCAAAAATTGAGATAAAACTAGGATACATATCACAAACTAGTAGATTCTATCCCAACTCTCTTTTTATTGATCATACTGAGTGAAAACTTGAGGCTCTGTTGGAGGTGCCCAAGACTGCACCAAAATGGTTTTTCCTTATCATGAAGAACCATAATATATATATATATATATATATATATATATATATATATATATATATATATATATATATATATATATATATATATATATATATAAAAAATCCAAAACTTTATATAGATTTTTGATGATGTAAATTACATTTACTTACATTTTTAAACCTTCTAAAGTGCTTAAAGATCCATTAATGTTAGAAAACCTACTTCATGACTAGTATGTAACCAATAGGTTTTCCTTAGCTCTACTTGTTATTATTCTTAGATATGAATTGAAAGGCCTAAAATGGAATATTAGAGACACCATTTATTCCTAAATATGATATATTAACTCCTATATTAAGCAAAACCCTTAAAATCCTATTCAACCAAGGCTCGAAAAGGCTTAAAAATGCATCTTTTTACTCCCAAACTCCTCTCCTCCATTTCAAATGACTTGAAATGGACTTAAACATGTATAAATAGTAAAAATACACCATAATTATGTGTAAATAAGCAAAAACCAATTTGACTTCTCCAAAACATAACCTTTTCACTTAAAATTTCTATTTAGAAGCCCCTCAAATCATATAATGCACTTTTGAGGATCTTTTGTGAAAACTAGCTTCTTTAGACATCATTTTCGACTCATTATAATTTCTAAAACTTTTTGAGAGACTAAATCTTAACCATAAATGTTCAAACACCCTATAAATTAGATATATCCTTCACTTACAGTTCAAGACCCATTTCTAGGCCTTTTCCTTAAAATATCCAAATTTACCTTATATCTTGCTAAAGTGTTTCAAAAGAGGGTAAGGTACATGATTTTAGGACATGAATCTTGTATTATATTTTAACCATTTTATCTTCCACTACACTATGACTCTTCACATCTACTCACACCACACCAATACCTGTAAGGATACTAAACTACACCATCAAGTTAGGACTAGAAAGAGACTAGTCATGGGAGTAAAAGGTCATTGAATGGTCTAGGAGAGTGGCTTAATCCTTCAAGGAAAAATTTTTATATGTAGGAAATTTTTTTCCAACATTTATAATGACCCCTTATGATCGCATTCCTACCTATGCAAAATACTAGTTGTCTTAGTCTATCCATTGGGCTTATGGGGTCACATAAGTTTCTCAAATTTGTCTTCAACTGATCAAAGGCTACAAAACCTTTGATTATGACTCTTTAAATAATAATTTCAACCAAAAATTAAAAAAAATGTTATAAAATCACTTAGATAAGGAAAATACACAATAAAATGGAAATGTGCATAAGTCACTTGGAGGAAAACAACAAAATCTACTCTAATATGTACAATGCTCCAACTTCCTTATAGTAACAAGGCTTTAGATGAATAACACTGACTAAGATTCGTAATACCTATCCATATATATGGGTAAGTTTAAAATAATTTATTTATTTGAATCTATGGATCAAGTAAGGTCCACTCCATAAGCTCTAAAACTTAGTATGGCTTCTTGGCTTGGCCTTATTTGAATCTCACTTGAGGACTAGATCACACTCCTTGAAGTCTCCTTATATGATCCTCTTGTCAAATAATTTATTTAATTGAAATTGATGTTATTAAATTTTCTTCACTACAATATCCCCCATTTCTTCAAGCTCCATGAGATATAATATCCTCATACTCATAGGTTCACTCTCTATCAACTCAAGCTAATGAGCTAGCTCCAAGGTAGGAAATTCAAGAGAGATGGGTGACTTGGTTTCTCTCCCATATACTAGGAAAAATATTGAATTACCAATGAAAGTAATGGGGACCACTCTATCATCCCATAATGTTATCCTTAACTTTGAATGCCACACTCTCTAGTTATCCTCCATAGTACTCTTGATTATTATAATCATGGTCTTATTTGTTGACTCTTCAAGTCCATTGCCTTGGGGGTATTACTTGGAGGATGTGCTAAGGTAAATTCCTAGATGAGGTGGCCATTAACTCATATTCAAGCCAAAAAATTCTAAGACATTATTTGAAATTATCATTATTGTTATGCCAAACCTTATCACTATGTTATCATAGAAGTCCAATAATGTTGTTTCATTGGATTCCTTTAGATCAATTGCCTCCACCTACCTAGTGAAATAATCAGTGGTAGTGAGTACCCAATGGTGTCCTCTATTAGAAGGTGGATTGATCAATCATATAAAGTTTAGGCCCCACTGCATGAAGGGATACTCTACCTAAATGGGATCAAGAGGAAGAGCTTCCAAATTTTACTTGCCTATAAAGAGAACACTCTTTTAGATATTTCTCACTCATGCATATGAATTATTAAAGAGGTTAGGAAAATAATAAATAGCCCTAATTACCTTTTTAGATGTAGTTTTTGGGGTAAAATGACCTCCTATAGGTCTATCATGGAATTTATTCTATATTTTATCCACTTTATCATCATCTATGCATCTAATTAGCACCCCATTGAGGTCTTTTTTGAAAAGAACCATATTAATAGAAGCATAAGTATGTAATTAAGTATGAAGTATATTCTCTTTATTTTATCCATACCTTGGGGGAACTAACCTATTATCAAGAAATTTTCCATATCTAGAACCTAACTAGTGTTAGATGGAGGTGTAGTTATCTGTAAGTTATCTTGTGTGACCAAAAAATCTTCTTTCTCTTTATGAAGGTCAGAAACCATGTATTTACCTAAGCCTTTACCTCTTAATATCTTAGGGACTTTTATTTCTATGTCATATTCCATGACTCTTGAAATCTAACCGGCCCTCTTCTCATTCAGGTCCTTATTGAGAAGGTAGTCTCTCACCCCAGTATGAGATGCCATAAGGTATATTTTGTTGTTGGATAACATAGGTTTAAAAAAAATTAGTCTTCTCATAGCTGAAATGACTTACTTCTCTATGAAAGTGTAACTTTCTTCATATCCTTCAAGCCTTTGGCTAAAAATGCAATTAGTTATTCAATCCCTTCTCTACTATTTTTCATCAACATAAATGATATGTTATCAATGTTGGAAAAGGCATACAATATGAAATATTTTTTGAAATCAAGATTCATTAGTGTAGGTGCTTGAGCAATAGCTTATTTGATATCTTCAAATCCTACTTTGCCTTTTCTTTTCCAAGTGAAATATAGAATCTTATTCAACATAGTAGCGATAGGTTTAACCAAGTTTTAAAAACCAAGTATAAAACTTCTCACAAAGTTTATCTTTCCAAGGAAAAATTTAAGTCCCTTTTTATCCTTGGTCAATGATATGGCCAGAATTATGCTTATTCCATCAGGATCAGTGGCTAGTTCTTGATTTGAGACAATATGCCCCAAAATTTTTCCATCATGGATAGAAAACAAACATTTATTAGGATTTAATGAGATACCATACAACCTACATCTTTCAAATATCAAACTCAAATGGTCCAAATGTTCACCTATCCTTCTTGGAGAAAATTTTCATGTCATCTAGGTACAAAAGCACCTTCTAATTTAACAAACCCTAAAAATCCATATCCATGGATATTTGAAGAGTAAATATAGAATTTGAGAGGATAAAAGGCATATTTTTATAGTCATAGATTCCCAACTTCATGGTGAAGCTAGTTTGGTATTGGTCTTCCTCTCTTACTAGCACCTAGTTATACCTTGAGTACCCATCAAAAAGAGAGAAATGTTTTGAACTACCAACCAGTTCAAATATTTTCTCCATGGATGGAAAGTGGTAATGGTATTTAAAATAAAACATATTCAACTCTCTTAAGTCCATACATAATGGAACTTGCCATTCTTATTTCTCAAAAGCACTAGGTTATCTACACATGAGGAGTGCTTGATATGAAAAATGATATTAAACTCAATCAACTTGGTCAAATATCTTATCATCTATTAAATATTTGGGTTGATTGGCCTTTTATTTTACCTAATAGGCTTATCATTTTCCTCCAAATCTATGGTGTGTTGGGATAGCATGGGGTCAAAACCTCTTAGATCATTATACTCACAAGAAAAAATATATAAGTACTCCCTACAAATCTCAATAAATGCATTTTTTCTACCTCATTTCTCACCTTCCCAATATTGATAATCTTTTCCTTGAAGATGAGGACTCTCTCAAAGTTTTATTCATTAATAAACATAACTACCTTATCATTCCTCATGTGATCTCCCTCATGGAAAAGGCCCTCAAGGGTGACTATCCCTTCAACAAGTTTATTTTAATTTATCTAAGTAATTTTTTCCTCATATTTTGTTGAAGTCTACTTTGGTTTTTTTAGGAGAATTATACCTCTTGTTATTAAAAACAAGAAATCTTCTTATCACTATCAAAGACTTGATAATGAGATTCATTATTTGGAACTGATGGTCTCACTATCACTTTGACATGTGGATGTATTTTACATTTCCAAAAACAATTTGGGATGTCAAACTACAAACCTACTACTACCAACCTATTAGCATGTTGATTTTGTTCTCTTATCACTACTTGGATATTAAAGGATTTAAAGTCTTCAAGTATGTCCCACACTCTATGTTTGTAGGACTTTATTAAGGGGTTTTTGGCTATGGTTTAACTTCCCACCTAATGTACTATCATCTAACTATCTTTTTACAACCATAAAATCTTTATTCCCCTCTTATTGGCACATTGAAGACCATGGATGAGGCCCTCATACTCAACTAAATTGCAAGAAAAACTAAATTGGAACTTGTATGATGAAAAGTATTTTTCATTGGAAGGAGATATTAATATTACACTTGCACCTACTCCATGTTTAATCCTTGATCCATCAAATAACATATTCCATAATCTACTAGTATCCTCCTATGGTCGAGTAAGGGATGGAATAAACTCATTTGATTCATGTAGGAAATAAACTCCCATATATATTTCTTCAACACTTCCCAAAGGATCAAGTAGTTGATTCTCACTCCATAACTCATATAATAACATATTAGGCATTCCCTTAGGATGAGAGTTTAGTTTTTGACCAACAAGGTGTTCTTATTCATTTAAAATAGTATAATTTATGTTTGGGTTACTTGGACCATAAGGATCAATGTGAAATTGGGAAATAGGATCAATCTTGATAGACACCTTGGTCCCATACCTTATCCTAAAATCCATATAGGACCAATCATCTACTAGGTAACCCTCAATTTTGGATATGAAATATGTAGATAAGCATAGAGAAAAGTGAGGATACACCTATATAACCATCACATCCTAAGCCATTGAAAAAATAGAACAAGCATGGAGGGTCAATTTTAGGCATTTAATAATACTAATTGGTTTGGTATAAGATCCATAAAGATGTAAAACCCCCTTCGTTTGGCATCTATACTTGAAACCAACCTGATCTACTATTGATTTTGGCATCACTAAAGTACTTGATCCACTATATACCATGTATTTGTGTACCAAGGAGATATTAATGACTAAATAAAGGTATAAGAGAGGATTTTTGAACACTTTATTTGACTTACCTACATTTTATTTTGTTGTATTAATGATAACTACACTCTCCTTGCTTGATGGCTTCTCTAAAACACTAATCTTTGATAATCCCTCTTGAAGGATATCCACTTGACCGTGGATAAAAATCATGTCCCACATTATAAAAATCACATTGGAATTCTTAATTTTCTCTATAATTTTGATGTGCTAGCTGATAATCTTTTTTTATACCTTGGGAGCCATGATTATGATTTGAACCTATGAATTTTGTGGTATAAAGGTGTTTACTTGGTTCTATTTTTTTTGAGTTATTGGAAATTTTGGGGAAGAAGTAAGATCATTTAGTTTTAATATTAATAGAATAAGACTAGGATAATATTTAAATAAATATTTTCTACCCTCTATGTTCCTTATTTTGAACCTTGTGTTAGCTATAGCATGGGTGTTTGCTTGACTAAAACTAGCATGTTGATTAAAACCATAAAACTTTTCATGTTCATAGTTAACCATTATAGCACCCAATTGGTTTATCCTTTCATTAGACCTTGTCCTTATTGATTCTCTTATATTTTTTTCATCATAGGCACTTCTATACTTTGAGCGATGAGAGCTTAGTTTAACCCATAACTAGCACCTTGTTGCCACTTATCATTAAAACTATGATTGAACTCTATGTTTAGATTAATGGCTTGATTGAATGACTAATTACAAGGTATATAACCCTCATTTTATTCATTAATGTTATTATAAATAGGGATCAAGGTATTGGAAGCACTTTTATTATTAACATTGTAATTACTTTGCCTAACACAATTAGGTTATCCCTATCCTTGGAAATTTGTCTTGAAGGTGGCCTATGGGATTCATAAGACTATTTAGGTTGATATGGGTGATAATAAGATATATTATACTAATATTTATGCCTATTTACATTTACCAATTCATTTCCTAAAGTTTGAAGCATATTTTTGATTTCTTTAAAGTCACTAGACTGACTAGTTGAAGCTTTTTCTTATTTTGGTGCATGTATGGCAACAAGTGTTGGCAAAAGATGAATGGAAGTAAGGGGAGGAATGAAAATTAAAGGTGGTTGAATATATGGAAACAAGGGAATAGTTTGACTAGGTGTGAAATTTCTAGCCTTCACTAGGCTATTCTTTACTCTGATTACTACTTCATAAGAATCCAACAATGCATTTCCCCCACAGATGATATCATCAGTATAATGTCACTATTGAGAGATTTTAGATAGTATAGAAAATAATAGTTAGGATTAGGCCTAAAATATATTATAATCTTGTCCCATGTATTTTGAAACCTATTATTAAAATCTTTCATAGCCTTTTGAGGAGCCCTCTTTACTGTAGTCAACTATTTTATCAGTGACAAGTGGTCATTCCTATCTTCAAACCTCTTACACAAATCATCCCCTAACTGATCCATTATTATTATGGAGTTATGATTTAGGTTATTATACCAATATAGGGCATCAACCTTGAAAGATATGGCCAAAAAATTGATAGACACATTTTCTTCATTGATGTCATGGATATTACAAAAGTTGGATATATATGTGATGTGTTTAGAAGGGGTTGTATAATTATCTCTTATGAAGTAAGTCACAATATTAACGGATACCATTAGAATAGGATCATACTGATTTATTTTTAATATGATTTAATAATTAAAGGCTACAAAATTCAAATCTCTCAGGAGATCCATGGTAGTGAAAGGGATTAACGAGGATCTTCTTATAGAGGTCAATTTGGAAATTGGATTAGGAGGAAATTCTCCCAAATATTTATGGGTGTTAGTAAACATCAATTTTTTATTGATTTAATAGGTTATTCAATAGATTCAAAAGTAATAACTCTAGAATTTAATCTTGTAGTCACCTTTAATATGAAATATAGGTACTATTCTGCCACTAAAATTATGAGTGTTTGTTAGATCTTCTAGATGTTGAGAGTGTCCATATAATAGTTACTATAAATTAGATAAAGGCCAAAATTAATCTCATTGAACCTTCATCAAATTTTATCCCTTAGATCATGCCATAAAATATTTGAGCATAGATTTTCATCCTTGTGAGAGGTTTTTTCAAGCTCTCTTATTCGTAGCTATAAAATGGGATCAACCTTAGGTTTTGGGTATCCTATGATGGGGTTGAACCTTTAGAGAAGTTCATTCCTCTTGGTAGCACAACTAAACTATTGATTCAACCTAAAAAAGGTATTGAAGGGTTTCAAGTTATGACTACAATATAAAAAAGGTGATGCACCAAAATGAAAGACAATACAAATTGAATTAAACTAACACTAAGGCAGCTCAAAGACAATCCTCCCTCACAAAATCTCTTAAACTAGTCATTTTGCATCAATATTTATAAAACTAATTCCACTAGATAAGAAATTAAGTATAGAGGAGTATCAAACTCACACTATACCTTCATCAATGATGAAAGAAAACACAAGTTTAGACCTATAATAATGGTGGAAATACCTATAAAAAGGTAAGAAAGAAGTACAATTACCAAGGAAGAACACCTTTCCACAAAGCAATCATGCACAAACAAACTAGAACACTATATGAGATGAAGAGATAGATAAAATAGGTTATCTTATTACTTCAAAAGTATATTTTTACAAATTTTAGTAGAGTTTTGACTTGTCAAATGAGATTATATCTTACAAATGGGGAAGAAAATGGATATATAGGAGAAAAGCGAATGGAGAGGAGAAGAAAGCTCTTATAATTCAATAAATGTAACTCAACCAGATCTCATGGAGGATTAAAAACATTCAAATTACTTAAGTATTTTTTCTCTCTTAATGAATTAACCTCCAAAGGTCAAAAGGGTCTTCAATCTCTCCCATTGGCCTAAAAAGTCACTAGAAGACAAAAATAATGAATAATATGATATCACACTCAACTAACTTTGAGAGAAGTATTCAAAGGTATATAAGCCTCAATGAATGCTCAAATTTGTTCCCCAACTCCTAAAACTCCTCCACTTGACTTATACATGCCATTCCACTTGGATTTTAAAAGTTATTTTACAACATGGTTAGTGATATTGGCATTTGATGCTTATAATTGACCTTGAAGGTTAACTTTGAGTGTTTAATTTTTATGATTTATTTTTTTCTCAACTCATATTTTCTCCTCCAACCTAAAAAAAATCCATGAAACCTAAAAATCTCTTGGACTCCATTGATGGAGGTCTTCAAGCTCAAACCACCGTAATCTAACTATTATATATTTTGCTTCCAAGGCCATTTATCATCATGAGAACCACTTTGGACTTGTATAATTCTAAAAACATCCATATCATTCCTTTAAGGAATAAAATGAATAATTAGGCCACCTTCAATACTATCAGCAATGGTATAAATTTCCATTAAACCTATAACCATTCACAAATTACTAGAAAACATGGGTTTTGGGCCTTTTAGCTTAGCAAGGCACCCTCTAAACCCATGGGAAGGGATAAAAGTTCCATTTAATGGTTATTAATGTACCATTAAGCCTCTTCCATACATTTATACCATTTGTCTCTTTGAATACCTACAAAAATAAGTTTTTTAGGTCATTTTGTGCTTCCTAGGCACCCACATTTACCAATTTATTCTTAAAAAAAAGGTAAAAAGCTATTTTTAGAGATTATGATACATGACATAGTTGATTTACAAGTGATTATAGGTCATTTAATGGACTTATGACTTCAAAAACTCAAAACTATTCAAAATAGGGTCTTTGGTAACTCTGATAGGCCTACCTTCTTAACAATCATTCATTAAATAAAGACATCCATTACATAACTTATTACCATGTATATTTATTATATATACCCCCTAAATTCTCTTAAAAATCTTTGGTTCCCATGCACAATGTGTGCAAGTATATATACTTAAAAAGTTTGCTTCTGGGGTTTTGTATGTGTTCTAGACCTAATTATATTCCTAAAAATAGTTAATAAACCTCATACCCTTAAAAAACCCAATACTTAATTAAATTAAAGTAAATATCGGTCCTAAAACATACTAAAATCATTTTTCCTAGCTCTTTATAGGGTGAAAGATATGAGCATTTGAAGAGGAGGGTTGAAATGGGTGTTTTAAACTAGATAGTTTGAATTTTTCCTTGAGAGTGAAATTGACCTTTTCATTGTTCCCACCTTTAAAAAAATAATTTAATACATAAAAAATATCTTCATACCCCTTCAGGGTGTCATATTTCATTGATAGGGTTTGAATGTGTCTTAATATAAAATAGGACTTTTAGGCCTTAAAATGAGAGTCTAAGCTTAAAACTAAGTTTTAGGGATTGAGAAACCTATAATAGTATGTGAGTGTTAATACCTATCATAATAAAGTTATTATCACTTGTTTAACACCCCTGAAACTTCCTTTTTCTTCCCAATCTTCTCCTTGTCTCCATGGTCTCTTAAAGTTGCCTATGGGGGTGCATTACCTACCTAAGTGTGTATTGATGTCATAAGTATGTAATCTTCCTCCTCCTTAGAGTAAATATTTATGAATATTTAAAACTATATAATATATTATTATAGTGTTAACCTTTCTCAATCTAAGTCTTGATTGTTACATCATGCTCTACATGTCTTGATTCCACAAGCTTAAGGTTTCTTGGTAGTCATACTTCTGAAGCCTTGATGGATGGATTTTATGATTTTACTTAGTTTACCTGAGAGATATTATCATAAATTATGTTTCTCTTCCTTCCTCAATTATCCATTTAAATTCCAATATCTATTTTATGTCTTGAATCACTTATCAACCTACATGAATGTCACCCTAATAACACAAGCTTGTCTTGAATCTCTTGTCTCTCAACCTTCCTTCAAGGGAATTTAAATTGAAACACTTAATGTGATCAATTTAATAGATCATATGAATTTAAAAAACATATTTCCTATTTCAAAACTTTTCCATGATTTAAACTCTTTATTGGCACTCAAACCTACTAAAAATATCATTTGGACTATAATGGTTGTCTTCTTGAGTGGGGTCTATCTGTAAAAGAACAATGAGCACTTTCACCATAGGTATGAAATTAAATATTTAATTATTCATATATACTATTCATACCAAATTTTAAGTTTTTATTTGACCTATAGATGCCTCAATGAACCTTAAAAACTCTAAAAAAGTTCTACTAGGTGTTGACTATTTTTGAATCTGGGTGACTATGGTAAAATAGTGAACACTTACACTAATAATTTCAAATTTACAATAGAATTACAAGATTTATTGTTTCATAATTATTATTTTTACCAAATACTAAGGCTTTATTCAATCATTAGATACCTCAAAATGACCAATTTCTCTAAAATAGGCTTCATGAGTTGATTGTGTTGTTGACTATGTGTTCTTGACTACTATTATGAGTGTTGAGACTTATATATTGAGTAAAAACCTGTAAATGTCTTTAAAATTGTTTAAATCCTCATCAAACTCTATAAGATTTTACACATCTCACACTTTTCACTATATTGCACTTGTAGGTCTTATTAAATGGATAATGATTTGACAAAAAGGAGGACCTACAAGGTAGGTCCTATAGGTCAATTTTTGAGTATATAGGCCACTATATGATCACATTTAAACATTATCCTTGTTTATATTGTCAAAAATTACATTTTGTTATCATGTTTTGTTTACCTATGAGGCATATATCTAGCATAATGTCTATTTAACATACCTATCTTTATCTATAATTACAAACCCATGACTATAAGAGGAGATGTATATTTATACGGACTAAGGCAATGTATAAACATAGTTTAATAAGTATATTAATTATATTTATTCCATGATGTCAATTTTATATTTGGATTATATCACATTTTCCAAACAAAACTTGTCTGCCTACTTGTCTTGATGGTGTCTTAAGAAACTTCTTAAGGCTGTCTTGAAGCATTCTATATAGTCAGCTATAGGTGATTTTAGCTTATTTTCCTAACCTTAGATATTGATTATTAACCCTCTTCATGGAATTTATCCATTTTACACTTATCTTTGTCTTCATGAAACCTCCATTTTATTATGTAACTCTTTCATTAGACTACTATGCTTCAATCCACTTCATGCTTGGAGATAGGGCTAAGTTTTTATGTGGATGTAGGTGGATGTCATGAGGTGAATGACTATCTCTTTATATACTTCTTGACTCATATATTTATACAACTCTTCAAATAATTTAAATATACTCTACAACCATCGTATAACCTCATTTATCCTCAAGACATAACAATCTTTACCACAATATTATTCTTGATCTTTGATTGGCATATTTCAAAGGCTTTTTAGGTTTGAAATGAACTTATTTTAGGTAGTGAATCACATAAAGATAGGTCATTATTTAAATTTGATCCATTATTGGGGAATATTTGATCTAATTCAATATTCAAAATCTTTCACACTATCTTCTCATCAATACATACTCTAACATTTTGAATATAGGCCTTACTTCTTTATAGGCTTGACTATGTGTGGTCTATTTGGCCCTTGTACAGATTGAGTACAAGTTCTAGGCCTTGAATTTGGTACCAAAATACCTCCATGACTACTCAAATGTTATTTATTTCCCTTGAAATCATCCTTGATTTCCACTCTGACTTTTCTATATTGACATTAATGACTTTGACATGAAATAAATTCACTTGTATGGATCATGTGAACTTTATTCCAACTAGAGGTTTTTATTCATTATTTTTAATTCAAATTTTCTTTTCACACCATATATAATTAACCACTTCCATGGATTGTACAATCCACTATTTTCTCTGAGTTCCACTTGGCATATATGGTGAATTAGAAACCCAATTTTTATATTTTTGAAAACCAATGATTATTTCTAGAAGCTAAAAAATGACAGTCTTTGGCCCATCATAGTCTATTGAAATTTTTTTGGAGGGATATAAATTGAGCTTTGGTTCTCTTTAAGACACAAAACTTTTATGGTACCTTCGTGTAACTATATACAACATCTCCATGAAAACCTTTAACCAAATCTAACTTTATAAATACACATAATAATTGCACAAAATTCCTAGTCTGGGAGGGTCTCCATGATGTCTAATGATGGTCTAGATTTTTTAAGATATAATGGTGCATTTATCTCTCTCCAAATATCAATTGGATATACCATAACCTCACCAAGACACCCATCGAGCCTCAAAACATACTCATTACCCTAAATTACTTTTACACATGCCATAAGTCTTCTAATAATCAAGAAATCTCTCCAACTCCTCTACTAACTCCATTTCTCATGCTTATAGTTCTTGGTTCACAAGCTTAGTTTAAACCTAGCTCTAATTTTTAGTATTTTTCACCTAAAATGAAGACTTTCATTGAGCTCAATCATCCCCTTAGACATGTAACATAACCTTTTGGTTTACTAACAACTTGAATTGGCCATTAAATGACTTTATACCTTCTTAAACCATGTTTGCTTCACTGGTCATATAGGTAGTCCTATAATATGTAAGTTCTCTTTTATGTTTTAATGGTTTTTATCTATTCTTTTAGGTGATGATATCATGGATTAGGTTTGTACAGACCCAACCAACTCTTTGTAACTTTGTGGAAACATACCAAACCCATCTTATTTACTCCTCACATAATCTTCTCTTCAATGCCTTGAGCATATGTCTATTATATATTTAAAACAAATTAGTTATTTGTTTTACATATAGTCATTTATATTAACCTTGATCACACCCATTGAATTACTTCTATTTGGTCCTCATCAACCTAGTTTTCAATGCACTCATAATGATTACTAATTCTACCCTTATTAGTTGTAGGTGATGATTTTAGTCTTTTGATGTGAGATGTATATCATGGGTTAATTATAACTTATATATCCTCAACCTATATTCATATCCTCATGAGCTTCTATTTACCACCAACTTTGAGCTCACCCTCTCCTTCACCACTTGACTATTTTGTGTAGAGATGGTTGTAGGAACATGGTTGTAGATGGCCATTTTGCATGTTTGATTTATATAACCCTTTGTTTATATGAAATAAATTCATTATTGTACTTATCAAGTCATTATTATATAAATAAAACCACCATATAAAGTTTTTAATAACATAAGTTCACCCTCATATGATTTCAATATGCTGCTAATTGAAGTAAGCCTACTCCAAGACTCACTACTATAGGTTGAGATCTTAAAGACTATCAACCTTAATGTGAGGTCCATGTATTAGAGTCATAAATTTATAATTATTACTATTTTAATTATGAACCATGCCCATGTATTCATGTTTCCATTATTTCCTACCCTATCTCTCAAAAACTCCCTTGATGTGTTAAAACTAGATGGTTGTAGGTCACTATTCTACTTTGTATGAACTAAGAAGTAAAAGGTTGTATTCAAGGTAAAAACTGGTCTCAATGTTTTAATTTAGTTTTTAATGTTCGTCATGAAGTTTAAATTAAATTTTTACAACTTTAATCAATATTGCACCTTGAAAACCCACTTTAACTCAACCATGCTCCATTGGGCCAAAACATGATGGATGTAGATGATGATTTTCAATATTAGGCCAAAATATTGTAATGAGGACTTCATACACACACTATAGATGTTGATGATTATTTTAATTGAGTTCTCTTCACCCTCCACACAATATAGCATGACGATATATTGTACCAATACTTCCTTCCACTTCATGCCACTATCTAAGCCAATGAAGCATGGTAGTAGGTAACTATTAAACTTGAATATGATAGTGGTATATATGGATAACTGGAGTGAGCTAGTAATTAGTAAACTTCAATCCTTCACCATTCACTTTGAAACCCATCCATTATTTTCTTTTACCTAAGACCAAGACCTTAATTTTCACTTCAAAATTAAATCATTAAAGAGATTAAACTTTCACACTATATGGAGTGTAGTAGAGTACAACATGATGTGGGAAGTTTTGAATATTTGAGGACTCATGATTTTTAGTGGAGTTTTATACTTGTTTCACTCAACTTATAGAATTCCTCCACTCACCATGACCTTGGTTGTCAAGATATCCCTTTACCATCCTTGAAATCACCTTTTTAAGCTCAATTATAGGTGATGATTTTCACCATTGTATAGACTAAGGAGGAATTGAGAGGTTGATCTTCAATATGTGCATGTATTAAAGATATGCATACCCCTTTTTTATTCCACTTTACTTGGAAAATCATGTTTTTGTCATTGATATTGATTGACTGAAGGAGATACAAAAATATTCCAATTACCTTAATTTCCACAAAACTACCTTAACAAATGCTAACAAGAGGAAACAAAGTTGTTTATCTCTCTCAACTTGAATCCCAAGATTGAGTTTGCACTAGGATGGTATTGTTCCTTCCTGAATTGTTGAATAGTCCTTAAATTAGAATAAATGAACTTACATGAGGTGGATTTCCATGACCAATCAAGATCATCTACATCATGAAGCTCAGACAATTATAAGTGTTTATTTGGTTCATTAACAACATTTGATGACCTCATACTTTGTATCTTAACTTTATCATATATTTAATTCTCAATAAACTTTCACTATGTGAATTTGAGCTCCAATGAACCTCTAGAAACATGAGACCTATTATCAAACCCTATTGACTCTCTTCACAAAATTCTCTTTTGTACCGAAAGTATATGGACTATAGATGATCATCTATTGAGAGTGAAGTTCTTGATGGTCTCAAATATTTTTTTATGAAATCATGGGCTTGAATTAACTCATTTATACTCTTAGTGATGTAAATACATTATAAACATGGATTTGGATCTCCCAAGCCATGTTAGATGGATTTACAAACTTGAAGCTCAAACTCTAGATATGATAGATTCCCTACATAAGTCTTCATGAGAATCAAACCATAAGAATAAGGATGGATCTTTCAAGAAAACTTATGAACTCCATCACTTTGGAGGATTCACTTTTATTTATTTAGGGTTGAAAACCTATGAGAGTGACCACCATGAAGAGAAACTAAGATTTGTAATACAATTCATCAAAGCAAATTGTACACTAAGACCTTCTTATTTAAAGTGAAAATTAATCATGGAGATGAGTTATTCAATTAAAAAATAATGAAATGGATCTTTTATACTTGTATAAAACTTATAAAAAATCATTCTTCTCCATGATATCTTGAATCAAAGAAATAAAAGAAAACCTGGACCCTATCTGGATGAATAATCCATTTAAACATCCTTGCAATATATATATTGTTCATAAATATGGGTAGATTATCCAAAAAAAATAAAAAATTGGAAGAAATATATGGTACATATCACTAAACAAGATATTTTATCCCAACTCTCTTTGTCCTGACTATACCAAATGAAAACTTGAGGTTTTCCTTGAGGTGCCCAAGACTATACCAAAATGGTTTTTCCATAGCATGAAAAAATAAAAGCCTATATATATGAAATAAAACACTTGGGAAATATTTTTTATGATTTAAATGACATTTAATTACTTTTATAAACCTTATGAATTGCTTGAAGCTCCATTAATGGTAGAAAAATTATTTCATGCCTAGTTTGTAGCCAATAGGTTTTCCTCACCTCTACTAGTTATTGTGATTGGATCTTATTTTATATACCTAAGAGGGGATATTAGTGACACCATGGATTTATGAATATGATATTTTAACTCCTATACTAATCAAAACCCTCAAAAACCTATTTAGTCAAGGCTTTAAAAGGCTAAAAATGCATCTTTTTACTCCCAAACTCCTTTCCTCTACTCCAAATGACTTAGAATGGCCTTGAATATGTCTAAATATAGGAAAAAAGAGATAATTATGTGGAATGAAGTCAAAACCAATTTTAATTCTCTAAAAAGTTAGTTTTTTAATTAAAATTTTTATTAGAAGCCCCTCAAGTAATATAATGCACTTTTGAGGGTCTTTTGGTCAAATTAACTTCTCTAGAAATAGATTTTGACTCTTTAGAATATCTGAATCATTTTTAAAGTCTATTTACTTCCCCTAAATGTTTAAATACCCTAAAATATATCTAGATACTTCACTTTTAGTTCAATAATCATTACTAGGCATTTTTCCTTAAAACCTCCAAATTTACCTTTAATCTTGCTAAACTGTTTCAAAAGAGTGTAAGGAAAATGAGGTAGGGCTATAAATATTCTATTATATTTACACCATTATATCATCCAATTCACCAACACCTTGTATATCTCATCTCACCACACCAAGGCCTTTTAGGATAGTGTATTGTATCATCAAGTCAAGACTAGAAAGAGACTAGTCATGGGGGTAAAAGATCACTGAATGGTCTAGGAGAGTGGTTTGATCCATATAGGCAAACATTTTTTATGTATGACAATTTTGGCTAACACTTCCTTAAGGTAATAACCATTGATGAAGTTATATTTGGTAAGGAAATTTTAATAAATCAAGTTTTCACAAATACCATCTCATAATGGTTCTTACCTTCCTTCTTCTACTTGTATTCTACAAAAAAAAAGACCAATGCATTGTAAAGAGTGATCAATAAAGCCAAAATAAAATATAAAGGTGATAAAATACTCACATGATGAAATAATATCAATATATCATGCATCATACAAATGTACACGGGAAGAAATAAAGGAGGGATCAAAGGTATATCTATTGGATATTTGGACACCTAACTAGTAGTAGAGTAATGTTGAAGATTCCATAGTTTTAATACACTTCAAAGAAGATAAAATGAAACCTAAAATTTATTCCAAGTCCTCACTAAAAACCCTTAGGCTAAGTTAACCTAAAATCAATTAATCATATATAGATCCAAGGTATGAGTAAAAATAGTATGTTTCAAGAAGTATTATGAGTCTCTTTCATGTTTTTGATTCAATTTTTACTTTATGGTATAATTAATGTTAATTTTTAATTACTAACCAAATATGTTGGGTTCTTGAGTACTCATAAGTATACCCCCTATGAGTCACCATTTGTTGTACTCAACATACCCCAATCTAAATTTGTTAGAATAGGGACCTAGTGTCGTCTAAAAATCTTGGGTATATTTTGAAAATCATTTTTCATTTAAATAAATATACACACCTATCTAGGACCAAAAATTTTAAAAATTTCTTATTATGTACATGGATGATTTTCATTTTGTGATGATCATGTATAAATA
Organism: Torreya grandis; assembly: GCA_037957365.1. Taxonomy (NCBI): domain Eukaryota; kingdom Viridiplantae; phylum Streptophyta; class Pinopsida; order Cupressales; family Taxaceae; genus Torreya; species Torreya grandis. The sequence goes on along the minus strand of JARHVA010006498.1, from coordinate 258,775 downwards.
CAATTAGCATTCCCTCATTATCCAAGGTTTTACTATATTATTTATTCATGTCAATGCATTAAAGGTCTTTGTTTGTTTTGTATATGCATAATCTTTTTTCTTATGTTCATGATCTACATAGCTAAAAGACTAAGTTATGTACTTCATGTATTTAACATTTTGTAACTTATGCATTTCATGTATATTGGTACTTCAAAAAAATTCTCTTTGGAAGCTTTGACATTGAAAATTTTTATTTAGAAATTTTTTTTGGAAACTTTTTCTTCGAAAACTTTGTTAGTAATCTTTGTTTTTGTAGGATGTTTTTTATACTTTTGGTTTTCTCAAGTTCTATATTTCAACATTTTGGTTCTTTACATCTTTTAGTATTTCTAAGAGGTGTTCATCAGAACCTATATTTTCTAGAATTATTTGAGAATTGCAAAAAAAATTGTTGTAACTTTTGGTCTTTGGAAAAAAAATTATGATTTTTACATGTTAAAAATTTTATTTGAATTTTTTTCACAAGATTTAATCTTCAAAAACTTTTGCTTTAAACTTTTGTTTTCTTGAGGTGTGTTCAAATTTTTTTGTTCTTATGTTTTATTGTCCACAACATTTTAATTCACATTTCATGTATTTGAATCATCATGAGAACTGTTTATTATAGTCTCATCAAAAGTAATGGAAAACATTTATCACAAATAACTACAAGTTGGAAAAACTAGGCCTAAAGTGATGCCCTACATCGACCTATTTTGGGACTTGCTATTAACATGGAAGGTGACTAGTGAATTTATATGCCACATAAATAATAATAAAATTATCACTTGCATCTCAATATATGTTTTCCAAAGTTACCTATGACTACCCATAAAGAATGTCACATTCGATGAACACACAATTGAATTGTGGAATAAATAATCACAATAGAAAATATATTATGGAAAAGGATTGCTCCTAAAGAGGTGGTCACCCTCAAGTCCAAGGAGACCATGATAATAACCATTTTTATGATGGTAACATGGATTAGGATGGCCTTGATAAATAAATTGTTTGATTATAATAAAATGGACTTTATCTACATATAATGGGTTCTACTATTGGACCTGTTGATGACCTTTGAGCTCACTTTCACCCTAGGAGAGATAATTAGTGTCAATCTCTAGTAAAATATATTTAATAAGGATAAAAGACCCATGGGTGGACTCTTATATATTATTTAATATCTATTAGATTTAGTTATGGATGCCATTTACATTTATAATGAAGTAGTCTAGATCTCAGTCCCAGATTGCATCAAGAATCATCTATGTGATTTTTATTCATTCTTCCACATATATGCATACATGAATAATATCATCTAAATAGATGATAATGTCTACCCACAAATGTGGATATAAATTCATTAATAACCCTTAAATTGATTACCAAAAATCATCATAAAGATACTCTAGCCAAGGGGGATTATTGGTTATACCCAAACTATACTTTAATCATGGTGGAAAGACACAAGTTTTCCCTTTTATGTCTCCCAAAATATGTCCCAAACAAATTAATTTGGTAGTAAATATCTTATCATCTATGGTGGAACATAGATTAAAACATGAATAATAAACACATGGCTATGTTCCATGGGTCTTCCCTAATGATTGGAAAACTGTGCTACATCCATAGAAATCATTTTGAGGAAGTAAACAAAGATAATTATACTCATTGGCATATTTTCCATATAGGTATTGAGATCCTCATGGACTTATCTAAAATCATATCTTAGGCCTAGGTATCCCCTACCAACATGAACCTAATGAGCATTGCATTGTATTATTGAATGCAAAGGATGATGTTAAGGTGATGGAAAGGGAATGAATGGATTGGTTGATATAATATCATTTAAGATCCATATAAATGGATCCATCCATCACATGTTTTGAGGTGTATAATGGTTTTCCACCCCTCCCTCAATGGATGGGTAACCATAGACTACTAGACCTCTTAACTTACCCAATAACCTTTAGACTAAGAAAAATCCTTCCAACCACCACCCATTATGATGATAATTGTGAAGTAGGAGTAGGGTATGGAATAAGCACATATTTTGTCAATTAAATCACAATAATGGCCTTCTCAAGCTTCACCACTAATTATTATGAAAGTTATCAAGCTAGATCAAGAGATTAGGGAAATATATATTACAACTTATTTAGGAGTAAAATAATAACCAATTTACATTGATGCCTATAAATATAAGGATATAGGTCTCCCCATTTATTCCTTAGTTCTTGTTACTACAAGTGTATATGTTGTACCTTCCACCACTCATTAGACTAGACCCTTAGATGGAAAGACACAATCTATTACAAGAGAAAATAAAAAACCCTATAGACTCTATTCCATCACTATAGTCTTTTGCAAGTTCAATAATGTAGGTTTCATCAAATGATCATGAGGGTGAGGATGAAGCATTGAAAAGGGATAAAATATTAATCTTTAGGGGATCAAAGGAAAATCATAGATGGAGGCTAAAAAATTAAGTGAGGTCACTATTACTCTAGCCACTACCACTTCACTTCCTTTGGGTCTTATTGTTTATTTAGTTTCAATGGTTAATATAGTCACTATTGATTCCACTATTCCCATTATGCATGTTAGTCATATTTTTTAATATATCATGTTATTTCTAGTGTTGGGGTTGTTTATTCAGCTCTTATGGTTTCTACTTCCCTTATTTCTACTTCAGTTTCCTTTTCTCTTATTGCTCCTAAGTCCAAAAATATTCATTTTAACAAGACTATGGGATCCATTACAAGTACTCAATCTCATGTTTCCTCTACCCAGTTGCATTTTCCAATGTCTTTTTCCAATATTACCAAGGATACTTTGATTACCCCCTCTACAAAAACTAAAAAGAATGATCCTACATATATTATCCATCTAATTCCTCTGTTTGGTGATGTGAGCTGACATAAGATTATATTTCCATCATTTATGAACCCATTACATGTAGAGTAATTAATGTAGTCTTCATGGGATGTTTTGATAATGACAACTACTATGCAAACTCATTTAATGGATGTTACATAGTTGGTAATCCCATAATGGGATATAAACATGGAGGTCCAAGCTTCACAAAGACCACTTTAATAATAATAGAGATTTACACGATGAGTTCCATCTTTGATAAATCAACCAAAAATATCCTAAGGGTTAGGAAGTGGAAAATAGAGGATGAATCTAGAAAGGCTTAGTTTTTGAAGAAAGGTAATATGTTTTCTCATTATCAAAGAAAAAGAATAGGATACTTTGAGAGTTTATGTATAATGAAGATTTTAAAGTTTATCTTTAGTCAAATATAGAAGCTTTATTATAACTTCATAAGGGTAATGAACAATCCAAGAAATACCTATAGTAGGAGTTTGAGAAATTTCAAGATCAATAAAAGATAGTACAAGTTCCTATGGTAATTGAATACAATGTTCAAAATGAAGCTCTTAGATTATACAATATCTTGGACACTATCAATTTGATGAGAGATAAATTATCTCCTCACATTGTTGAAATATGTCTAAATTATTTAATTCCTTAAAGTAAAATGAGAAAAAACTAAATTTCCTTGTATTATACACCACCAATAATTATTTTGACCATTGGGATTTGATGACACCATTGGAATCAACCAAACGCTCAATTTGATGGTCATTTGGAAATCATAAGTCTCAAATTGGGTATCAAGCATGAAACCCTTGATTCTAAAATTAGTAGAGTGGGAAAAATTTGTCTTACAAATTTTGGATGAATTAAATCTATCTCAGGCCTAAGATCACTTGAGTCAAATAATAAGTAAATATAATTTTGACCAACTACATTAGAAGTAATCTACCAATTTTAAGAAAAGTCTTTAGGGGTGCACACTATAGGAGATTAAGGAAGAATTAGGATTTTTCAAGAATAAATTTACAAAGGTGGAAATATTTTTTGTGGAGTTCAAAGTGGCCAAGATTGAGCATGTAAAATTATTGTCACAAATCATTAGAGTATATAGGCCCCCTATTTTAAAGATGGATATAATTAGGTTGCAACATAATGTTAGATACAAGCATTACTAAGAGATAGAAGAGAATAAACATGTTATGGCTAGATCATCTAGTTCAACTCTACCTTCGAGTATAATCCCTCTAATGACTATAAGTTCAACCATGTAGGCCACAACATCATGTCAACCTTGATTTTATGTATTTCTAATATAAATAATGAGAGTTCTAGCCGATGCTAAGGTTTACTATATAATGTAAATTACCTTCTTTCCTATTATATCTTCCCCTTTTTTGTATTTTTTAATTTTTATCCACTCTAAAATAAAATATATCTATCTAAATCAACTAATATTTAGTTTCTTTTATGTTTCACTCATCCATTCCCACCTAGTTAGCAACCTGCATGTTAAGCCTGATATTTCACCACCTAGTTGTTCAACCATACCTTCAACTCATGCACTAGAGTGGAGCTTATATCCATTTAGAAACTAAACTGTTAAAGGTTACCTCGATAAATTTTTGGTGTGCATAAATATTACATCAATAATGTTATAGTGTAAAATTGGTTGAAAAGGGGGAACCGACCACTATAGATAGAGTAGGTACATTTTTAGTGTAAAACTAGTGTAATTAGTTTGTATAATATGAGTATGGTTTATACATAATGCATAATGACAAGTATTACCATTCCATACATAAAACTAAGCAAAAGAGGGAGTCATGCCATGCACATGACCCCGATATGATATCTAGTATAGATGGAGTTTTTGATTGAGTAATAACAAATGATATTATGACTTAAAAACTATGTATAAGACTAGAACACATATTTCACATGATTCCCCCAATCTAATTAAAATTGAGAAAATTATAATAAATATAACTATAAACTATTAAAAATTGGTATGGATTTTTTAGGATTCTAAAATCTTCATATAATTCTTATTTTATTATCCCTAAGACAATATCTCAATACCTATACAACAATAGGGTGCACTGTTATCCTCTTACAATGCTCATGTCCAAACTATCTTTATGAGGACTTTATATATATATGCACTATCATTTATTATATGTAGCTCATAATATATTACTTGTGTACTATCTTTATCTATATGAGTATTTAAATAAGTGTTGATTGGGTCAAATATCTAAGATGAAACCTGTATGTATGCCCCCTTTCTTAAGGTGATTTTTTATACCTACATAATAAATTAATTTATAAAAAATTAATGGCATATATGATATGAAAATAGTCTTAAATCTAAGTAGTACTGATAACATGGAGAAGCATGTCATCATCATATAGATGAAATGAGTATATAATAATTTTAAATACATGCTAAAAATTAGAATACATTATGTGAATGCATAGATATTTATTAACAATTTAGGTACATATAAAAGTGTTATGAACTAAGTATCAAATGGTTGATAGAACTACTTGGGTAGGGATGCATGATATCCATCATGGCATCAAAATTGAGAAAAATAGGCAATAAATCAATCAAGTGTGATGGATATGATACACACATAAACAAAGTACACATAATTCACACAAGGTGCAAAAATAGAATGTCAAAGGGCCACATAAAATTGACATTTTGAAATATAAGAAACAAACATGGACATGTTAAAATGTTGTCACACACATATAATAAGAGATTAGAGTATTAGAGCTAAAAAAACAATGACATATTCAAATACATTAGAAGAAATAAACATATAATGTGAAGCATGAAATTAGATATGAAAACATGAAATAATATGTCATTAATCAACTTAAGCAATTTGGAACACAATTAGGTTTAATAGATTAAATATTTAATGGTCTATATGTTAGTATTTGATCGATATTAATAGATGTAATATAATTGAAATTCTATCTCCGAGTAAGAAAATATGGGAAATGAATTATAAAATCCTATGTATGGTATTTACCCAATGAGCTAGTTGGTATATGTAAAACCTATATATATCATTTGTGTAGTTTGGAACTAATAAATGATAGCCTTAATCCACTAGGACAATATTAGGTGAATTAGAAAATAGAGTAGATCACTCCTACCCATTAGTGTGATGTTTTCTAAGTGATTTTTTTAATGTTTGATAGTGAAATAATATACCATTGGGTCTATAATTATATCCTATAAGATATTAAATCACTCATGTAAATTTTTTGAATCATATATGGTATAAATTGGCTAAAAATAAGTATTGAATCATATTTACACAAATCAACTAGGGTAGAATGAAACTAAACATGAGTGTGCATATGTCCTAATTTTACATTTTTCTATAATTTTTTTATATTATATTTTTAAAATTTATATTTACATTTAAATTACCAAAGTAGGAGAGATATGTTACCTGATGAGTCCTTATAGGGAATTAAAATATATAGGTCTTGTGTCAAATTTAAAGTTGGGACCTTATGTGTATGGAAATGACTTTGTGCCTAGGACTGAGCTGATTTTCATAGAGTATATAAATATAGGTTCACTTTTTTATAATTATTATCACTATTATCCTTATTATCTATGCTTTTATGTGATGAAATTATTTATATAATTTTCCTCTTATTCTTTAATTATGTTAGGTATAACATAACTATTATTCCAAAATACCTTTGATCTCTATTTTTAAATATATATTATATTATGTGCCTCTGTTAATATTCTATTACTTGCATTTTTTTATATATAATTTGAAAAAATGCTTTTTTTTATTATCTTGATCTAAATATGTTTCATCTTCTCTTAAAACTATAATCATTGTACTTTAATGTGTAACTATGACATGGTTATGATCATTATCGATTATTTCATTCATTTTTGTAATCCATGATCTTCCTCATTTTCCATTATATTGGGAAAAAATAGGACATACATGAGATGAAATTAAACATGTTTTTGGGCCAAGTGTTAAAGGTAGCTTGATGGATATAATAAATGATTTAGATATAGTTGTATTTCTCAAATATTTCTTATCATATCTAGGAATTTGTATGTGTCATGCTACAAAAATTCATTTCAATATTGTTATTGACCAGAATATTGGTATATTTATTTCCATATATTAGGTAATTAAGAACCAAATGCTCTATAAATTATGAATGATTTTTATTTTACTCATTTGGACACATACTTTAAACATTAACTATTATAGGCATCTCTTTATTTGGAATATCTATTATTATAAACCCTCTTTTAAGAATGATTTTTTTCTTATCTTGAATATGACTTGGAAAATTATCTTTTAGTAATTTATATTTTTCTTGTTTTAATATTTATTTTCAAACTATTTCCTTTGTAATTTATCTTTTTCATCTTGTGCCTTTTACAAATTTTCTTGATTTTTTTTATTTTAAACTATTTTTTCTGTAAATTATCCTTTGGTACCCATACTTAATCTTTTTATACTTGTGTTTTAGAAGATGAATTCATAAGAGGAGTCGGTTTATTTATTTATTTATCTATTATAGGATCACCACTATAAATTATAATTTGAATTTTCCTTAACTTGGTCATAATGATGACTTGATCCTAAAAGACTTCACAAAAACAAACCCTAGGCACTTAAGATCGAATATGCATATAAACACCATCAAGAGGAGATATTGGAGGTTGAAGGGGTTGATGAATGGTATATTGGTTAACTTATTTTTTTAATATAGTATGGGATACCTTACCTCTTGGGATAATTATACCATAGAACTAGTTAGAGGGAAAGTATCTATCATAACCTTTAGGACTAGGAAGAGGAAAAGAATATTTTATAACCATTTTTAATTTTATAAATCATAAAATTATGAAAAGATAAGAGAGATATATGGATACTATCAAACACTCCAACATGAAAAGAAAATAAATATTAAATTTGAAACCCTATGAGTCAAAAAAGGAAACCATAGGTAAAACTAGGGCTTACCATGTTCAAAAATAAGGGGGTTTGCCAATATGTTTCTATCAAAGTTTGTTAAATAGAGATTGAATTACTCTAATTAGATAAATTATTGTTAAAATTAGACTATAAAAAATATTTATTTAATGGTATAGTTGATTTGGAAATATGCTAAAACAAGAAAGTTTCTAAATCAAGAAATCATAAGGATAAATGCATAAACTTAGCTATAAAACTAAGATGTGATATGTTACAAACCTTGAGACTAGTTATTATCGCTAGTTAGAAACTAAAATTGGAGTTAGCCATGCCACTAGATAGGAACACTAGGGCTAGAGATGGAAGAGGGTGTTTTTATCTTCCTTGGGTAATTTTTTTATGGCTACTTAGTTTTAATACTTTAGGGTATCCTCTTATTCACTTCTAAGACCACTTTGTGATTGGTTTTATCCTCAAAACTCTAGTTTAACACGCAATAAGAAAAATTAAAAACCATGCTGTAAAAAGGGGTTAGAAGTTGAAGTTTGGAAAGACCTCAATACCCTATGTGCTAAGGACTTATTACATACCACTACTATGAAGAGGGATCAAACTTCATATAATTATCTCAATATATTGTGGTGTGTGTGAAACTAGTGTAATATGATAGATGATGATGCAATTATGATGTGATTAGATACTTTTAATATGGATGTATGTGTTTAAAATTGGAAGAAATAGGTATTTTTATCTCAATGTGAAATTTTAATTATGGTTAATTTACATGTGGAAGCCTCATTTTCCTTCAAAATAACTTGAACTATGTTTATATAGTGGTATTTTTGGTATTCCTTTAAATAAGGATTATTAAAACTCCTTGATCAACCTTTGGGAAATTTTGAAGTTTGAAAAATATCCATTAAGATGTGGGAATTCAACATTCAAGATGGTGGATAATGGTGGGGTATAATATAGTCCAAATAGGACTCCTATCCAAAATTTTGAAATAATTAAGTAGAGGGTACTAGTCAACTAGGGTATGATCCTAGGTTTGTTAGGAACGTTGGGTGTATGGGGTCTAGGGCTCAATAAAATGTTTTCAATCACCATTGGAAAAATTGAGTGAAGGTAGTTATAATTTCCTAAGATAGGTCTAGACCTAAGTTAATAAAAATTATGGACACAATGCATGTTTCAACATAAATTCAAATTTATGTGAGTACATAAGCCAACCATCCACTTGATTTTTTAGTGGATTGGTAAGTGGTTAGTCCTATGAAGTTACTCTTAATTTACCCTTTAAAATAGGTTTAGTGGGTTATAGGTATGGTTCTACATTTATATTTAGTTCTATAAAATGGTGGGATGACACTATCCAATGAATGAGAAAGTATCTCTGAGAGCCTACACTATCAAACACATCCTTTCAGTAAATCTACATCATCTTATTTTTTTTAATTAAAATAGATAGTAAAAATAATTAGAATTAAATTTTTTTCTTGTTATTGTATTTTGTACTATAGACTACATTATCCAACATTAATATATTTATTTTATGATTGTTGTAACTACATCAACCAATGTTTATATACTTACCTGCATGTTCTAAACATATAGACTAGTTCAATATAATATTTTGTATTTAACATATCACAGTCATTTCCCTCAAAACTACATCAAACAAATTGATACAATCTGTTTCCTATCATTTTCACTTTTCCCTAACCAAATTAAATAGAATAAAGTGATACAATTCATAGTATTTTATAGACTACATCTACCATTATGACCTAGTACATGTTTTTCATCCTTATAAATTGACCTACTTGATATAGTTCTAATGCTCCCTTTTTAACTTTATGAATAAATTTATATTATTGATACAATCTATTTTTCATAATTTAACTACATTGTCCAAACTAGTTTAGTTTATACCCACATGTAATGTATATTTTATTATTCTGAATAGAGAAAAAAACATGACATGACTAACTTAACTAATTCTCAAAAATATCCTAAGTCTCATTTTAACATTATTGAATACCAAGATAAAACCAATTATCATGTGTCTAATAAGAATAAAAACTATGAGTCGCTCATCACTTCCCAACCTCTTGATCCACTCAACTATCCACCACACAAACCTATATTAGAGGATGAGAGTGATATTGAGTATAGAGTTGAAGTGATCATTTTCATTAATGACCATCCTAAAAATATGGACATGTATAATATATTAATATATAACATTATGATGGGACCTACTATAGGATGTCCACATTCACCTAAACATAGATTTTATACAAGATTTTTTGTAAGCTAATACATGACTTCTTCCCTTCTTCCTCCACTATGCCTAATATTTTTACTAACAAGGTAGGTCATTCCTTTAGTATACCTAATCAAAAAGGTCATATTAACAATCATGTTAATGTTACCAATTATACATATCAATTTGCCTCTTCTAACCAACAACCTTTTAGTTCTAGCCAAATATTTTTTCAAGCCATGAATCATTGGATAATTTCCAAACTAACAATGCAAATCAAATGATGAAAATACAAAACCAGCTCTTTCAATTTAAAAAATATCATTAATAATCTCAATGGAGAGTTCAAAACCCAAATTAACCCCACCCCTCCTTATACATGCACATGGTAATATCACTCCAAAAATCCCGCTTCTTAAATAACTAATCAATCATCTCTAAAACAAACCATTAATTCCTCTAATTAAAAGCATAGACATAGGTGATATCACTCCTCCCATCACTTATAATGGATCCACTAGTCCTTATTTTTAATTGAAATATTTGGTTAACCTTTGAAAATACTGGATTAAAATTAAAACCTTTGCAACTACCAAACTTATAGATAAAACCATCTTAGCTAATGCTCTAGATTTGTAAAATAAACTTAATTATAGATATATCTCTGTATTGGAAGACTTAGTTATCATAGTGGTTCATGAATTTTAAACCAATGATATTTTTAAAAATATTTTATCCCATTTAAATAATTATAAATAAGTATAATCTAAAATTTACAAAATTTTCATTAAGCATTGGAAAGCCTTATCATAGAAGGCCAAACACAACATGCCATTAAAATAACCTCTTCCACTTGTTTACTAATTATTTCCATTATAAAATATAATAAAGTCATGAAACTATTTCAAATATATTTTGAATAATCCCTTGATCAAGTTAAATGTCAAGATTTACTCATAATATAATTTTATCCTTCACAACCTACATCAAGAACTCACATGCTTATGAAATATAAAAATAAACATGCCAATAATGATTATGTTATAAACATTTATGATTCCACACACACCATCCTTGCTAATAATTTATGAAGCTTCAATGAAGTGACTCTTTCCAAACCTTTCATGATCAATCATTTCTAGCCCTCCCCTTCCTCTTTCTCAGCATATGTGGACAACGTTAAATTTAAAAAACCTCTTTCGATATTGTGTTAACTAAATTTCTAAGTTTTAATAAATGAAATAATATTATTCCAAGTTAAATTAAACCTAAGATAGAGTGACAATAAAATAAAATATAAAACACAAACTTATGATTCAAACATGCAAGCTTTTTCCATTGCAATGTAAACTTGATTTTCTCTTCAAAAATGTAGTTCCGACTCTTCCAATGCAAAGGAAAGAGGGAAGATTTTTGGTGCAAAATGAGTTCTTATATTCCTTGATTCACTTTTATTTTCATATGGATATAAATTTGTTATCATAATTCTCAATTCTGATCCAATTTCAGGACTCTTTAAGGCTCTTTAAAATGAAGGTTTTCAAGTTTATTTATACATTTTTAGAGGAAGATCCAATGACGGATGATTATTTAGATTTATTAAATGATCTAAACAATAAATGGTGGATAATTAGTCCTCACCCATGAGGATGATGACCATTTTAAATGGTTGAGAGAATCATGGGATTGGCTATTTGAGTCAGCAAGAATAAGTCAAACTTCTTGACAACTCAAGGGATGAGTCATAACATGTTGAGAAAGTTATTGATTTAGTTGGGATGAGAAATAGAAAGGTGGAAGATGTTTTGATGAGGTGTAAATTTTGGATTTTATATTTAAAATAAGGATTTAAAGTGTGCATAATTGAATAATTTGACTTATTCAATTATTTGAATTTGGAGAAAGATGTGATTAATTAGTTAAAGAATAATTGCTAAATATTTTAGGTTAATTTTGATACTAAATTAAATTGAGGTGTCTATATTTTTCCCTCTTTGAAATAGTGTTACAAATAAATACTATTTCTAAGAGTAGTATAAGAAGTATAATTTTGATGATTAAGAAGGGAAAATTTGCCCTAAAAGAATGAAAATGAGTGTGATTATTCCCCTTCAAGGGTTTATGCAAGAAAATAAACAAACACTCAAAATTATTCGAAATAATAAATGGACAAAGTGATTAGAGAATGATAAATAAATTTACTATAGAATTGATGTCAAACTTGTAAGGTATTGCATGTGTTAAAAAATTGCTCCTTGTCAATTAAAACTAGAGCATGGATTTGAAAAATAATAGTTTAACCATTCAGAGATTACATGCCTATTGTTTTTCTAATGATGTAGGGATTAATTGAAAATTTGTGGGAATGATATATCCAAATGATAATGGGCTATGGATTGAAAAATATAAATAATATATTGAATTGAAAATAAGTGTGTTTATTTTATGCAGATAAATTATTTTAATATTTTGAAAACAAATTTGGAATAAATTAATTCAATGTATTCAAAAATTTGAATAATGGATGAAGAATGAGTTGGATGAATGGATGGGGGGGGGAATATTTTTTAGGGGATAATAACATGAATAGAAAAAACATGGTATAAAAATGATTTACACAAATTTGATTTTCAATTTATTTGATAATAAGAGTGATTTGAGAGTTTTTATTTGAGACTGTAGAGGAAACATGGACCATAATCCACACTATAAGCATGAAACAAACTAAGTGAGGAGATTCTAGAGACCTAAAAAGAGTGGACCTCTAGTAAGTGAGTTTAAATTTGATTTTTTTTGCATTTATTATCATTAATTAGGGATTAAAGTTGGAAAAACCAAATTCATTGCTGTCAAAATGGAAATTTTAGAATCAAACTTAGCTATTTCATTGTAGGGAATAGAGATTTTGAAAAATAGGTTAGAAAATTTAAAAAGCATGAAATCAAAATATTTGAGGTGAAAAATATGATTTTGTCATTTAGTAGTAGTGAAATTACTAAATAGGGAAGTGAAATTTTAAGTTAGAGAAGTGATATTACTTGAGGTATCATCGAATTTGTGAGAAAGGGTCAAAGTGAATTTGAAAATATCAATAGTGAATTTTAAAAATATAGGAGAAAACATGTTTTTTGAAGAATTAAATAAGAATGATAAATATGAAACATGTGAAAAATGTTTTCTTGCTTTTTTTGTTATTGTGGTTGAGTATTTGAAATGTAGTGATAATGTTGAATTTAATGTTGAAAAAATTAATTAAAAGCTAATGTATATGATTTGAAGGAGGTATTACCAATTCTTGTGACTTGAGAGAAAAGATTTATAGATATGGTATGAATGGTAAGCTTCATAGAGTATGATTTTGGCATCTTAGAGTTGAGTGGACTATAAAATATTACATAGATGCTATATGTTTGAGTAGATGGAACTCTATTGATAACACTTACAGAAAGATGGCATAATGAGACTAACACATTTCACTTACCAATAAGGGAGATTACTATCAAATTAGAGGACATTTATTACATTATGGGTATTTAGATATGAGATAGACATATATACTAGGGATATGGTCCATATGAGATTAAATTATTCAAGTTTTTTGGTGATGGGTTGAATCTTGTTATTAGAGTAGGATTGATGTAGACTATTATACTAGTTTAGAGATAGATTCTTTGACTATCATACTCATGGATGTCGTTAGTGGAATTTTTCTACTTGATAAGAGTAGGAGGTTATGTCCTATTAGTCTCCTCTATATGATTAGAAACATGATGTATATGGGTGAGATATTCACATGGGTTCCATGTGTGTTATCTCATTTATACCCCGATTTACATCATTTATCATATCATGTCAGATAAAGATTGGCCCATCCACATTACTACATGTTTAATATTAGGAGCACATTGGGATAGATAGGTTAGTCAAAAATATGATCATTCAATATGATGATGAGCCATTGGCATATGGATGGAATACGATTATTGGGACACACAAACCACACCTAGGATATCTTGACTTTTATAGGAGGGCTATTGATGAGTTAGGTGATAACTAGAACACTTGAAGAACTTAAAAAAATATTGTGTTAGAGTGGCCACATTAGGATCTTCACATAGACTATATGATGACCCCTTAATACATTATCAGGAGGCATGCTTATATCATAGAGAGATATCACCTAGATAGGGTGATGAGATAGTTTAGTGTGAGGTAGAATATACCAGCTAGACCACATGTATTTGTACTATCAGTGAGGGAGAGCTCATAGTTTGGTATGACTAGTGATATATATATATATATATATATATATAGTTGATCATAGATGTACATATCTAAAGACTATTATAGGGAGTGATCTGAGAGATATTATTGATGTGGGAGTTATTGATAGGTATGGAAATTGGTGGGATTGATAAAGACCAGTTAGATTGATGATTCTATGCACATCACCATGAATGTAGAGGCAAAGGTTGATGGCTAGTTTGAGTAGACAACCATAAGGTACAAGACTTATAGCATTGATTAAGAGTGATTTTATAGGAGATAAAGGATGAGAATGATCACAAGGTATATGACATACTATGGATTCTAGTCAACTACATGATTTAAAGATTATAGACATGGAAGACATTGAGATTTTGCATGAGGTAGGGGTTGACATTGATGTTTACATAGGGATGAACCTATATATAATGTAAAGGGTTGGAGTGGAGACTCCATTAGTAGATGTGGATAGTGACAATGATGATGATGTAGGATAGGATGTGATCATGAGTGCATCACATGATACTTAGATAGAGGGGATGTGGATAGTTCTTCACATGTTCCAAGATCTATGGAGGATCATGCACTAATTGATAAACTCTGAGAGGATATTAGGGATCAAGATAGAGATATTAATGTAATATAGTAAGAGGTTACCAGATTATAAGGTGGTAATGGATGGTAGAGGGGATCAGATAGTTGAGATCAGATGATTACAGCCTGAGGTGGATAGATTACAAGGAGTTATAGTTGGGATGGATGGGGATGGCATGGATAAAACATTAATTACACATGATGTACATACTTAGATGCTAGACTATATAGTGTTGGGATAACAATACAGGAAGGAGAAAGACATAGATCAAATTGAGATTTTAGAGGTGAAGGTTCCATTAGCTAGATAGGGGTAGATTACCAATTTGGATAGAGTGATGAGGGTCAAAGAGTAGGCCACATATTATAGGAGTTTATATGAGGAGGTTGTACCACATTCTTAGAAGGCACCATATTTTAGGGATTATTTTATGAGATGTTCTACATCTACTATATCTATTCAACCAATGGATTCAAAAAGGTCAGTGGGATAGGTATAGTGTGTGATGGGTCCTCTACGAGGCACAACATGATGTGGAGAGCTATTCTTGAGACTAGACATTCCATATGAGGGATAGGATGAGACATAGATATAGGGGATATTTGATATATTGATTCAACAATGTATAGATATTTTGAGATGTAACATTTTTTATAGACACATTATATATATATTCATGATGATTTATGAGACTGTGTACTATGTGGTGTGGACATTGATGGACTTTTTATTAGTTTAAATGGACTTTATAAATGATTAACATATGTATTGATGTATTTTAGCACCAGTTATATTTCTTACATTTTGATTTTAGCATTTTTTAATTATTTTAGTATAATTATTATGGATGTATGACTTATATATGATTGGGTGAAGTATAGGGATTTATAATGTGACATAGTTTCATTATTTTGTTTTTATTCTTTGCATTGGATTTCCAACAATATTTGATCTTTGAGTAACGTAATTTTTAATATACCATAAAACACATTACCAGAAATGATATTGAGTAATCATGATGAATGTTGATGTTTTAGGCATATAAACAAAATGAAAGAATAAATTGTGTAACAACAAAGTCGTCATGATATAGAAAAACCATAACCATACTATATATGCTTTTCCCAAAATAGTCTTTTTAAACACATAGAAAATAATAATCAATAAGAATATGTAATAATTAATCTAAATTTTTTTAACACACACAAAATTAAAATTCAAATAATAATAACACACAAATAAACAAAGAGTGACTCAAATGATAAAAAATGATCACAATTGACAAAGAAAGGATAAAATAAAGTGAAATAACCAATTTAGTGTCTAAGGATAAATACATGGGTAAAAAATAACTAGGTGAATGGTTAGAGGTATAAAACAAACACTTATAATAAAAACAAAAAAATGATGTAAAAATTTGTAAAAAAAATCAATCCAAGCAAGTACTAGAAAATTATAGCCGAGAGCAAGGCTAGGAACCAAATAATCAAGAGAGAAGTGTAAGGATAAGCTAATCAATGTTTAGGGAATGGATCATGTGGAAGATGATGGCTGAGCTAACCCTAGAGAGCCCACATCTCTAAGTGTTGCCTACATAAACCTCCTTAGAAAAAGTTTATGTGGGGATATCAAGCTGGATATAATTCTCCCAATATGGGAAGTGATGAGAAGGTGGATGATTCAAGAATCATTTTGAATGTTTAATGAAAATTATGTATGAATGACCCACCTAGTAATGATATAATGATGTGAAAGATAGATTATAATGGTAGATGTGTTGAGATTGGTGTTTTTGTAATGTTTCTATGTTCTTTTTGATTTTTTGATTTTTTTTTATTTTTGAAATTTGAAAATAAGGAATAAGATGTTTTTCCACTATCACGAGAAATAATTCAAGCTTATAGATAGGAATAAAAACCCTAAACTTATCATGTTATAGGATACATGTCTACAAAGTAACAAAATGATAATGGTTTACATAATGGATGACTAAAAATTTAATGACCCCAAGTAACTAAGGTGAGTGTAGATAATGTTTTACACATGGTGTAATTATTTTTGAAAATGAGGTAACAAGATGGATATGTACAAAGCTTTTTGGATACAATTGATCAATTATTTTATAAGTGACAACCTATTATTTTTTTTACATAATAGATACATTTCAATTTGAAACTAAATAATGAAAGAAATAATGTGATAAGTATAAAATATTGAAGAAAAAAATCAAACTTTTGTATAACAAAGAATGTTGACATATTTTTTATGAGTAAAGGACAAAAACTTTACATTTTTCCAAACTTAAAAAATACTAACTTTGTTCGATGTGTCTAGAGAGAGCTAGCCATAATAGAATTAGTTAATGGGGTATAGTTTACCCTTTTCAGTATAGACATGTAAACAAACTATTTGAATAAATATTTTTTATTTGGACATATTTATATTTTATTTGCTTTATGACCCCATACTTATAATCTCATGTGACTAGGAAGACACATCAACTTATCATCAAAGACTATATATAGGTAAGGATATATCTCCCCAATGTTAATACTAAAAAACTAAGGATATGCAAAGGTTCAACACCAAATTTCAATTAAAGATGAGAGATATTTTCATTTTGATAAGTTTTGGATCAGGATGTCTTTGTTATATAGGAGGTTTTTACTCCCAAATCTTTTCCCCATATAACTAGTAAGACACAAAGGCTTATCATGAAAGTACAAGATAGGTGAGTAAAGTTATCATATTTATTTTGTAACTTGTATAAAGTTTTCTACTTGAAATGGAACTATAAGAGAAGACTTTATCATGAAAAATATTTCTAGACAAGGTTGTGGGTTAGTATGTTTTAAGCTTGGGAAAGAGATGTAAGAAAAAGAAATTTATTATAATCAGAATTATTAAGGCTAACACTAATGTAATTATAATTTTGAAACTATACTTCATGAGATAATAAGGTGATATGAAAAATCAAAATGATATGATAGTATACAAGTTGAAATGTTTATGTTATGAAAATTGATAATTACACAATCACCAAACATAACATCTAATATTCAAGACAATAATGTAAATGTTGGTAAATACAATGTAGTGAAGATAATGCAGGTGCAAATATGTTGTCCCCAAATGTCAAGGGACTTGTAAATAACAAAAAAATTAACTATTTTTTTCTTTATTTTATGATTTTTTTTAATTTACTAGCAATGTACCTGATAGAAGGTTACAAGATGGATAATTTTCATATTTTTCTAACTTTCTATCCCATGCCAACTCTATATAGTCTCTATTGTTTTGATTGGATTTCTTCTTCAATTTATTTTTTATTATTTTTATTTACTTTAAATAGTGCTTGATGATGATGAGGTTGTTGATCCTACTAAGATCTATTAGCAAACCATCAAGAGTATCATTATGTATTGGGGAATCCTTATTGAATGAATATATCTAGATATAAGTTTCTTTGGCAAAGTTATATGGTAATTTTGGTTTTCTCTAGAAAAACAAAATTATCAAATATATACCTATGTTGGTATGTTGGATAGTAAAGTTAAACTCTAGAAACCTTCTAAGAGTTATTCTAATCATCATGGAATCTAGATGCCTATCTCTATAAGGGATGCAAGTAATGTTGTTAAGGATTATAAAGCACTAGGGACTAATGAGATCTCCATTTGTACAAAACCTAATATATTTTACCCAATCACTACTGAAAAACCACCAAATACTACAAAAGTGAAAATAAGATAAATCCATATTGACAATCCTCAATTCCTTGGAAAACATAGAATGTACAAAATTGTTATGATGTGCATCGAATTTAATCTCAAAATCATGCTCTAACTCATTATATTTCCATTTTACTAGTTTAGCATAATAAGTGTGCAAGAATAGAGTTAAGATTTTTTCTTGGATTATAACCAAAAGATCATTCCATGTTTTTTATATCCTAATTAACTTGGTGTTTTTACCATTTTTGGTGTTATTATCATCAAGAAACAAGGAGCTAATTTGTTAATCAATTATTGTATATTTATTGATTTTTGGTGCTTCAAACAAGGTTTGGTGAAGTAGTGTTTATCTAAATGGGGTGCTTTCATGGATTTATATAGATGTTATAATTGATATGTTTCCATGGGAAAAATCTAATGAGGTTTGGTTCTAGATATTCTAATTGACATGTGCAAGTAGTGTGATGCCAATGGGAAAAGGATGAATAGTGTTTATGGAAATGGAATATACTAATTTGATGTTACTAAGAAAAATTGTATTGATGTTGTATGAATCTTCCTCCTTACCCATAACATTATGATTAACATTTTCAAACTTTTATAATAATAAAAATATTGTTTAGACCAAAGTGGATGTTGATGTTTATGATGAACCTTATTTTGATCCGAAACAAAATTTCATATCTGATTTTGATAATAAATTTGATCTCAGTTTGGATGTGGCCACAATAAAGTCTTGTTGAAGTGATTTATTACAAAATCTATTTTTCACTAATCATTTGGAAATATTGGATTTAGGATGAAGGTATTTTTATAAATGTGGAACCTTATATATTAGACTGAAGGCACATGATAATTTGATGATGGATAGGTTAAATGGTGTTTGGGTCAAGATAGGATGTTTGTCAAAAATAGGTATTTGATCAAAAATAGTTATTTCATTGACAATGGATGGAATATTGTGATTTTGATTTGTAAATGAGATGGAATAATTATCCTTAGGAGAGATATCTTGACATACCCTTCAAGTGTTATTTTCAAATACAAATAGATATGGATTCATTTTGATGCACTCTGCATCAAGCAACTCTTGGCTAGTGTAGTGAGGGATGTTAGAACTATAACAATTGGATATAAAATCTTAATTACTTTGAAAAAAGGGTCACTAGTGATAGGATGTTTTTTTGGGGAAAATTTTGGGATTCATTAGTAATGAATTGTACTAAATAAGTAGCTTCATATTAGAAGGATGGGTTTTTTATATTTGTGTTGAAAGTGAAATTATTTGGATTTTGTGAATTTTTGGGATTTTTAAAGGAGTTTAAATTTATGTTTTTTGAAGAATTAGATGTAAAATAAAATGTTTAATTTTGATGATTATGGAAAGGGTGATTTGGATGGAATATATTTGGATTCAACTAAATTAGGATTTGATTTGTGAATGTGTTTTGGTTTATATAAATATCCAAACATGATGGTGAAGGTGAACCAAAAGTTTGATTTACATTGATGTTATGGTTATAACCATATGGATCTGAACATGTTTTGATTTGTTTTGATGAAATTTGATATATGGATGGTTTAGGATTGTGAGAATACTTTAGATAGTTTTGAGTATTATATCCTAAAAATTGATTTGATGTTGTCCCTAAAGCAAAATTTTTATATTGTTTTATGGGTGAACATGAATAAGTATTTAAGTTTAGATTTGATTGGTCAATGTTCAAGTTAAATTGATTGGTTGGAAAAATTGAATAAATATTCATGTTTGGATTTTATTAATTGATTTTGGTTTGAATTGGTTGGTTGGGAAAATTAAATAAATATTCATGTTTGGATTTGATTTATTGATGTTTGAGTTTGAATACATATTCCAACTCTGATTTGGATTTACTGGATGATTGCTTTGAAATTTATTTGAATATGTGTTTAAATAAAAAAAATTGGATGGAAGTCTAGGTTATAACATGAATTATTTGGATTTTAATTTGTGAATGAATTGATCTAGTTATGGTTCCACATATCCATGCTTCTTATAATGAGTGGCACTATTATCAAAAGACTATAATACCAAAGTGACTAAACGTTTGATTGTTAACTAAATGATAAATAAGAACACAAGAAAACAACAATTTTTTTTATATTATAAATAGTCAAGAAATTGCACATAAAAGGTGAAAATATAAGATGAGGGTCATGAATAATTATTAGGCCTTCTGATGTCACTGAATCATCCATACTCTCAGTTATGGCTTATTATTTCAAGGAACTAACCATGGAAGATCCTATCATTCTCATGGATCATTAACTCTAGTTTTGATGGTGTGTTGAAAGTGTCTTCTTGATGCTAAGAACTAATGAATGCACAAAATTTTAATGGAAAAATAAGTTATCCTAGGCTTATGTTTTAAACAAGTTTATCTAGGGGGAAAACTATGGAAGAAATAGATAAAGTGAATGCACACTTCTGAGTCTTGTCTCAAGGTACCCAACATAGTCATAGGGGTCTCAATGTGCTGAAAATATATGATATCATATTTTTATAAAGTTTTCTAAACCCTAGGTATTAGAGTATGGAATCCCCTCATGTCATAATGTGCTTAAAACACATAATTTATTAGTCAATTAAAATAGATGGATCTTAATTTATATACCCCATTGGTAAATAAGGTTTGGCATACTACATGGTGTTGAAATCCAAAGTCAATAGAGCCCATAAAAATAAAAATAAAAAGTAAGTATTCATTTCTATTTTCTGAGTATCATTAGAAACATGATGTCAACAAAAGAGCATATGTGGGCACTACTTGGGTAACATAGATAATTATGGAAGTATTTCTTATTCTTGATTATCATCACCAATGTAACACCAATAGAAGAGCATACATAATTTCCAAAATCAAAAATAGAATTTTGAAACAAAAAGTGATGTAATTACTAAAAACTTTGGAAATCAATATTAAAAGTGTTAGTGAAAAAATTTGGCTTTTTGTTTATCCTTTTTTATAATTATTTTTGACAAGTGTTTTAAAAATAAGTTGTTAAAATGTTTACTTAGGCTTAGGTAAAGGCACCCTATAATAGAACAAGTGAAAACCATGAACACAAAGTGAAAAACACCTCTCTGTAATGAAATTGTAGTTATGTAGAAAGCTAAGAAAGCAAAATTATGATAAAATCAACATAGGAAAAAGACAAAATATAAAAAGAAAATAACAAACAAACCTATGATTGAAAAATGATTTTGATTCCAAAAATTATGATTTTCATACCTATAGAGATGAATTTTATACTAATAATGATGAATTCACTACTGATAATGGTTATTTCACTATCAAAAAGGATGATTTCACTACTAAAAAGGACAAAATCACTGCTAAGAATGATGAATTCACTGTTGGAAATGATGATTTTGATATTTTAAAATGATTTTTATATTGACTTTGTAGATGGAATATAAAACATATAAAGGGACTCATATAATAGCTTTTCTATGTGATTGATCAAATTTGTTGCTAAAAACACAATTTTGCTATTGATGCTTCCAAATTCATTACTACATAGTGGGCATACATAGTCAAATAGAAAATTCCTGATAACAACCTATAGTTTATAGTAGCACTAAAAATTATGAGATTAAATTCATATGCAAATAAAAATAGTAAAAATAAAATGAAAAATGTTATCTAAATGCAAAAAATGATGATCAAAAGATGAAAAATATGAGGGAAGGTCCCACTAGGAATGCCAAAAATTTGGGAACTAAATTTAGAAGTGATAAGAGATGAAATACTCATAATATAAGATTAATTCTACCTAAGATAGGGATACAAACAAACAAAATAGATAATATAAACTTATTCTTCAACTGTGTAAGCTTTCTCCATTACAATGTAAACTTGATTTTCTCTTTGAAAATGTGGTGCTCACTCTTGCAATGCAAAGGAGAATGGGTAGCATTTTGGTGAAAAAGGAGTTATTGTATGAATTGATTCTCTTTGATTCACTTTTGGATATAATTTTGTTATTATAAGTCTAGACTCCAATCCAATTTCAATACTCTTTTATGATTTTAAAAATGAAGGTTTTCAAGTTTATTTATAGATTTTTAGAGGAAGATCTAATGGTGGAGGATTATTTAGATATATTAAATGATCTAAATAACCAATAATGGCTAAAGATTCCTCACCCATGTGGATAAAAAGCATTTTAAATGGTTGAGAGAATCATGGGATTAGTTAGTTTCATCAATAGGAAAAATTCAAACTTATTGAAAACTAAAGGGATGAGTCATAAGAGGTCGATAAATTTGTGGGTTTGGTTGGGATGAGGGAGAAAAAGGTGGAAGATTTCTGGATGAGGTGTAAAATATAGATCTTATATTTAAAATAAGGATTTAAAGTTTGCATAATCAACTAATTTGATTTATTCAATTATTTTAATTTTAAGAGAGAAGTGATGAATCATTTTAAGAAGAATTAATAAATATTTTAGGTGTAGTTTGACAGTAAATTAAATTCAGGTGTCCACACCTAGAAACCATCATTTCATCAAAGCTGGACATATTTGAGTTCAAATTGAAAACTAAAACTATTATTATTATATTTTTATACCATCAATTATTTCGAGTATTGAATATATTATTTCTATTATCAAATTTTGATTTTTAGGTTATTGTAATTACATATCATATTTTATCGATTATATTTTAGAATTTTAAGGAGTTAAAATTTATTAAACAACTAGTCGATATTATTAAATAATGTTAATATAATTTGTTGAAATATTTAAATATTTTTTTTATAATAATGGTTAAGTAATAAATAATTTGTTTTGATGTAATCTATTCAAAATTGAATAAAATATCCTTCCCTAATTAGAAGTTGAGATCATATAATATTGAAATTAGAAACATTCTATAATAATGATCCCAAAATTCAATGAAAAAAATTATCATTGTTTTAGGGAGATTAATCAAATTGTTGATATCATATTCAATAATGGGGATCATGCACTTATAAAAATTGAATGCATGATATTTAAAATAATTATTTACAATATTATACTTTAGTGGACTCATTGATAATAATTTGACAAAATAAAATATTAACTCTTTGGCACAGTCAAGGATGTCTAATAGAAATGACAAAAGAGTTTAATCTCTCCCACACATAGAGATATCTGATGGTAATGTGGCATAAGTGATCATTAAATATTCCAAATTCAAAAATAATGTCAATGATAAAATAAACAATCTATTTTACCATGCTCAGAGGATGCAAATCATATTAGTTAGTTATGACATAAATCCTTCTTTATATGTTAAATTATTCATTTTCATCAAATATAGAACTCTCAATCTCCTTCAGCTCTAAATCATGTCACTCCTAATGGTTCAAAACATTTCATCTCTCCCTCATTCTGATCTTTTCACTTTTTCATCTTTTGAAGATATCTAAAACTACTTTGATCGTGATATGATCCTCAAGAGACTAATTTATCAAGCATTGGTCCTTAGGGTAATAGTTGACCCACATTTTATGAAAATCAAGCTGAGCCATGGCCTAATTACTAATCCTTCCCCAATTCTACTAGCATTTAACACTACCTAATTCATTATGAGCCAAGTGATGCGAAAAGAGTAGACTTTGCATGACACCAATAAATTGATGATGACTTGGGAACTCTACCAATCGATTAAAAAGGTAAAATAACTTCCACTAATCTATGGAAGGTGGACAATAAGTGACTTCAAGAGAGCCTTAAACACCAATCCAAGATCCAATTTATTCAAAAGGAAAGGGAAACATGACACATGCTCATGAATTCTCTCTCACCTTCCATCCATTGAGACTAATCTATAAAAATAAATGGGATGACATTCCAAGTTCAGGACTTATGATGTCAAGTGTAAATTTCATGTGAATCATAATCTCTCAAACTCAATTGAAGACATAACCTCATCAAGTGTCCCTTTGATGTTTGGAATATCTACAAGGAAAGGACATAAGATACAAAAATATTTTGGCCTTATTTACATACATTTCAAGATTATTTATCATGTTGGTTACCCTTCAAGTATGCCTTAAGTACAAACCATTATCTCTAGACACAAATTCACAATGGATCAATTTATATCAAAGTAAAACATTATAATTATATTTTCTCAAGAGGTTTCTTATATTATCAGGGGTAAGGACACACTAGTTGAATTCTACTCTCGCATGAATTAATTCCTAGATTGATATGATTTAACTATGTTTGGGAAGGAAAATAAAAGTTAATCTATCTAATCAACATAATATTTTTTTTAATTCTTCTATTACATACTTTATTCTATCTTAACATAAAATTACTCCATTATACTCTATATTTATTATTATATTAAATACATGAATGTATTAAGTTATTAATGTATTTATATAGGTGAGAACCCAATATAACCCTTTTAACATATTAAAAAGTAAATATATTTAAATTTATAATGGGCACATGTCAATTCTACATTATATAATTATATATTAGATTCCTAACTTCGTATGTGATAATATTATTATATAATTGTGTATTATTAATGGGAAATAAGACTATGGTAAATTTAATTATGATTTATAATTTTAATACATTGGTATTTAAACTTATTCATAAATTGTCTTTATATTTTTCTTAAATATTAAATCCTTATTCATAGTTCTTTGTAGTATGTGGCATGGACGTGATGCTAAATTTTCAAGATGATGTCATTTGTTGCATCAAGTTCATGCACTATTCACAATATTTGCATATTTTTCATTTTAAAAGTTGTCACAATTTGTGTGGGAAGCATATGGACACACTTAAATTAGGCATAATAACTAGACTAAAAAAATGCTTTAATTTTTTTTTATGTATAAATGGAGATAGATAATCCTAATTATTAGGTTACATTATTATTAATATTATTATTATTATTATTATTATTATTATTATTATTATTATTATTATTATTATTATTATTATTATTATTATTTAAAAAATGGGAATTAGGTTAAAATTCAAATACAATTATTATTTTTATATTTATTAATTAATAATATACTTTCACTTATTAAATTATAAATTTTATATATTTAATTAAGGTTATATGCAACTATTATTTACTTTGATTTTCTATTTTTCACTACTAAACAATGTTTTTCTAATGTAACTATGTGATCATCTTACATGTAGTGGAAATATATGTATTGTTTTCTAATGTAGTAATCATGTATTTACACTATTATTATATTAAAAAAAATATTTTCTCACCTAGACTTGGCCCTTGGGGGTGAATAATTTTTAATGCGAATATGTGTTGACATAGACTCTATGTTATCTTGTGAGTTCATAGTTTGATTGTCTAAGATGGTATTGATGTTATGTAAGTTATAGGGGAAGTATCACTTAGGATATTTAAACTTATATTAATTAATTAAACATAATAAGTAAATAAATCACCAATTATAACACATAAAATCACATGTGATTCAATTAAAAACATATTTAATATATTTGTATCAAGCTTAATTCAAGATAATGTGATATTGGATACTAGGATATATTCATTAAATTTTATTGTTTATAATAAATTAAATATAATTTATATCTTATTTATACATATACATGTGTGTCTATGTCCATAGGATCTCACAAAGTATAGTTTGTGCCATGAAAGATGTATATGGATGTCTGATGTTATGGTATGATTGTAATCTTTTGTAGTTTATCCTATATATGTTAAATACTTAGTTGAATAATCCAAATAACATGGTGAATGGATATTGGTTAGTTTTATGTGAAATAATAAAACTAAGACATGTATATCTTGGTTAACCCAAATTTTAATGAGATATTATTGTTGACCAAATTTGATCTTATAGGTCAAATTAGGACCCCTATAGATAAAAACTTATTTCTAGGTGTTTTATGAGTCTAGTTTTATGTCATAAGGTGTATTATAGGTAATTTTATTTAATTTCATGTCACATTAGCCTTGGTCTTGA
This sequence comes from Torreya grandis, assembly GCA_037957365.1. NCBI lineage: Eukaryota > Viridiplantae > Streptophyta > Pinopsida > Cupressales > Taxaceae > Torreya > Torreya grandis. The sequence continues at coordinate 231,995 of JARHVA010006498.1, read as the reverse complement.
TCATTTGAAATATTTATGTCTTTTTGAGTCATTTTGGGGGTCAAAACAGAGCATTAAATGATTTATATGGCCTCCTTGGGAAATGTGAAGGTTTAAAGAGGTGATTCCATGTTCCATGTTTCCTATTATGCCTTAATAAACTATTTATAACTGAAAAGTGGTAGGTTCCATAGATGAAAGAGAAATTTTCTTAGAAAAGGGAAGATTTTGGCACTTGTATGGCCCATAAGGGAGTGTGACATGTAGGATAATGTTGTGAGATGAATATTCAGATTTATAAAACCCATTTAAATGATTTAAGTACTATATAAGTGTCAAAATTGAGATAAAATTTTTCTACTCCTTCTTCACCCTTCTATACAAATAAATCCAATTAGTGGGTTTGGACTTCGTATGGACAACAAGGGAGGTTTTAGAAAAATTGCTCTTTGGGGTGTCTTCTAAAATTATTCATATTAAATTTGATGTTTATTTTAATAATAATAGTGACTTGTGCTTTATGAACCATTCGTAAGAAGTTGATCTATCCAATTCGCTTATTAATCTATGTACCATGTCAGTTTTGCTCTTGTTTGGTTTGATTTCATGTTTCAATTTATTTTTAATTTAATTATAATATCATTCTCCAAATTAATCCTCCATATAGTTTCATCCATAAGTGAGAGGAAATTAGTTTACTCCATGGCTATCATGTACATTCAACTGAGAGCTAGGTTAAAGTTTCTAACACATCCATGGAGGCATAATTATGGTATTGAGAGATTTAATACATTCTCATATTAGATAAAATCAAGTAAAATTATTTCACTTGGTATAATAGGGACTATCCCAGTTAACACAGTCACCTGCATACTCAATCTTCCATGGAATTGCACCCATAGGTGCTGGAAAGGGGAAAATCATATTAGAATAAATGTTTTAAAACTATTTTCAAGATATTCATAATTATAATCACCAATTTTTAGAATTGGAAAAGATAATAGGTATTTATATGATGTATTTAAACAATACATCTTGTCAACTTTCATTTTTACTACATATATTTTGGAATATCCACTTAAAGGTAGTATAATAGAGGACTAAAAATGCTTGTTTGGAGTGTTGGAACAAGTGATAGAAATATTCTTGAAGTCCTACTGTGAATAAAAAATCATGGTAGACATATTTAAAGTATCAAATGGTAAATTTGAGGTGTAAAATACCTAAAAGGTGAGATGATATTATTGAGAGATCAAATCCCCAAAAATGCAAAATAGAGAACCTAGCCCTTTTGGAGACATCTTAAGACAATGACATGTTGATATTAACTGCTCATATTGTACTCATCATATATCACTATCATAGGATAACAATTTTAAAAATGAAATATGTGATTTTATCATTCGGTTTTCATGATAGAGGATCCCAAGGATGCATCTTTATGCACTGATTTCTAATGGTATCAGCTACAAGTTTTTGAACTCAAAGAGATCTTTTTAACATAGGGTTTAGTATGAGACCATGCCACCATATTAGATTGGTTTTAGATGGTGAAGATAAAATTTATGACATAAATTTATTTTAAATATTTTTTTTCGTATGTTTTATACCCTATATACACTTGTAGGTGTGATTATTTCTAGAATTTCTCACCTACAACTATATGAAGGTGAAAGAGTGTTTTGGAGTACAACTCAAGAGGTTAGAAGATTTAAAGATGAATTTTAGTGCTTGAGATATTGTAATAGGTTTAAAATTAACATAAATATGACCAATATAAATTTATATTTGGTTTCTTGAGTTCAAACTACACCTAAAGGTGTCCCTTCACAAGAAAATGCTCACCTATAGCTAAATGAGTAGACAGTGACCTAATTGATGACTTTTCTAGGTTTTTTGAATACAAAATGCATGGTATAAGTGACTCAAATAAATATGGTATGAAATTAAATGTTTAAACAAGACCCTATATCAATTAATCATCCCTAAGAGTGTGATTTACACCTACAAGTAGGGGAAGTATATAGATAGGGTCAACCTACGAATCAGGCCTAGCTGAGTAAGGCTAGATTTCCAAGAGCAAGAATGGGTTATAAGAGTTTGGTAAAATTTTGAAAATAATAACAATTTTATAATTTACACATCATTATACCTTTTATAATAATTATACATAACATAATACTTTTTCAAATGTAATACATAGCTTATACTCCAAACACTACATGCAGTCCTTTCTCTAAAAGTTTGTCTTGGCATCTAAAGATTTTAGAGGGTCAAATGACCTAAATAGGAAATAAATTTTTGTTCATAGTTTATATATTAATTTATTAATTCCATAAAATATTCAAATTATCTAAGGTAATAAAAAAATTACCGTATGTTTTATCTCAAATAGAGGGTAGTTCCTTAGAGTCAAAACTGGTAGGTTTTCAAAAATAAGGGAAAAAGAATGAAAAAAAAGATAAAATATCCTTGTAGTAAGGTGTGTAAATTTTTTAAAATTATAATAAAACATTATAAACCTATCACATAAGGATTAAACCCAACATGATGGCCTAGATTACCAAGTATGTAGATAGGTTTGTTTAAGGCCCAAAGCCCAATTAGGGGTTCAACTTCACTTTAAGACCTTATTGAGATTTATAACCTATTATATCATGTTTCTGGGATGAATTTAGATATTTATGAGTTATTAGGATGTAGGGAAGACCATGAAAAAGTAATTTTTGGACTTTAGGACACATTAGGCTTGTGTAAATGAGAAAACAAGCTTGATAGGAAAGATTTGGTTGCTTATATATATTTGGATGCTATGCATGGGATCCCAAGAAGATTTGAAATGTTAAAGGGGGTATTGAAGATAATTTTTGTGGATTTTATTTTTCAATTCCAATGTCATAGATTTATGAACAAAGCTTAAGGGAAAAAATGGCCTAAAACCCTTACACACCTTGAATAAGGACCCAATTAAGGAAATGTAGATGGTGATCTATAAAAATGGGCTAGAGTTACCATTAAATTTATTAAAATTTGTATAATACTCTCTTAGCCTCCTCCCCATCCTTTAAGACTATACAAAACTATATAGATGGAGTATAAAATAGGTTATTTTTGATAGTTTTTAACATTATGCAGGTTCTAAGAGGTACCAAGAGATTAAATAAAATTTAGAAGGAATATTGAGAATTAATATAACTAAAAATATCCATTTTATTCCTTTAAAAAAATCCTAAGTGTTCCTATAGGAGCTCTCATCTTAGCCAGTCAAAATTGGCATAGCGAGCAAGATGGTGAGAAGTATGAAAAATTCAAGTGGAAGCATTTTTGAAGGTATAAATGAGAAATATAAGGACATGGAGGTTATTTACAATTGTCATCCACTCTATTTAATGTATTTTAATTGAAAACTAAATCCAATTTTGAGGTTGAGTCTGAGGGGTGACTGAAAATGGAGTTTTCTTTGAGTGTAGGTAGTAATGGCTCATTTCTAGAGGATTGTATGTGATTAAGAATGAAACCAATACATGGAGAATCATGTATGAAACATTTACCTCTCATTAAAATAGTTACACATACCCCTATTTAGTCTTAGGATGTTCAAATAGGGGTGAATGATGAAGGTAGTTTCCTTGTGTAAAATGAGAAATCTTACGCCACATTTTAAGAGTTTCATGACTTGGAGTGATAATTTTGATTTTGACCTTGCATTATTAGTTTCTCACTCTTTTCCCATGCACATTTAACTCATTTAATTAGTTTTAAAAGTGTCCTTATGACCTTTATACTTCTTTCTTCTTCTCTCTCTCTCTCAAGTTCTATAAGAACTAGCCCTTTTGGCTTCTTTAAACTATGCTCCACCTAGGTATGGTGAATCCATAATTTATTTAATACAATTTATCAATATATAATAATATTTTTTACCTCTTTCATGACTTTTCATAGTTTTTTCACTTGAATGATTGATCTTGCTTATGTGATGACTATTGTTTGCTTAGCATTATTGTTTTATTCTCTCACCTATTTGTAACTTAAAAGCTTCTTCTTGTAGGTCATGTGAAGTGTTTTATGACATGTCAAGGTTGAGTCAATTATTCTATTCAAATAGATCCATTTTGTGCCTCTTTTCTAGTCCTCCAATCCTAAACTTTCATCACAATATCATAATGAAATATTGATGTTAGCAGATTTAGAATGGATAAGTGTATGTTTATTTAGTATTTTAATCTCATGTGCGACATGCATATAGTTAGTATCCATCAATAAATTTGGTATATCACCTCCTTTAGGTTAGTTTACTTTTAGTTTTTTCTCCCTTTCCCATTGTAAGCATAGGTGTAGTAGTGATCTACAAGTGGTACATCAAGGGACTTAATCCTATCTAGACATTCACCTCATTACTAGGATACCCATACCTTAGAGGTTTTTAAAATTTTCCACTTAGATGAGGAGAGATGATACATCTCCTCAAAGGTGAAAATCTAAGTGGAAATAGTTTTTGGCATTCCTAGTGGGACTCATTGTCTAAGAAGTTGAAATATTTTTTTGTGTTGTCTTTCAACACATCACCCTTTCAAGGCATTTATCCAAGAATAAATGGTGACTCTAAAGTTACATTATCTGGTAAATCAACCCAAGTTTTCCCTTTATTTATTATTTGAAATTTATATTTATGTTCTTTCTTCCCAATGAAGTTTCATGGCTTATTTTGGTGTTGAGTATTCTTTTACACAAGTTGGTGAGGTATATAAAGCTAATGGCATTGCCCATAAACCTTTGTATGATTATTATTATCCTTTTCATGACTCTTAAAAAATTCAATATGACCTTTATATAAATTTTAATTGTTTTTATTATTCCTTTAACCATCCATATCAATACTTTGCTCTTCCTCATCAACCTAGTCACTTCTCTAATTAGTCCATTTCTACTTTCAAGCAAACTCACTTAGGCTATGAGAAGTTCATAATAGAGCTTGATACACTAAGGGGACATGATAAAGATATTCCTATTCATCTCATTCATAATGTGAGAGATGCATTACATATGGTTAAAATATAATGGGCACTTATTGAGAGAGGAAATTGGCAAAGGCTCATAAGTGAGATGCTAGATTTGGGCGGCTTGGTTGCATATTTAGAAAATAGGATAAGAATTCATTAGGAGTAGCCTCACCATGTATATAATCCCTCATATCCACCTCCCAAATATTTTTTCCAATATTACTTGACCCCTACTCATGATCCCAATCAATCTTATCAAATTCATTTTATTCTTGATCAGATGTAAGACAAAGTTGGAAAGACAAACCTTATTTTTTAAGAGAATATTGATAGGTAGATTGAGTTGGACAATAATTATATGAATTATTCCATATATTTATAAAATTAAGTGGAATATAATCCCTTATTTCCCTCTCCCATTACATCCCCACCTCAACAAGAGACTCCTAAATATAAAATCCTAAGTTAGAGATAAGGTGGAAAATCCAAGTCTAAGGACATCCTAAGTTTCTTAAACACTTCATCCACTCCTCAAATTACATCACTACCTCAAGAAGATACTCCTAATCCTAAAATAATAATATATAATAATCTAGTAGAATCATGGGGAAAGAAAGGGGATAAAATCCTTAATAAAGAGTGTGACGTTGAGAAAGAGTTTGATTTTATCCAAGCCCCTCCCACTGTTCCTCAAGAGACCTCTTATTTTCCATGTCATCCCTCTTGTAATACTTATCCTCATGAATATGCCTATAAAAGTAAATAGATAATTTTACAAGAGAATCTAGCCAAGCAAATTGAAGAGTTAGAGTTGAGAATGAAATTGTTGAGTCAAGGTGTGATTGAAGGTTTAGAGCTAAAAGAACATCCTATGCTTAAACACACCCCATATAACCTTCCTCAAGAGAGAACATAAGATAAATAAAATTTTAATTAAGATATTTTCAAATGGAAGGAATAAAACTAAGATATTTTATCATATGGTCTATCTCCCATTCCTCATGAACTCCCAAAAGGATCCCTTATAATTCATTCTCAATCTGATTTTGAGTCCTATGACCCACCTCCACCAACTAGTTCATCTTGTCTTCACCCCATCACCATTTTCATTGATGGAGCTATGGCATTGGAGTATAAACTAGAAAATATGGTGTATAAAAACTCAACACTCTTTCTTGAATAAAATATATCTCTTTAGAACCCTCATTTGGCTAAGTCACCTAATTTCAAAATGCCTAGTCTTAGCATCACCAAGAAGGAGAAGGAGATTGAATATATTTTATACCTTTAAAATTAAATTCAGGTTTTGATAGTTGAGATAAAAATTTATATCCCTCAAGAGTTCCTAAATTTTTAGGAAGAGGTGAGTCCTTATGTTGAGTCTTCTTGTTGTGTTGATAGTGATGAATGCCTTCCTTGTGTCAAAGAAGAAATCTTGGATGAAGTTCTTTCATATTATAAAGAAGAGGATGAAAGAGATTATCTTGATTTTCCCATTAATTATGTTTTACAAAGAGAATATGAGGACTTGTGGTAGAAATGTTTAAGCATTTATAATGATTTTGAATCTTTCTAGGGGTCTACAACTTCCTTAAAGCTAATTTTAAGTGATGGTAAACAAGATGAAAATTTTCAAAATGTCATAGATGATCAAGATTAAAGTTAACCTCAGACTTTTAAGGTCAAAACAAGATTATATTTTCCTTAATCTTCCAATCAACTTAAAATTTCTCCTCTTGAAATCTTGCCTACAAAGAAGATGCAAGTTGATCATGAGATGAAGAGTAGGCAACAATATAAGTTATGTGTACAAGGCTAAGAGGAATAAAATTGCATTAGAGACCTATTTTAATATGGTTTAATTGAGATAATATCAAGTGAAGTGCCAAGAAATAGTTTTGATATATCAAGTATCCAATCCAAAGAGAAATATGCTTAGCACTATGTTTCATCTCATGAAGAAGGATATGTAAGAAACTTTCATTTTGATCTTGAAAAGGGAGGTATGATTAATTATTAGTTTTACATAGTGGTCTATTTTTTTTATTTCCCTAAGTTAATTAATCACATGTGTGTGTGTCTAATTAGTTAGTTTGCTTGGTTTTATATGCGTCCTTTATTTTGTGTGGTTGAGGTAGTCAATTGGTCTTATCTTGATCAAAACTTGTTATCAATTTTCAAAGTCATCTTATTTTTTTTTATACTTAGATGACTTCCTAATCCCAATGGAATAATAAGGATATTTATATTTATTTTAAAATTCATACAACCCCTATGAGTCACCAATTTGTTGACCAAATTTGACCCTACAAGCCAAATTGGGACCCCTGTGGGTAAAAACATTTTCTTAGGTGTTTTAGGGGTCTAATATTATGCCATAAGGTATAAGGTGTATTATATGTCATTACATGTTATTTCATGTCACATTAGCCTTGGTCTTGGTAATTTTAAATATTTATGTCTTTTGAGTCATTTTAGGGGTTAAAATAGAGCATTAATTGACTTGTACATCCTTATTGGGAAATGTGAAGGTGTCAAGGGGTTATGTCATGTTCCATGTGTCTTATTATTCCTTAATAAACTATTTCTAACTAAAAATGGGGAGGCTCCTTAGATTAAAGAGAATTTTTCTTGGAAAAGGTAAGAATTTGGCACTTGTATAGCCACAAGTGAGTGTGACATGTAGGAGAAGGTTTTGAGATGACTCTTTGGCTTCCTAATATCAATTTACATGATTTAAGTACATTGTGAATATTAAAATTGATGTAAAACCATTATTCTCCTTTTTCACCCTTCTATACACATAGAACTAATTAGTAGGTTTGTACTTGGTATAGCTAAGAGGAGAGGTTTAAAATAAATTTTTATTGGGGGTGTATTTTACACTCAATTAGGTTCCATTTAATGCTAGGTTGCAGAATAATGGTGACCTATGATTTATGAACCATTCCTAAGAAGTTAACCTATCTAATTTGATTGTTAATCTATGTACCCTGTAAGTTTTGCTCTTTTTTAGACAAGTCCATACAATATAGATGCTAGTATTGATTCCATAATATTTTGAATATATCTCATAAGTTTCCCCATGTTTATTTTATCATTTCAAAATATTTTGATGGGCCAAGTATCTTAGGTTGTAAGAGAAGACACTTTTTGTGTTATAAGTAGTTTTCCACCACTTCCAACATCTTCATGTCTTGGTAATGGTGTCAAGGAATGGTGATGACTTTTATCCATGTTTCAAATTTTATTTGCTTTCATTAAATCTCAACCTAAAAATCAATCCTCTATAGAGTTATAGCCACAAGTGAGAGACCATTGGTTTACTCCATGACTATCATGTACAATCAACTAAGAGCTGGGTTAAAGTCTTTAACACATCCATGGAGCCATAATTATGGTCTTCAAAGATTTAATATATTCCCATAGAATATATAATCAAGTAAAATTATTTCACTTGGTAGAAGAGGGATTGTCCTAGTCAACATAGTCACTTGGATACTCATTCTATCATGGAACTACACCTATAGGTGCTTGAAATGGGAAAGTCATGTTAGAATAAAGGATTCGAAAATATTTTCAACGTATTGATAATGATAAGGAATTTTTTGGATAATTTTAGAATATATTAGGTCTATTAATGAGTTCTTAAAATAATACATCTTGTGCACTTTCATTTTTACTACCTGTATTTTTGAGTAACCACCTACAAGTGGCTTAACAGAGGACTAAAAATGCTTGTTTGGAGTGTTGAAACAAGTGATAAAACTCTTTTTGAATTATTAGTGTGAATTAAACTTATGAAGACATATTTTACATATAAAATGGGAAATCAGAGTTGTAAACTACCTTCAAAAGGTGAGATGATAGTATTGATGGATTAAATCCCCAAAAGTGCATAACAAGGCGCCTTACCCTTTTGGAGACATCTTAAGACAATGCAATGCTGATTTTGACCAATATTAATTAAATCATACTATATCCATATAATACGATCACAAATTTAAAAATTAAGGAGTTGATTTGATCATTTGGTTTTCATGTTAGAGGAGCCCAAGGATGCATCTTTATGCACTGATTTTTGATAGTCTCATCTAATTTTTTTTGAACTCAAAGAGATCTTTTCAACATAAGGTGTAGTATGAAACCATGCCACCATATTAGAGTGGTTCTATATGGTGAAGAGAACATTCATGATGTAAAGTTATTTTAAATAGTTTCTATCCTTTTTTTAAGACTCTATATACACCTACAAGTGTGCCTATTTCTAGAATTTCTCACCTACAATTGTATGGAGGTGAAATTGTGCTTTAGATTACAAATAAAGAGGGTGGAATATTTTAAGATGCATATGAGTGTTTAATCTAGGGTAATAGGTTTAAAATTAATATAAACACCATCAATATAAGTTTATATGTGGTATCTTAAGTTCAAACTACACCTACATGTGTCCCTTCATAAGTAATGCTCACCCATAGCTGAGTAAGTAGACAATGACCTAGTTGATGACTTTTATAGGTTTTTGGCATGGAAAATGCATGGTATATCTGAATAAAATAAATATTTTATGATATTAAAAGTTTCAACAAGACCCTATATCAATTAATCATCCCTAAGGGTTTGATTTACACCAACAAGCATGGAAAGTATATAGAAATGATCAGCTTACCAATCAGGCCTAACCGAGTAAGGATAGGTTTCAAAGTAAAAGAATGGGTTATAAGAGTTTAATAAACTTGTGAAAATCCTAAAAATGTTATAATTTACACGTCATGATACCTTTTATACTAAGAAGGAATAACATAATACCTTTTCAAATACAATACATAGCTTATACTCCAAACACTACACATAATCCTTTCTCTAAGAAGTATGTCTTGGAATTTGAAGCTTTTGGAAGGCCAAATAACTTGAATAGGGAATAAATAATTTTTAAATGTGTCTATTTAACTTTATTAATACTATAAAATATTCACTTGGTCTAAGGGAATAGAGGAAGTACCCTCTATTTTATCTCAAACAAAGGGTGCTTTCTTAGAGTCAAAACTAGCAGGGTTTGGAAAATAAAGACAAAAGAATGATCGATAAGCTGAAAGAGACTTGAAATAAGGTATTTAAAGTTATAAAAAATCTATGAAAACATGATAAAATTATCATATAAAGATAAATTCCAACAAGATGGTCTGGATTACCAACTATGTAGACAAGTTTGTTTGAGGCCTAGAGCTGAATTGGGGGTCCAAATTCACTTCCAACCCTTAGTGAGATTTATACCCCATTAGATCATGAGTATAGGATTAATTTATATATTTATTATATATTATTATGTAGTTAATGCCATTAAAAATTCATTTTTGGACATTAAGACACATTACGTCTGTGTAAATGAGAAAATAAGCTTGATAAGAGAGATTTGGTTTCTCATATCTATTTGGATGCTATGAATGGGAGCCCAAGAAGATTGGAAAAGTTAAAGGGGGTCTTTAATATAATTATTGTGTAATTAATTTTAAATTATAATATCATATATTTATGAAAAATTATTATAAACAAAAATGGCTTGAAATGAAGATGGTGAACTATCCAAATGAGAAAGAGTGACCATGAAAGAGATTGAAAATTTCTTAAGACTCTCTTAGGATCCTCCCCATATGTTTTTACTATATGAAACTGTATAGATGGATTACATAATAGGGTATTTTTGACAATTTTTTGAATTGTGCAAGTTCTAGGAGGTTTCAAGAGATGAAATCAACTTTTTAAGGAATATTGAGACTTAAGATAACTACCAATGTATATTTAATTATTTTTAAAAACTCCAATATATCTCATCTTATCTAGTCAAAACTAGCATAGTGAGCAAGATGGTGAAAAGTGTATAAATTTAAAGTGGAATAATTTTTAAGGTTTACCTAAGTGATCTAAGGCCAAGGAGGGTATTTAAAAGTGTCATCCACTCCTGCATGTATTTTCATGGAAAATTGAATCCAATTTTGAGGCCAAGTTTAAGGGGTGACTTAAAGAGTAGTTTTATTTTAGTGCAAGTAGTGATGACTCACTTCTAAAAGATTTTAGGTAATTAGGAATGTAATCAATACATGGAGAAGCATGTCTAAAACCCTTACCACTTATTAAAATAATTAGACATATACAGAGCTAGTTTTGGGACATTCAAACATGGGTGAATTATCAAGGTAGTTTCTTTGTGCAAAATGAAAAATCGTATGCCACATTTCAAGAGTTTCATGACTTAGAGTGATAATTATGCTTTATAACCTTACATGATCAGTTTCACACTCCTTAAACATGCACATATAACTAATTTTCTTAGCTTTAAAAGTGTCATTTTGACCTTTGGACTATTTCTTCTTTTCTCTCTCTCAAATTTTATAAGAACTAGCCATTTTGGCCTTTGTAAACTATGCTCAACATGGTGAAGCCCTAGTCATTTTAATACCATGGATCAATAAATACTAATAATTTTTACCTCTTCCATGACTATTCATAGTATTTTCACTTGAAATATTGATCTTTTTTATGTGATGAGTGGTCTTTCCTTGGCATTGTTGTCTCATTCTCGCACATATTTGATTCTTGAAATCTTCTTCTTGTAGGTCATATGAGGTGTTTTATAATATGTCAAGGTTGAGTGAGTTAGTCTATTTAAATAGCTCCATTATATGCCTCTTGTCTAGTACTCTTAGCCTAAACATTAATGACAACCTTATAATGAAATAATGATGTGAGAAGATTCAAATTGGAGAAGTATATGTTTAGTTAGTCTACTAGTTTCATGTGTAACATGCATTTGGTTGGTATCCATCAATTAATGTGGTGTATCACCTCATTTAAGATAGTTTAATTTTAGTTTTCTCTCCTTTTTCCCTTGCAATTATAATTTTAGTAGTGATTTATAAGTGCTACATCAAGGTAGCTAGCCCTATCTAGATATTCACCTCATTCCTAGGCTACCCATAGCCTAGAGTTGTTTTAATTATGCCACATAGATGAGGAGAGCTAAGACATCTCCTCAAAGCATGAAAATCCAAGTGACAATAATTATAGTATGGAGATAAATGAGATATATTGTTATTATCAATATGGCATGATCAATATATGATTATAAAAAATGAAAATTAGTGGCATAGATGACCATTCCTAATTACTATTGTATTATCAATTTTATGTACAAAGTTTATGATTTAAATTTCATCAAAATAGTCAAATTTGTTTAGGTTTGGATCGATTTAATTTTCATAAAAATAAATAAATTATGTTGATGAAGATATGTGGAAAAGAAATGTGTTATTTTTTAATTGATGTTTCAGAGCATGCTCCATGAACCATCATCAATATGAGAGAGAGAATTTGATTTATATTGTAGATTAAGGTTGATTTATATTTCAAACTAAGGTCACCATTCTAAAATATGTTATCAATTCAATGGAAATACTATGATCTCATTAATTTTAGATTAATTAATCAACTTATTAGGCTACCAAATTTATTTATATGTATAAAAAAATTTCATTTGTTTATATATTAAAAAACAATTCCAACTATAAAATATAAAATTAATAAACTTCCATATAAATATGAATTTAGTCAATAATATTTTATAACTTGTACTAATCACTTTTATACTTCAAAATAATTCCATCTCTCACTATAAAATTAAACCAAATATTATTTTATTAGTTTATATAACTTGTTATAACAAGTACAAATTATGTAATAGTATAAATATAACTTAATAAAAGTTTATAATTGTTGTTTTTTATGTTTAAAAAGAGTGAAGCATATTTGGGTGTAGCCCCACAAGATCTAACCATATATATAAGTGTGTGAATATTTTCCTTTTGGAATGTAGTGTACCATCAAATTTACATATTTGAGGCAATCCAAAGAAAAGGGATTAAGTTTTAAAAAACATGGTTTATTTCTAATGAATAATATTTTTTATCCCACAAAAGTGTGTGTAATTATCTAGAACATTTTCCATATTTTTTATGTAGACTGTCACAATATTTCCTTTCTTTGATTTGATAAAATTTTCATAAAATTTGCACTGTGATATCCCCTATGTAAAAAAAAAACATTTTGTACCCATTAAATTTTTTGAATTAAATAACATTTTACTCATGAATTCAATTAATTAAACATAATGAAACATCTAAACATTTCCTTACAATAATCAACAAGTTAGGGATAAATGTATAACATAAGTATTACTAACATCAATATGAAAAATCTGGGTGGTTGATCAGTGATCTAAATTTAGTATTCCATTAAATTTTGAACATCATCCATTCTAATTATAATATAAAAAAATTCCTTAAAAATGGAGCAATAATATCTAAAATATTCAACCAATGCAATACTTATTTTTCAATAACTAGGTGCGTTACTTACCTTTTATTAAACTAAAGTTATTGATAACGTTTTGATAGTTTATTTTAAACATTTAATATTCGAATGTAATTTAAAAAATTAACACATAATTAATTTTTAAATTCATATTTTTTAAAAGGTTTGGGGAGAAATTAAATGTAGAAGAATGTTTTGGGGAAAAATCATTTCTTATATTGTAAATTTTTATATAAAATGTGATTAGTGATAGAGAAATAAGAATATATCTATTAGGGTTTCATGTTTTTCACTTTCCACTTGGATCCTTTTCCCATCTTGATCATATTTCTATTTCTATGGAATTTTTCTATGGCTACAATTGATTAAATATGATTGGTGTCGAACCCTTAGGGTGGGTAGGACCTTTATTTATGACTTTTTTATGCTCTACTATATCTATTGATGTAAGAGTTAGAGATAATCATGGAAAAGTAAGCTAAAATGTTTATTTTCAAGGTCTATAATGAGGTAATCCCTCATCACCCCTCCACTATAGAGGTAAGTATTTATAATACTATTATTGAATAACGTTTCATTTGGTATGAAAATTTCTCTATTATTACTTTTTTTTGGATGTATCTATTGGAGAGTTATCAGTGATGTCATAGAGGTATCCTAGTAAGTGGATGTAGTGCTTTTATATCCTAAGCAACTATGATAAAGTGTGTAATGTGCTTGTCCTAGTATGATTGAAGAAGACTTGGTTGATCTTTAGATTTTTCTTGGTTTGAAATGCTTAGGGATGAGTCTGAAGTATTGATAATGTGAAATAGGTCTCATAATAAGTTTTTTATGCTTTGAGAGATTATGTGCATGAGTGGTATTCATTTAGTTCTTCATTGTGTTCATCTAGACATTTTGGTCTAGTGGTAGAAAATATAAATAGGTAGTTTGATGATGTCATCATTACCATGTGGGAATGAATTCATGGAGTTGGTCATATAGTTATGATCATATTAGTCCCTAATTTTTATGCACCAACTCTCATAGTTAAAGATATGAGGGTGAAAAGTTGGATTTTTTGTCAGAATTCATTATTTTCGCATACTTAGCCAAATTTACATGTGGCTAGAAAGAGATAAATAAGCACATTGATAACATCAACATTCACACACGTGGAGCTTTCAATATAAAATGATCATATGGGTTTATTTATTATTGTTCCTAGTTTTTATGCACTAATTATCATATCATGTAACTAAGCATGTAAAAATATATGCATATGCAAAGTTTGGCTCCAGGCAGTTTGACTATGTTTTTCCATACTTAGCAAAATTTACATGTGACAAGAAAAGCTAAGTAGGAATTTTTATGGTGTTATATCTTTCATGTGTGAAGGTGTCCAGAGAAACCAATCATATGCATTTGTTTAGTTTTGAGCCTAGTTGATTTTCACTAAAATTAAGATCATGTGATGAAGTGCATCAAAAGATATGATTATTCAAAGTTATCCTCTCAAATAGCTTTTTGACATAGTTGGCTCTGTGATAGAAGATTTTGAGAATGTAATTTAATGGAATTATATCTCACACATGTGAAGGTTTAGGAGCACATTATTATATGGTTACATTATCCTATATGAAGAGATTATTTGATCCAAATTTGAGATCATGTGTTGAAGTGTGGAGAAAATTATTAATGTCCAAAGTTGGCCTTCCACATAGATAAGCAAGGTTCCCATAGTCATTTATACACAAGTTAAAGTTTGAGCAAGATCGACGGTGTATGTTGCTCCAATAAGTTAGAAAGCAATGAGATGAGGACAAGTTCATGATGTTTAATAATTGAGAAAAGGTAAAGGATAAGGATCTAATGGGAATGGGTGTTTGTATAAATTGATTGAATAGTGAGTGTTGATAGTTAAAGACCTATTTTATTTGTAGACATTGATGGAGCATG
This sequence comes from Torreya grandis, assembly GCA_037957365.1. Lineage (NCBI taxonomy): Eukaryota > Viridiplantae > Streptophyta > Pinopsida > Cupressales > Taxaceae > Torreya > Torreya grandis. The sequence goes on along the minus strand of JARHVA010006498.1, from coordinate 216,708 downwards.
TTGAGTAAACATTTCAAGATTACATGAGATGAAGTCAAAGTGATTGAGGTTTAACATTTGGTATTGGTGGTCTATGTGTTAAAAATCAAACAATATTAATGGTGTGTGATTGATCTAAATCTAAAAAGACATGATATGTGAGCATTGTGTTTGGAGTTTAAGTGTGACCATTTGAATTCAATATAGGTAAAAAATGGAGTTCTATATTTTTTCCATATGTTTTGATATAATTCAAATTTTCTCATGTACTAAAAATAAAAGTGGTAGAAGAATCCAAATTTCATCTAAAAATATGGATTTAAAGATCTAGAAGTGTGTACAGATAAAGATATGGCGCTCCAATGTTGACTGTGTGTTTTTGCATGTTTTGCAAGTAGCCCGAGAATGGTATTTGATCTCATTTTGATGTCTCATGATGACTTAACATTTTAGGAGTGTTGTAGACTATATGGGTATGCTCTATGTAGTTTTTGAAGGTGTGATAAATCATTATTCTATATAAATAAAATTTAAGAAGTTGATTGTGTGTTTTTTCATAGTGTTCTTATACACCATGTCAATGATTAAGTTGTTTGAGCATTTGTAAAGGTAAACATGAGTGATTATTATCATTTAAGGATGTCCTAGGGGACATAATGAGTGTACCTATGTATTTAAAAGTGGTCCTATGTTTATTGATTTTCTTGATGAAGTGTTAAATGGGTGAATAAGTCTCCATGATACCTATAAGGGCTACAATGGCCTTATTAAAAGGTGTAGCTACTTAAGGGTGACCCATAGGTGATATGACCAGCCTATGAAGTTTATATTGAGCTATGTATTCATGTGAGAGATGACTTAAGGGCTAAGGTATGCCTAATGGTTGACCAAGGTGTTGATTATCAAGTATGTTATATAAATAGTGAAATAAGAGATGTTGAATTCTATATTTTATCAGTGAGACACTTGGGATATATATGAGAGAGACTTGTATGTGAGAGAGTTGGAGAGTGAAGGAAATTAGAGGAGAGTGAGATAAATTAAATGTTGGGTTGATGAGTACAAAAGATTAAGGACCGTGTGTATGATTTGTAGATCATGTCTCTAATGATAGTGTAGTGTTCTTACAATTTGAAGTTGTGTGAAGAGATTCATGTGTGCATATGAGGATAGTTTCAGTGAAGAAGGATATAGATTGTGGCCTTCCTATGTGAGTGGCCTATTTGAGATATGGAGAGAGAGAGAGAGAGAGTTTATATAGGTGTCAAATAATCAGAGGTCCATCATCAAGTGTTAAATACATTAGTTCTAAGGTGGAAGTGTTCTTTTTTAAGGAGGGTCTAAAGGACTTGATCTTCCTTAAGGGTAGTTACTCCTTGTGAAATAGGCTATCACTATAGACATTTGGTCAGAAAGATCTGATCAAGGTTATAGGCTAGAAGTAATTTACTAAACAAGTGGTCAAAATTACTTAATCATATTGGTGATATGTGTCACTTATGGAACTATTGTTTCACTAAAGGCCTTAGGTTAGAAAGATTTCACCAAGGTTCCTAGTTAGAAGGAATTGATCAATATCTTGTTTATGATCATCTTATAAGATAGTAGTCCATGTGTGTGTAGGCTTGAGAGTGGTTTTTATTCCCCAAGAGTTTTCCCTCCATAGATCTTGTATTGTGTATGTGATCTTGCATTATGCTCATTATTCACTATTATGAATGATTTGTATGCTTCATGAAAGATTATATTAAATTCTTAAGTATTTTCAAGGGTTTGGAAATTGAATTAGATTATATGCTACAACTGATTCACCCCATCTTAGTGGATTATAACTCTAATAATTTGTATTAGATAAAATTCCTTTTGTAAAGGCTTGATAGCTTAAAGGTGATCCAAGTTATAATGACTAGTCAGAATGTGCAAGGTGGTTTCTCTACTAATCAAGCATTGATGTTCAATGGATCTAATTATGCATTTTGGAGTACTAGAATGAAGACATACATTATGTCCCTAGGGTTTGATGTATGGAAATTTATTTTGGATGGTTATGTTACTCCTACTACTCCTTTATCTATTGTTGTAGATAAAAAGTTGTTTGAGAACAACTCTAAGGCAATGAATGGTTTCAATTGTGTTCTTATAGAAACTAAGTTCACGTAAATAGTTCATTGCACATATAACAAATAAATATCGAATAATATAAAGACTATTTTTGAAGGAGATTCAAAGGTTCATTTGGAAAAGTTATAGACCCATCAAAGACAATTTGAGAGCCTCAAAATGAAAGAATAATATTATGTGGCATCATTTTTGTAGAGAGTTGATGAGATTTTAAACACCATCATAGGTATTAGAGAGAACCTTGAAGAGGATAATATAGTTTAGAAGGTCTTAAGGTCTCTATCCCTCAAATTTGATCCAAAAATATTTTCTATAGAAGAAGGTCATAATCTTACTTAGTTATAGATGGATAAATTGCATGGCACCCTTACTACATATGAGATGAGAGTAGATGATGAAATACCACCAAATAAGGAAGCAAAATTCAAAATAGAGATGAAGACAAAAAGGGAGTTCTAAGGTAAGAAACCCAAGGAAGATGCCATTTCTAATATTGATGAGGATGAACTAATTTATTTATTTACAAGGAAATTTAAGATAGGTTTAGGAAACTATAAGGGTAAGTTGCCTTTTAAATCCTTCAATTATGCAGAGGTATGACATTTTTCTAATAAGTAACCTCACAAGTACAAGAAGGATATTGATGAAGAGAATGATTAATGTCATGATGATGGAGGGAGATCATTCAGGTCTAATAAAAACAAAAAGGAATTTATAAGGTTTGAGAACAAGAAGAAGTATTTCAAAGACAAGAAGAGTCTTTACACCAAAGAAGATTGTAGCTCATAAAATGAGAGTGAAGATAGTGAATTAGAATATTACCATGGATATGATGATCTTGCTAAAGATGAAGCTTTGTTCATGGCTGAGGAAGGAAGTTACTCACATAAAAAGGAGTCTACTTGGAGTGATTCAGATATTAATGAAAATGAGGCTGACTATGAGACTATATATTGAAGAACTAAATATTGAGAATAATATCAATAATAATATGAAATATAAAATCAAATAATTTTAGGATCAATTAAGTGTGTTTGAGGAAATAATGGATGAAGATGCCAAGGAACATGAAGATATGGTCAAGCATCTTAGTTACCAATTAGAAATTGTGTCTACAAGCCTAAAAGAAAGAAGATGAATGTGAAAGGTATGTAATTGAAAATGAGTCATTGAAATTTAATTTAGAGAAGTTATCTAGTAAGTTAATGTCATTTTTGATATTTGAAAAGAGCTCAAGTGATCTAGACAACAATCTAAATGATCAAAATCATGAAAGTGATAAGACTAGTTTTGGATACAAAGAAGAACCATAGACTTCAACTAAAGACAAGATGAAGACTAATGTGAACAAGCTGGATCATCCTTTGAAGACAAATTATATCAAATAATGAAATGCCATGAGGTATGCAAATTTAAATGGTTACTTCTATACTTGTAATCAGTTTGGGCATAGAGCTAGATAATGTAGAAGACCTATTAAGAATGAATTTACATGGAATTATGATGGAGGTAATTAGTCAAAAGGTGTAAGAAAGGTTAAGTGTTTAAACTATAATGATGTGGGACACTTTGAAAAATGTTATCCATTTAAGGTAAGACAAGATGAGTTTCCTTCAAAAACTATTGAGTGCTATAGTTTTTATGATATAGGACACATTGTAATATTTTGTCCAAATTTGTAAAGTGATATAGATCTTCTTACAAAAAATATGGTATGATTCAATTATGAACATAGATGTCACTTCTCTAGGTTCTACAAGTAAACTCCTACTAGTCATAAAAGGTTTAATCAGGCTCTAAGAATTTAAGGAAGAAGTCAAGTCAACTCATAGAAACCCAAGGTGATAAGTATGAGTCATGATTAGTCTAAAATTATAATTAATTTATTTTATATGGTGGAGAATGATTCATAAGTTAAATAATTCCAATGGATATCATTGTTTACTCATATTGAGAATAAAGTTATCAAGCTCAAATAAAAGACCAAGGTTCTAGTTGAAGCTAGTTCTGAGGTATGTATGGATCCAAATGAACATCCTACTATTATTGAATAAGTGCCTAGTGATGATTATCTAAGATTTAAGTAATATTAATTAGATGAAAATGCATGCCATGAATCTATGTTTTCTCCATGTATTGATAATCCAATCATACAATTAAAGGAGAATGCTTTAGTAGTTAAGGAAGTTGTTTCTAAAAAAGTCAAAGAAGAAGAAGAAGAACTATAAGTATCAATTGAGTAAGGATGAGAAATAATATGATTTTTTTTGTTTTATGGAATTTAAGTATAGAGGGTGTCTCTATATATGCTTATTAAGAGACTCCTTTCAAGTGGAGAAGCAAGTGTTTCTATTATTTTTTAGTTAGAATAGTCTTCAGGGTCATACTGAAGGTTCCTAGATAGAAAAAGAGGATTTATGATTTATCATGTTTTTGATTATGATTATTCAGGTTGTACAAAGGGTTATATGAATTAAAGGCTCCCAATGGTGTGGAAGATCAAATCTTGGTCTAAAAGTGTGTAATGGTTGTCTCTAGTTGTACAAAACATTTTAGAGGTGGATGTTGATGGGAAGGTGTTGTGTTGACTATGTTTGTTTTGAGATTCTATGTTTTGATCTATACTAAAAAAGTGGTATGCCTTATGATTTGAGGTCTGATGATTCTTAATATTTTTAATTTTCCAAATGGGTTTCTAAATCAAGCTCTATAGATTTTTGAAGGTTTGTGGTTCTCAAGTTATTCAAGTTTTTTGTCCAATTGGAGGCCTAATTGGCTAGTAAGTTTGTGAAGGAAATAGATTATAAATATTTGGGGGAGTCCCTCTCAAATGTTTCTTGGTAGTTTATATAAATTTTTATTATTTTGTGTGTTCTATCTTCATTGGTTGTAGTGCTTGGTTAAAGTGAGTGTTGGCAGAGAGAAAGAAGGATGTTGTGAAGGCAAGAAGAGGTAGGCTCAAAGAAAAGAGGAGTTTGTATAATATTTATAAGATAATCATTTCATATTTTTAATTATATTTTTTGTGCCTCAAAATTATTTGGTGCCCATTTTTTCATTGTATCAAAGGGGGAGAAAGTTCCTATTGTGGGCATGCTTGAAGAGAGAGAAGGTGAGTTGTATATTGGTATATATAATGTTTGTTGACATCAATGACAAAGGGGGAGATTTTTAGAGAGTTTTTAGTGATTTAATGGTAATTTAATGGAGGTATCCATGTAATTTTATGTAGTGATTTGATATCCTAAGTAGCAATGACAAAGTGTGTAATGTGTTGGTCCTAGTATGCTTGAAGAAGGCTTGGTTGATCTTTAAAGTTTGATTAGATTCAGATGTTTAGGGATGATTATAAAGTATTGATCATGTGAATTAGGTCTCATAAGAAGTGTTATATGATTTTATAGCTTATTGACATGAGTGTTATTCATCTAGTTCTTCATTATGTTTATCTAGACATTTTGGTCCAGTGGTAAAAAATTTGAGTAGGCAATTTGATGACATCACCATTACCATGTAGGAATGAGTCAAGGGGAGTTGGTCATATGGTTATGATCACATTAGTAATTAGTTATTATGTGTCATATCTTAGGTCATGCATTTAACTGTGATCAAATATATGAGGGTATAAAGTTGGATTCTTAGTCAGAAATCATTACTTTCTCATACTTAGTGAAATTTGCATGTGGCCAAAAAGAGCCAAGTAAGCATGTTAATAAGTTCAAAATTTTCATGTGTGGAGGTGTCAAGATAAATTGATCATATGGATTTGTTTAGTTTTTTTCCTAGTTTCTATGTGATAATTCATATATCATGTGAATAAGCACATAAAAATTTATGCATATGGAAAGTTAGGCTCCTAGGTAGTTTGACTTTGTTTTTGCATACTTAGCCAAATTTGCATGTGACAAGAAAATTTGAGTAGGCATTTTGATTGTGATATATATTTCACATGTGAAGGTTCTAATAGAAAATAATTATATGGGTTTGTTAATTTTTGAGCCTAATTTATTTTCACTAAAATTTAGATGATGTGATAAAGCATGTTAAAAGATATGCTTGTTCAAAGTTGACATTCCAAGTAGGTTTTTGACATAGCTCTATGATAGAAGATTTTAAAAAGGCATTTTAATGGTTTTATATCTCACACATGTGAATGTTATAAGAGCACATTGTTATATGGTTGGATTATCCTAGATGAGGAGATCATTTGGTCTAAATTTGAGGTCATGCATTGAAGTGCGGTGAAAGTTATTAAGGTCCAAAGTTATCCTTCTAGGTAGATAAGCAAAGTTTCCATAGTCAGTCACTTCTACACAAGTTAAAGTTTGATCAAGATTGATGTTACACATTGCTCCAAGAAGTTAGGAAGAACGAATATCAGTATAGGTGCATGATGTTTAATAATTTATCAAAGGTAAAGGATAAGGATATAATGGTGAGTGGGTATTTTTATAGACTAATCAAATGGTGAGCATTGATACTTAAAGACCTGGTTGATCCTTAGAGATTGATGTATCATGATAAGTTAACATTTTAATATTACATGAGATGAGGTTAAAATGACTAAGTTTTAAAATTTAGCATGGGTGATATATGTGTTTAAGATTGAACAAGATCAATGGTGCATGATTGATCTAAAGTACAGAGGACATGAGATGAAAAAACTATGTTCAGAGTTTAATTGACTATTTGAATTCAAATATTTGAATTTAATACAGGGAAAAATCAAATCTCTATATTTTTTTCGTATCTTTTGATAAAATTTGAATTTTCTCATGAAATAAATTAAAAAGTGGTAGAAGGCTCTAAGGTGCATATGTCAATATGGATTTTAAGATTTGGAAGTATGTACATAAAGAGATATGGTGCTCCAAAATTAACTATGTGTTTGTGAATGTTCTATAAGTAACCCAAGAAGGCTATTTAAGTTCATTTTGATGTTGTTTCGATGTCTCATGATGACTTATCCTTTTAGGAGTGTTTTATACTCTATGAGGATGCTTTGTGTGGGTTTTAGAGGTGTGATCAATCATTATTATACATGAAAAAAATTTAATAAGTTGAATGTGTGTTTACTCATAGTGTTCCTGTAAACTAGGTTAGTGATTGAGTTGTTTGAGCACAAACAGAGGTGAGCATGAGTGATTATGATTATTTGAGGATGTCCTAGGGGATGTAAGGAGTGGACCTAAGTATTTTTAAGTGGTCATGTGTTTATTTATTTTCTTAATGAAGTGATAAATGGGTGAATAGGTCTTTATGAGACCTATAAGGGCTACAAGTGCCTTATTAAAAGGTGTAATTTCTTAAGGGTGACACATAGGTTCTATGTCTAAACTATAAAGTTTGTATTGAGTTATGTCTTCATGTGCAAGATGACTTAAGGCCTAAGACATGCCTAATAGATTATCAAGGTAATTATTATCAAGTATGCTCTATAAATAGTGAAATCAAATATGGTGAGTTCTTGATTTTGTGAGAGAGAGACTTAAGAGAGATTTGAGAGAGACTTGTATGTGAGAGATTTGGAGATCAAAGGAAAGAAGAGGAGAGTGAGAGTGCCCAACTATTGGGTTTATGAGTAGAGAGTTTTAAGGACTATGTGTATGATTTGTTTTTGATGATAATATAGTGTTCTTATAATTTGAATATGTACAAAGAGTTCTAAGTGTGGCATGCATATGTGAGAGGCTTGTTTTGAGATAGAGAGTTTTTTTAGGTGTTAGATAAACATAGGTCCATCATCAAGTGTTGAATACATCATTTCTAAGGTAGAAGTGTTCTTTTCAAGGAGGGTTTAAAGGACTTGATCTTCCTTAAGGGCAGTTACTCCTTGTGAAATAGGGTTTCACTAAAGACCTTTGGTCATTTAGACTTGATCAAGGTTGTAGATCATAAGGAATTGATCATCTTAGGGGTAGGTTCTCCTTATGGAAATGTTGTTTCACTAAAGGCCTTAGGTTAGAAGGACTTAACCAAGGTTCCTAGTTATAAGGACTTGATCAAACTCTTTTTTAGGATCATCTTATAGGATATTAGTCAATGTGTTTATAGGCTTGATAGTGGATTTTATTCCCCAAGAGGGTTTCCCATGTAGATCTTTTGTTATATATGTGATCTTGCATTATGTTCATTGTTCACTCCTATTAATGATTTTATTGAATGATTAAGTATTTTTAAGGGTTTATAAATTGAATTAGATTATTTACCTCCATTGACTCACCCCTCTCTCAGTGTATTGTACCTCTAAAAATATCCCCTCAGAGGATTACTCCATAATTAGCTCTACAACCACTGTGAGCCTTACATGTTCATGTATCTATAATATAAAACCTTACCAAAGGTTTTTTAATGTTTACCTTTAATAATCCCTCTAAGACATAATTTATTATTATGAATTCTAATGTTTTGTTCCTTCATAACCAACTTATGATTTTGTTTACCTAGTCCCATGATTTTAAATTTTCAAACAATGTTATCCTTTCTGTCTCTATATAGGTTGAGCTTCCTAGTCTACTAGTTCACCTCTAGGATTCTAAACCCAAAATCATAATTCACATAGGATGAGTCATTATGATTGAACCAAATAGGTGGTTCTATCCTCACCATAACAAGCAAGTCTATGTGGAGGTTGACCTCTCTAAGGAACTAAAGGAATTCATAGAAAACCAAGTTGGGGAGACCCAATGGTCTCAAAATTTTATTTATTTCAACCTTCCCAGCTCTTGATTCGATTTTTAGGATTCAAAATACTACATCAATGATTTCACTCATATGGGTCATCCCAAGCCTCTTTAGCTACCTCCTTATATTAAGAATCCCAAATTGATAGACCATGGTGATGGTTGGACCATAATTCCACCTAAATAGTCATTAACACCTAAGTCATAAAGCATGCCCTAGCCACCACCTTAGGAGGATTCTCTGCTAGCTATTTTTACCTCTCATGGGAATTATCTATCACCCCTTAGCACTCTATTTACTTATAACCCATAGATCATTTATCTAGTTTCCTTCAAAATCAGGATGATTATGGTTGAGTTAATCATAACCAGTGGCTCATTCTCCCAGTGGTCTTGTATTCCACATCATAGAGGTACAAAATCTCCTTAAGAGGAACATGATTCTAAATGTTAACTCATTATGGTTGGAATAATTTCATGCCCTCACCAACATAATAGTGTTACAGTGTTGGTAGACTTTGAGGATGAGCAAGAGGAGCTTCAAATGGATTTCCCTTCCCTATGTATGTAATATCATGAAATGTTAGGGATATTATAGATCCTACCCATAAATAATCTATGAATTTTATTTGTTAGTAGATGGGTTTTCTAGATATCCTCTATCTACAAGAAATTAAATTATCTAGCTTTGTCCTTCATATGTCCTTACAAAGCATTTGGCCTGACTCAACCTAGATCACCACCTTGCATGACGTGGGCCATGGTGGAACTTGTATTTTATTTACCCTTAAGGTTCTTTATAACTAAATTTCATAGGGACAAACCCATCATAATGGGTATTTTATATTATTCTTGATTTTGATGCTCATCATTTTGGCAATCTCAACATCTATGCTCCCAATGATGGCCCAAAGCACTACCTACTTTGGTGATCTATGGTAGACAAGATGCCTATTGCCATATGAATTGTGTGCACTGACATAAGTATGATTGAAAACTCCCAAGTCAAGGATAAGTCCTTTCTTATGCATTGATGTGCTTATGAATGTGAGGATTGGTATTATTTTAAAAATTAATGGGGTTGGTAGACCCTCTCTTTAGGTGGTAGACATTTAACCCCACATCTTAGTTTATGTGGTCCAAATACACATCTTGGGATCATTGTATGCTTAAATGGATCAACCAATTTATGCTATCAGATCAAAATTGTTTTTCCTTTTATAGCATTGATAGTTATCCCATTAACCTCCACACAAGTATTATTTTTTTATACCACTCACCTATTTCCTATAATGTGGAATAGAACTAAGGGTAGTATAATGTGCCATATAATCAATTTATTATCAATACTTATATGCTAAGTCACACTAGTACCATCTGACTCATCCAATAGATCTAGAATCTAGCCCCATGACCCCCATAGACCACTAACTAGATTGAGTGGTGGAATGAGGTCATTTTATCCACCACCTCCTTCCTCTACAACCATGTCAAACATGTTACCTAAATGTGAAAACATTCATAATAGTCCATCATTAATGAGATTAAATGGGTCTATATCTCTATCAATAATGATCCTTTCAACATTTAGTTGCACTAGCTAGTTGGCTCTCTCAAACACCACCTCAAGATGGTCGATAGCCATATGGCTAGAGGCACATAGGTCTTATCTCAACTACACTAGCTCAAAATTAGATAAAAATACTCCAATGAGTTATTTAATGCACTAACATCTGTTAAAGCTCAAGGGAAAATTAAATCCATTCAAGTGGCTCAATCTTAGCTTATTTCCTAGTCTAATATCTCCTCAAACTTTTTTGATCATTACAAGATGATATTCAAAGCAAAACATTTCATAGTTTAGTGATCCCAAGCTCTTTAGAATTGCCTTTATGTGTTTCCTTATAATATAAATCTAGCTAACCAATGACTTTGTGATGCTTCAATCTCCTTGTACAAGATTATATAGGCTTTAAACTGTGTGATAAATGATAAATCCCTAGCCTCAAAGGCTTCATTTGTAAATTTTACAAAGCCACTTATGATTATATCGATCTTGACTTACTATAAGTTTAAAAATAAGCCTTGTAAGATAAATCTCTTAGACCCATGTTCAATCAAGGTAATATAAAATTCATTCCCAAAGCTAGAGTTCTTAAGCTTCTTACTAGTTAGAGGTTGATAACCCTTCTCAATGTCTCTTATAAGAGTCTTTCCAAAGTCCTCACCAACCATGTTTAACTCATCCTAATTACCATTATTAGACTAGAGTAAACATTATTCATTAGAGGTAAATATATTTTAGACAACCTTGTTTTAGTTTGGGAGGGTACGGCTTGGGCCCACTCCTCTCCTTAGAGAACTATTTTTCATAAATTAGACTTTGAAAAATCTTATGATAGGTTTGAGTGGTAATTTATTTTTGCCATGTTCAAGGTTCTCAGATTTAACCCTTATTTCATTTATAAATCAAATACTTTGATTCATTATTCCTTATATTACCTCAATATAAATGGGTTTCAAACTATGGGGATTGAAATCTAATAGTCTATTCACCAAGGTTGTCCCCTTGCTCTAACACTTTATGTAGTAAACACTGAAGCCCTGGGTTACTTCTTAGCTTCTAAAGCTTTTCAACTACTTTTTCATGGAATTGTTTTATTTGAATGGACCTATCAACTCATCAATGGACACATTATAGATGACCCCTTCGTCACACTTTAAAAACAAGAGGTCAGTTTTAATGAAGTTATTTAATGCCTAGACATTTTTTGTATGGCTTACGATACCAACCTTCAATGGAAGAAAACCTAGTGTTTTTGATAAATCATGATACCTATGCCTAAGTGGATTAGGAAGTATAATTTGAAGTGTATTACTCAAGGATAACAATTCAAGTTCTTGGGCATCCCCTCCACTTCTAATAGCTCATTAGTCAAGCTTTTTCAATACGTATTCAAAAAGATTGAAAGGAATATTTTGTATTGGATCACTAAGCCCTTATCTCTAATGGGAAAATGATATATTTTCACCAAGATCCTAATTTCCATGTATGGATACCATTACTCATAATGGGATCCCTCAAAATCCTTTTATTATATTTTGACCAAACTTCTTAGAGATTTCCTCTGAGATAATTCTAATCCAAATGAAGGATTTCATGGAGTGGCTAGGTACATTTTATACATCCCTCATGATAAAGGTGGCATGGGCATGTTGAGGTATGTTACTATTTTTTTTATTTTGGCATTGATGTTGTAATTGATGTCAACATCAAGATGGATGTCATTAATCTCAAGGTCAGAGTTGAAGCCATGCATGGTAAAGTGGTATGTGATAAAGAATTCTTATGATAAGAGAAAATTTGAAGGAAACCTATTGTCTCTATGTTGATATAAAAATTGAGAAAAACTTGGTAATTATTATGAAGTTGATGACATGTGAAGGTAAATTTCAAGATACAAGGTAAGCATATTATTAATCACTAGTCTTGAGGAGCATACAAGGTAAGCATACATGGTTTAGCAATCTTTGAGTTCTATATGAGGTCTTACATAATGTTATGATGTGACAAGCTCATGAACCTATTGAGAGTAGCCTTGTCTTAAGATAATCCTAATTAAATAATTTTCTTGATTGATATCATTGAGATTTAGCTTGTTTGAGTTCAGTTCTTAAGTATTAGGTATCTTAATAAGCCTAGTCTAGACTTATGAGAAGGCTTATACATGAATCATAGTAAATATTGGTGAATTATGTTATTATGTGAATGAGAGAGTGTTTAAATGTGTGTAATCATTAGAAAGTGTAAAATAATCCTTCTAAAGAGTTCCAATCTCAGTTTTGAGGCTTAGTCCTTGCATGAAGGAACCTAGTAAGAAGACATATGCCTAGTAGCATGATGAGATGAGTAATATCAAGATTTTGAAAATGAGATGGATAGTGTTTGAAATTGGTATTAGGTTATATGATGCTAGGTTTAGGTGGTGAGAGTAGTTAAATAGGATTCAAGGTGTGTTCAAGGTCTATGTATGACTGGTAGTTTAAGGCCTAATAAGAAATGAGACCTAGTATGGCATAATGAGGAGTCAAGTTCAGTTCCCAAGGTGCCAAATATCATATTATTATTTTAAAATATGTAATACATTGTTTCAATTCTTTTTACCAAGTTTTAGGTCAAATCCTAAAGAATAAATCATGAAAATTAGTGTTGAGGTTTTTTATGTGCATACAATGAGGTGTTGCATACCAAGAATGATTTTCTTACGATAATTGGAATTATCAACCTTGTATGAGGATAAAATAATTTCATGGTAATTTTTTAGGGTTCTTATCATTTTTTATGGTTTGAGGGTCTAATATTTATGAACAATTATTAAGAATGGAAGAGAGTCTAAACCCTCTCTAAAACCCTAATAATGACCTAGTATGAAATATATTATTAGAAATAGATAATAATGGTTTAGTTGACATAGTATGATGATTTTAGTTTGTATTAAACTCTTCTAGGTACCTCTATGTTGCATTGGTCTATCAAAAGAGTGAGTGGAAGCTATAAGAAAATTGTTATTTCTGATAGTTTTGATGTAACAGGTAGGGTTGACTAAGTTAACACAATTAAATGATTGGAGAATGATGTGTGAGAATTTTATTTTATTAACATGTAATTTTATTAATATTTTTCATACCTTAAATATTTATAAATTATCATGGAATTTGACCTATCACTAAATAGGCCTAATAAGGAAGATAGTGTGAAAACTAGGTAGAAGTGAGAATGAGATTAAGGATGGGTTGTAGTGTATTAGGGATGGATAAAAATCCATGGAATTATTTTTAAATACCTATATATAATATCACATTTGATTATAATATTTGGATATGCTCATATACAAGCAATAAGTTGCTCATAATGTGACATGTCTAACATAGTGAGGTTTATGTAGGGTGAAGATATGAGATTAGTTTGTAAGACTAATATTGATATTTAGCATTATAATATATATATATATATATATATATAATTATATTATAATAATTCTAAAGGATAATATAAACCCATTTTAATTTTAGAAAACTTTTCACATGGGTGTTCTACATCTTGGTTTCCATGACCATGTTTTTGGAGCTAGAGATATTTTTTTATGTATGAGTGAGATTGATGTTCCTGAGTCAATTTGAATATATTTGAATAATAAAATTCACATGATTTGTGTGTGTGTGTGTGTGTGTGTGTGTGTGTGTGTGTGTGTGTGTGTGTGTGTGTGTGTGTGTGTGTGTGTGTGTGTGTGTATATGTATATATATATATATATATATATATATATATATATATATATATATATATATATATATATATATATATATATATATATATATATATATATATATATATATATATATGTACACATATACACACACACACACACACACACACACACACACACACACACACACACACACACACACACACACACACACACACACACACACACACACACACACACACACACACACACACACACACACACACACACACACACACACACACACACACATATATTATATGTTTTTTAATGTATTTTTATGGATTATAAACTCCTATGAAGGTGTGAAAATTTAAAGGCTCTTCACTAGGTTTTTAAAGCCTCTGTGCAATTCTAAGTGAGCATATGAAGATGATCAATTTGAGGTAGTTTTCCATTTATGGTGAAAGATAATGGAATTTATTTTTAAACTTATTTCATGTATTTATTATCCATGTGTTTTTTTTATATTTTTATATTTCAATGTTTAGTGTATGCTTGATATATTCAAGATAATTTTTTAGCACTGAGAAGGCCTTATTGCAAATAGACCTAATGGTGTGGTTTAAGAAGTGAAATAATATAAATGGAGATGGGGAAATAATTTGAGATTATAAGGTGTCTAGTATAATAATTTTTGAATTTTTTCATCCATTTTTGGAAGCTCATGATGTTTTATGGTGGTCAAGGTGAAACATGTGCTTTGAGAAGGTCTAATTGCATTAGGTCTCTTTTAGGCCTAAAGGTGATTTTACTCCTTATGGATGGTGAGTGACCTATGTAATGTTTGTTTAAATTGTGAAAAATGTTTTTTAATCTACTTAATTTTTTGATTAATTATGGTGAGTTTTGTGTTTTATCAATATGGATGAGATCAAGAGTCAAGTATAAAAAGAAGTTCTAATAGGCCTAATTTGACAAGTTAGAATATTGAGGACATGAGTGAAGGATATATAGGTGTAAAAAATAGGTAAAGGGATTAAATAATATAATATATATTTATTTATCATGTCATGATGTTATAATTTTGTTTATATATGTGATGATCAAGGTCATATTACCTAATTCTACCAAGGGCTAGTTGAGTGAGAAGGCCTAATAGGTTATTTGAGATAGATATAAGAGTGAGAATATAAAAATAAGGTGGTAATATTTGGATGAGTGATAAATTTTTTCCAAAGGTTATTAGAGATTAAAGGTATCTGATTTGGTGCTGAGTTACCTAGGGGTTTGGTTCCTCCTTGCAAGTTGATGCTTGCTAAAGGACTAGTTGAGTTGGTGCTTAACTAGTGAGGGGTTGGTGATCCTTATGGGATTGGTGCCTAAATAAATATTAATAAATTAATTATAGGAATATATTATAAGATTTAATTTAGTGGGTTTTATTCCCCAATAGGTTTTTCCACATATCTCCTATGTTCTTATGTTGTTTGATTTTATAAATGTTTGTTTATGCATTGGTTAATGTATGTATGTGAATGAATGCTTCATGGATGATAAGTGAAATTAAAGGATTATTTTAAGGAAATTGATTCATCTCCCCTTATTATATTTAATTAAAAATTTTTGTATAAAATAATTTAAATTAGAGTAGGCCTAATAACCTTAAGGAGATCTTAACCAAGTGAAGATGACTAACCAAGCACAAGGTGGTTTTTCTACAAGTAAGGCTACATTGTTTAATGGATCCAATTATGATTTTTTGGGTGTCAATATGAGGACATATTTTACATCTCAAGGTCATGATTTTTTAAAATCAATTTTGGATGGATATATTGTACCCCCTATTCCTCTTATAGATGTAGTAGGCAAGAAGTCTAATGACAATAATTCAAAATTAATGAATGGTATTATGTGTGGCCTATCAGAGGCATAACTTGTGAACGTGATGCACTATATGTATTCTAAATAAATTTGGGAAAATTTGAATACCATACATTATGGAGACACTAAGGTCAATTTGGCTAAATTGTAAACCCATAAAAGATAGTTTGAAAGCCTAAGGATAAAGTAAGATAAGACCACTGCATCCTACTTGTTGAGGGTTGATGAAGTGGACAACATCATTAGAGGCTTAGGTAAATAATTTAAATATTCTACTATTTTGTAAAGGTTTTGAGATCTCTAAGTCCTAATTTTTATTATAAAGTGTTTGATGTTGAAGAGATGAAATATCTAAATAAGATATAGATTGATGGACTTCATGGCTCCCTAACAACCTATGAGATGAGGATAAGTAAAGGAAGACCTAAAAATAAATAAGATACATTCAAGGCTAAAAAGAATTCAAAGGATAATAATACACAATAAAATAAAGTTAAATAAAATTATGAATTTGATATTGATGATAATGATTTGATAGTTATGTTTACAATAAAGTTGAAAATTGGTTCAAGTAAATACAAGATTAAGCTACCCTTTAAATGCTTCAATTATGTAAATATTGGACACTTTTATAAAAATAAACCTCATAATAATAAGTAAAAATGATGATGAAGAGTATGATGAAGGTCATGATGATGATAAAAAGGCCTTTAGGTCCTAAACTAGCAAGAAAAGCTTTGTAAGGTATGATGATAGGAAGAATTTTTTCAAGAATAAAAAACATTTACACTAGCAAAGATTGTAACTCATCTGATGAGAGTAATATAAGTGATTTTGAAAGTGATGATGAAGGTGATGGTCCTAATTTCAATGAATTTATCTTCATGGTTGAGGAAATAAGTTGTTCAAAATAAGAAGAGTCTACATAGATTGGAGGTATTGTTTGTGATTCAGACGAAGAAGATAAGGTGGACTTTGAGGTTGACTTTGATGAATTATCTATAAGAAATAAAGATCATGAATAAAAATAATAATTTCATGAGGTATATTATCAAATATTATGAGTATCAAATCAATTTGATTGAAGTTATACTATGTAATAACTCCTAGGAATAAGAGGAAATAGTCAAAGAGGTGGAGACTCAAATGGAGATTATGACTAAGAGACTAAAGGCTAAAGAATAAGAATGTGCAAGGTATGTAACTATAGTAGATAATTTGAGAGTTGAGTTAGATCAAGTATCAAGTAAGATGAAGCCCTTTATGAAGTTTGAAAAGAGTGCCAATGATCTAGACAACATCCTAACTAGTCAAAAGAATATTGATGACAAAATAAGTCTTGGTTTCAATAGGGACAAAAATAACACTAATGTGATCAATAATGTCAATGGTCAATAAAGTAAAGAGGTTGTTAGAAGGACAAATTATAATACTATCAATTAGACTAATGTTATAAGTTATGCTAACCCTTTCAATGGTTATTATTAGTGGTGTAACCAATCTAGTCATAAAACAAGGCATTGCATAAGGTCCTCTAAGAATGAAAATACATGGAATTATGAGGAGATTCATTAGTCAATAAGTATGGTTCATGGTGTGTTTCCATCAATAGGAATAGTGTGTTTCAATTTTAAAAAGGTTGGTCATATTAAAAAGTTATGTAATCATGGATTCACAGGTCAAAACAAGAAAGTTGAGACCCCTATAGTGCAAGAAAGAAGACAAGACAATGAGTGGAAACCAAAGGTAGCTAAGGTGAATGATGACCATTCTAAAATAACAAGTAGACTAGTTTACATGGTGTATCATATTTAATATGCAAAGGAATACCAATAATTATTTATATCAATTAAAATTGTGGATGGAGTCAAGACCATTAGACCAAGTCAGAATATTTTTTAAATAAATATTGAAGAGGTCAATACAAAAGGGCTATTCAGGCCTAAACAGATCAGAAGGAAGTTTATTCTAGTAAGGGCATGGATATATGGAATATCATATGTTTATGTTGTTTTATTACCCTATAAAAGAGGTAACACCATTAGGTTTCATGGAGGCACTCAGTCAGTGAGTAGAATCATGAAGGATGTTTGGTCTTAAGGGGAACTTTGTGTTCTTTGTTGACATTCAAATCTAAGCTATAATCAAGATTCTAATAGAGGTGTGATCATAAGATATGGGTTATAAATATCTAGTATGATTACTTTATTAAACCAAGTCACTCTCATGATAGTTTTTAAATATTTCATGGAGATAAGGGGAGCCAATCGTGCTCTACGAGTAGGTATATGAGCCTGATCTATGTTGAGTTTTTGTCAAAGAGAGATATTGAATTTTTTTGGAGAGAAAAGGTGTTCTATTTCAGGTATAAAGATCAGATATTTTATAATAAGATGACCATTTTTCATTAATTATAGAGGGGGAGAAAGTTCTAGTTTATAAGAAAGGTTAGTTTGAAGAAGATCTAGTTTGGGGAGATGTGAATGATCAGCTTTGTTTAAGTGTTTGTAATAAATGAAAAAGGGGGATATTTTTTAGGTATGTTCCTATTATTTTTATTATTTAATTTATGTTTTCATTGATTTCAATGTAAATATGGATGTCATTAATGTCAATGTCAGATTTGAGGCCATGCATGGTGAAGTGGTATGTGACAAACAAGTCTTATTATAAGATAAAATTTGAAGGCAACCTATTGTCTCTCTGTTGAGAGAGAATTTTAAGGTAACCTATTAATTATCATAAGGTTGATGAAATTTCAATGGAAATTTAAAGATATAAATTAGGCATATTATTGAGCACTAGTCTTGAGGAGAAGACAAGGTAAGCATACATGGTTTGGTAGTCTTTAAGTTATGTATGAGGTCTTGGCACAATGTTGTGATGTGGAAAAATCATGAGAATTTTGAGAGGAGAATTTTATTTAGAGAATAATAATTGAATAATTTTATTATTTGATATTATTGAGTGTTAGCTTTTTTGAGTTGAAATTCTTAAGTACTAGGTGTCTTAAGAATCCTAGTCTAGCCTTGTGAGAAGGTATATGAGTGAATCATAGTAAAGCTTGGTGAATTAAATTATAAGAAGCATGAGAGATTTTTTAAAGGTGTCTAAGCATGATAAATATGAAAATAAGCCTTAAAAAGAGTTCCAATGTTAGTTTTAAGGCTTAATCATTGCATGAAGGAACTTAGTAAGAAGGCACAGTCTTGGTAGGATGACGAGATGAAAAATATGAGGCTTGTGAAAAAAAGAAAGGTAGTATGTGAAATTTTTATAAGGTTATATGACATGATTTTGAGGTGTTGAGAGAAGTGGAAGAGGTTTCAATACATGTTCAAGGTCTAAGTATGACTTATAGTTCAAGGCCTAATGAACAAAAATACTTAGTGTGGTCTAATGAGTGGTCAAGTTCAATTTCCAAGGTGATAAAGATCATAAGAGTATTTTCAGAGTTATGAGAAGTTGTGACAATTTTATTGACCAAGTTTGAGGTCAAATCCTGAAGGATAAAGCATGAAAATTGGTGTTGAGGTTTTGTATGTGAATAGAATGAGGTGTTGTAGACTTGATAAGGATTTTATTATGGTCATTAGTACATACAATATTTTCATGAGAATCTAAGTAGTTCACGGTATTTTATGAAGGGTTCTATCTTGAATAACCTGCCATTTGTTTCTAGGTTGAGGGCCTTAGCTTTATGAATGATTGTTAAGAATGAAAGATAATTTAAACCATATTTAAAACCCTAATAGTGATGCAATATGAAATATATTAATGGAAATATCTCAAAATGGTTTGGTTGACATTGTATTATTATTGGAGGTTATATTAAACTCTCCCAGGTACATCTAGGTGGCATTGTTATGTTATAAGAGTGAGTTGAAGCTATAGGAAAACCATTATTTCCAATTTTTTTGATGTAGTAGGTAGGGTTGACTATGTCAAATAATGAAAATTGTTCGATTATTATGTGCGATACTTTTATTTTATAATAATGTAAGTTTTTTAATAGGTGTTAGACCTTAAATATTCTTAACTAGTCATGGAAGTTGACCTATTACTAAATAGGCCTAACAAGGAAGATAATGAAAAAACTATACATAAGTGAGAATGAGATTAGGGATGGATAAAAATGCATTTTTTTATTTTTAAGTAAATATATATCATATCCTATTTTATTTTAATGTTTGGATATTATCATATAAAAGCAAAAAGTTGCTCTTAAAGTGACCTATCTAACACAGTGAGGTCTATGTAGGGTGAAGACATGAGATTCATCTATAAGACTAATATTGATATTAAAAGTTATAATATATATATTTAAAGATATTATAATTATTTTTAATGATAATATAAACCAATTTTAATTTTATAAAAGTATTCATATTGGTGTTTTAATTCTTTGTTTCTATGATTGTTTTTGGAGCTATAGACAATTTTTTTTGTATGAGTGAGATTGATGTTACTGAGTAAATTTGCATAGAGTTTAAGAATATAATGTAAATTAAGTTTTTATATAAATATTATAATTTTTTTTAAATTTATTTTTATGAATTAAAAAATACTTTGAAGGTGTGAAAATTCAAAGGCTCTTGACTAGGTTTTTGAAGCTTATGTGCAGTTATGAGTGAGCATATTAAGATGATTAGTTTGAGGTATTTTACCCTATATGGTGAAATATAATGGAATTGAAGTTGAAAATAATTTCATGGAGGTAATATCCATGTGATTTATTTATATTTTTATATGGACAATTTAAATTTAAGATTGAGATATTCAAGACAGACTTTCTAGCAGTGAGAAGGCATTATTGCAAGTAGACCTAATGGTGTTCAAGGAGTGAAATGAGATAAATGGAGTTGGGGATATAAGGTGAGATTATAAAATTTATAGCTGAATCATTTTTTAATTTTTTAATCCATTTTTTAGGATCATGATGTGCCAATATGGTCAAGGTAAAACGTGTGCTTTGAGAAGGCTTAATTGCATTAGGTCTCTATTAGGCCTAAATGTGATTTTAGTCCTTATCGGTGGTGAAAGACCTATGTAAATGTTGTTTCACTTGTTAAAAGTGTTTTTTGATATATTAAAATGGTGATATAATTATTTTTAGGTTTTTTTCTAACCAATATGGGTGAGATCAAGAGTCAAGTATAAAAAGAAGGTCTAATAGGCCTAATTTAACAAGTTAGAAGATTATAGGACTTGAGTGAAGGATATAGAGGTATGGAAACTAGGTAGAGGGATTAAATACTATTATTAGATGTATTTATCATGTAATTAAGTTATATTTTTGTTTCTATAGGTGATGATGAATGTTATATGACCTAATTCTAGCAAGGAAAGTGTTAGTTGTGCGAACGGCCTAATAGGCTATTTGAGAGAGATAGAAGAGTGAAAAGAGAAAAATAAGGTGGTCATATTATGTCAAGTGAGAAATAGGTGTCCAAATTTGATCATATTTTCAAGTTATATTATTTTTTTCTAAGTTACCTAGGGTTTTAGTGCCTACTTGCAAGTTGGTGCTTGTAAAAGGACTAGCTGAGTTAGTGCTTGACTAGTGAGGGGTTAGTGCTCCTTGTTGGGTTCTTGCCTCACTAAATCTTGATTCATAGCTTATTGGACTCTATTTTAAGATATTTTTTAGTGGTTTTTATTCCCTAATATATTTTCCCACATATCTCTTGTGTTCTTATGTTGTTTTATTTTATAAAGGCTTATTTATGCTTTGGTTAATGTATGTATGTGAATGAATGCTTAATGGATGATAAGTGACATTGAAGGATTGTTTTACGGAAACTGATTCACCCTTATTATTATTTGTACATCTAATAGGGAATAATTTATACCTATTGGAAAACTATGTCCTTGTGTACAAAGTGGGTTGTTTCAAATATTGATGGAAATGAATGTTGGAAAATTATTCTTAAACATTGTATCTCTTTGGGATATCCCAATGGTAAAACTATTTGGTAGAATATTGGCTTCCAATCCCTCCTTATCACTATTATACCTATCAAGATTAAAGGATCCTTTATAGTCAAAATTATATGGAAGTATTTCATTTTGGAAGTACATCTCCTGAGAGGGAGGTGAATTAGTTGCATTAAAATAGTCCTCCAATTTCACTTAAAATCCATGAAGCATTCATTCACTTACATATATCAATTAATGCACACATAAGAATCTATGAAAGAAAAAAATATAAGGAAATTATATATGTGTGGGAAACCCTCTAGGGGAAGAAAAAACAATAATGTAAAAAACTTAATATTGTACTATAATCAATTAATCAAAATTTTAGTGAGACACCAACCCCACAAGGATCACCAACCCCTCACTTAGTTAATCACTGAATCAACTAGTGTATTCAGCAAGCTTCAACGTACAAGGAGGATCTAACCCCCTAGCAACTAACCACCAACTTAGAAACCTTAAATATCCAATCACCCTTGGACACTTTTTTCTTACTCAACTAAATATGATCTCCTCTGATTGCTCTTCTCACACTTCTTTCTCTCTCAAACAACTTATTAGGCCTTTTCACTCAATTATCCCTCTCCTTGGAAGAAATATGTCAAATGAATTTGCTCAAAATATATGAAAAAATAGTTATATACTCACATAAAATTGATCTCAATTATATTATAATTTTAAATCCCTTAACCTATTCTCCAAAACTCTATATTCTTTATTAAATAGCTCCATATTCTAACTAGTCAAAATAGGATTATTAGGCCTTCACTTTATACTTCATTATTTATAATACTAATATTGGTTGGAAAATGACCTCACCATACTTGTATTATGATTTAAATATATCGCTACACACTTTTCATAAGTTAAACACACATTTCATTTGTGGGTCATTACCCTTAAGGGCTAAAACCACCAATATGCCTAATAGATACCTAATGCAATTAGGCCTTCTCTAAGCACACATTTCACTTAGACATCATTTAAAAACTTTGAGCCTTCACCAATGGGTGAAAAAATTCATATTTCACTTTAATATACCCATAATAATCTATAATTATGATCCCAAAACCATTTGTCTCTTTTCACTCCTTGAACCATCCAATTAGGTCTACTTGTCATTAGGCCTTCTTACTACCATAAAGTCTATCTTGTGATTTTGAACCATATACACAAATTTTCCACATAACCCACACATAAAATCATATTAATATTCTATTTATGACTTAAAATACATCCCAAAATTAGTTTTTCTTCACCACATAGGCCAAAAGGCCATAGTAACACTCCTGTAAAAGGCTTACTTAGAATAACCAAACATTGTCAATAAATAGTCAAAATATTTTGACTCTCCAAATTCAAATAAGGACTTAAAAAGAAAAAAAATACATTAAAATGATACTATTATATATTTATAACACCTTAAATATAATTTTATCCTTCACCTTAGTGAAAAATGACTAAAAATAATTTTCGCACACACACACACACACACACACACACACACACACACACAAAGTTATCTATAACACCAAAAACACATTCAAGAAAATTAAGTCATAGAACACTTATGTGATATTAAATTGGGTTTATGTGAAAATTTATTATTATTATATCATATATAAAAATATACATTGCATTTTCATATATCAATATTAGTCTTATAGACTAATCTCACTATTTCACTCTACATAGACTTTAGTATGTTAGACAAACCAGTTTGATGACAATTTTTTTCTTGAGTTTAGGCATCATAAAAAATTATACACAAAGGGGATATGAGGTATATGTATTTAATAATTGACCCATTCAATATTATCTATCTGTATTCCTTTGAAACCAATCCCTAATTGCATTCTCATTCTTGCCTAGTTTTCTTACTATTTTTTTCGTCAGGCCTTTTTAGTGACAAACCGACTTTCATGATTGGTTTATCACACTTTTGGTAAAAAATTGATCATAAAATTTTATGGGAATAAAATATAAGTATTAAACATCATCTTCCATCCATTTTCATGCTTTTACCTAGTCTACTCTACCTTTTATATCAAAATTCTTTTAAATAAGGGTTTTCTTATATCTTCTACTCACTATCAAGACAAATAAAAACAATTTCAGGAAACCTTAAAAAGTATTTTTAAATTTTACAAATCTAAAAATAGGTCAATAGGACCATTATAATCCATAAATTATTTTATCTTTCCTATCAGGTCATTATAAGGGTTTTGGGAGGGTTTTGACTAGTTTCTCTTCTTAACAATCATTCATAAAATATTTCCCCTCATCTTCAAAACCAATGTTATTAAAATAATTATAGGGACCTTACCCAACTGAAATTAAGTGCTTAGGCTCTCATTATAAGGTTATAAATGCCAATTATACAATAATTATCTTCTCAAGTCTATAACACCTCATTTTATGCACACATGGAACCTTATCACAAGTTTTCATGATTTTTCCTTCAGGTATAGACTTAAAACATTATAAATACACTTGAAATTACCTATCACGCCTCTATCAATTCTTTAAATATATAATTCACATTTTTAAGTGATCTTGATCCTCGTTAGGCACTATAGGTCACTTTGCAAACTAGGCCTTACATTGCTAATGAAAATTAGACATTGATCATTCCTTAAAACAACTTGAATTTTATTCAAAACTAGAACCTCATGTCATATGACCTCATACTAGGTTCATAAACTACCAAAATTATTCACACAAGTCTTAAATGGATCAACCTATCATGGTACTAGGCCTATTCTAATTTAATAGGTCTTTCAAGTAGATATTAAGCCTCAACACTAGACCTCGAAAGTCATTAGTAAGATTTTTTGTCTCTTGTTCATTGTCAATAGAACTTATAACACTTTATCATGCCTATACTAATGCACAACATAAATATTTACCATGCTTCATGCATACATCTTCTTCATAGAGCTATACTAGGATACTCAAGGTACCTAGTACTTAGTGTTTGGACATAAACAAGCTAGTTCTCAATGATGTCACTCTTTAAGCATGATTTATGAAGACAAGTGTATTCTCAACAAAAATTTTGAGGTTTGTGACATTAAAAAATTATACCAAGACCTCCTATAAAATACAAGGACTTGTTGACCCATGCGATTACCTTGTATGCTTTTTAGTACTTAGAGCTCAATACAAATGCTTCCATTGTATATTTAACATGATCTTGACATATCATTAATCCTTAGAAAAAGTACTTGGTTGCCTTCAAATTTTCTCTCAATAGAGCTACCAAGCTTCTTTTTCACACATCACTTCACCAATTATGACATCAATTCTAAATTTTGACCTAAAGAACATTTAGATTAACTTTCACATCAATGACAACATCAATGCCTTAAAACTAATACTAAGAACATACCTCAATAATCTCCCCCTTTGTCATTAATGGAAAACATTCTTAATCATAGCAGATCATTATATTTCCTTCTAGTTATATCTTCTTTAATATTTGATCTTTGAAATAGGAACTTTCTCCCCCTTTAACATTAATGACAAAGGTTCATCTTCTTGGCATCTTTTTAATCCTTAAACCTAGGGAAACATAGCTTTTATCTCAAAAAAACTCACCAATACTTTATGTTAGAAACTTTAGCATAGATTAGGCTCACATACATACTCATCAGACATGATTAGTTCCCTTTGTCTTCATGAAATATTAACGTATTTTTAACACTATGACTTGGTTTGATCAAGTCATCATGCAAACGTTTTGTGACTTGTCTTTTTTGAAAACACCTATAATAGACTTTTTGATTTTAATTTGAAACTAAATGTATCTTAAGACCATAGAACTCACCCTATGACTGAGCATCCTTCATGTTTCTTTCTAAATGGATGAGTATCTCCATAGAGCCTAATAGAGTCACCTATACTCTAGAGGTCTAGAATAACATGAATTTAAGAGATTCCCAGATCTCCATATCCTTTCAAGATTAGTCCTTATTAACGATCCTCTTATGTTTGATTAGTACTTTTGGCTTAACCTCATCAATATTTGTTTGAACAACATTCTATATTGATTTTTTGGTTTTAACTCCTTCATTAACAATCTAAGCATATAGAGAAAATTTTTAGCACTTATTTAAATCTTGATTTTTTAGTACCATGGAAAATAATCCACATGGGCTTGTAGACTAGTTATCAACCTTATCTACCTTGGGTTTCCACTTACTATTTTTTCTTCTTTTTTGTATTCGAGAAGCATATAATTTCTTATCTTGTCTTGAGAAGTCATTGTTATATTATTTTGAAATATAACCAACGTTTTGATAACCGAAACATATTATCCTCTAGATGGAAACAAACCATGACCCATACCTCTTAGATTATGGTTCTCCTCATAGTTCCATGGAAATTAATTCTTAAAGGGCCTTCTATAATGCCTTGCTCTATGACCAAATTGGTTATAAGAATAGATATATCCATTGAATGGATTATCATACCTTATGTTATTAGGTTTCCTAATAGTATTGGCCTTTATTATATTAGCACCCTCATTATTTGGTTGATATTTGACCTAGTTGATCACATTAGTTTCTTATCTTGATCTCTAAGGAATCCTAGGCCTATTTTTCATTAGCAACCTTTTGACTACTTCAAATATTGTCTAGATCACTGGTAGTCTTATCAAACCTCATAAATGATGACATTATTTGATTCTTATTTCAATTCACCTATCAAAGAGTTCACTTAATCTACATACCTTGCACATTCTTCTATTTTTTCTTATAGGCCTATTGTCATAATTTCAAGTTGACTCTCTACCTATATAAACATTTCCTCTAGTTCCTCAGAGTTTTTACTTAGTATATCTTCAAACAAGTTGATTTGATCTTAATAATATCTAATAATAGATATCTTCACCTTATTCTTATTATTTACCATCCTTAATTATTCTAGAGTATTCATCAACTAAACCTCAAGATCCATATCATCTCCTTCTTCATTTGAATCACCAACAACACCTCCAATCTAAATGGATTCTTCTAGATTTGAGCAGCTTGTTTATTTAACAATGAAGAAAACCTCATTTACATCAAAACCATAACCTTCATGATCACTCTCTAAATCACTTCTCCCACTATCATTAGATGAGATTTAATCTTGGTGTAAATACTCTTATTTTTTAATAACCTTTTCTTATCATCAGATCTTCTAAAAATTTTATTACTCTTATTAGATTTATAAGACTTTTTATCATCATCATGATCTTCATCATGATCTCCATCATCCTTTGTATTATTATTATGAGGATATTTTTTGTAAAATCATCCAACCTACCTATAATTAAAGCATTTAAAAGGTATCATTCCCTTGTATTTACTTAAACTTGTCTTCAACTTTCTTTAAAAAATACCTATAAACTCATCATCATCAATATTAGATTCATCATTATATTTGAATTTATTACATTGTAACTTCTTCTCTTTTTGATTATTTTTTTCCTTGAATGGAACTTCATTCTTTGCATGTCTTCCTTTGATTATCCTCATCTCGTAGACTATTAGGGTTCCATGAAGTCCATCCATATCTAGCTTGTTTAGATCTTGAATTTATTCAATAGCACATATCTTGGAATCAAATTTGGGAGTTGTAGACCTTAAGAACTTTTTAACAATAATAGTCTCTTTTAATTATTCTCTAAAACCTCCTATGGTGTTGACCACTTCATGAACCCTCAATAATTAAGCTACAATGGTCTCATCTTCATTCATATTTATACTTTAAAATTGTCTTCTATGGGTTTTAAAATTGGCCAATTTGACCTTGGAATCTCACTCATGAATAGTTTTCAACTTATCCTACATTTATTTAGTAGATATAAAATGCATTACCTTCACAATTTCTACCTTTTATAGGCCACACATAATTCCATTCAATTTTTATGAGTTATTTTCATTAGCCTTCTTATCTATTGTATATGTAGGAAGAATAGGGTGTGTAGTATACCCATCCAAGACTTATTGACAAAAATCATGACCTTGAGACATTAGATATGTCCTTATCATAACACTCAAAAATTCATAATTGGATCCATTTAAAAACATAACTTTGTTTCTAAAAAAACCACCTTGAGTTTGACTAGCCATCTTAACATGTTTAGAATCCCCTTTAGGCTATTAGACCTCCTTAAAAATGACCTAATATGATACCAAATGTTGGAATTAAAACTATTTATATGGGAGTGAATTATTTTCATTAAAATATTCCTCTAATTTTACTTAAGATTCATTAAGCATTCATTCAATTACACATATAAATTAATGCAAACATAAGCATCTATGAAAGCAAACAATATAATGATATGAGATATATGTGGGAAACCCTCTATGGGAATAAAAACCACTAATTAACAACTTGAAATATTTTACTATAAGTAATGAATCAAAAATTTAGTGAGGTACCAACCCCACAATGAGCACCAACCCCTCACTTAGTCAATCACCAACTCAACTAGCGCATTAAGCAAGCTTCAACCTGTAAGGAGGCTCCAACCCCCTAGGAAAAAAAGAACCAACTTGAATATCATAAATATATAATCACCCCTGGAGACCTTTTTCTTAATCAACTTAATATCATCTCCTCTAATTTCTCTCCTCACACTTCATTCTCTCTCTAAAAACCTATTAGGCCTTCTTGCTCAATTATACCTCTCCTTCGTAGAAATAGGTCAAATAACGTTGCTCAACACCTAGAAAAACATATTTATATTGGTCTACTTCCAAAATGACCTAATATGATACCAAATGTTGGAATGAAAAGTATTTATATGGGAGTGAATTATTTTAATTAAAATATTCCTCCAATTTTACTTAAGATTCATTAAGCATTCATTCACCTACACATATAAATTAATGCAAACATAAGCATCTATGAAAGCAAGCAATATAATGATATGAGATATATGTGGGAAACCCTCTATGGGAATAAAAACCACTAATTAACAACTTGAAATATTTTCCTATAAGAAATGAATCAAAATTTTAGTGAGGTACCAACCCCACAATGAGCACCAACCCCTCACTTAGTCAATCACCAACTCAACTAACGCATTTAGCAAGCTTCAACCTGTAAGGAAGCTCCAACCCCCTAGGAAAAAATAGAACCAACTTGAATATCATAAATATATAATCACCCTTGGATACCTTTTTCTTAATCAACTTAATATCATCTCCTCTAATTTCTCTCCTCACACTTCATTCTCTCTCTAAAAACCTATTAGGCCTTCTTGCTCAATTATACCTCTCCTTCGTAGAAATAGGTCAAATAACGTTGCTCAACACCTAGAAAAACATATTTATATTGGTCTACTTCCAAAATGACCTAATATGATACCAAATGTTGGAATTAAAATTATTTATATGGGAGTGAATTATTTTAATTAAAATATTGCTCCAATTTTACTTAGGATTCATTAAGCATTCATTCACCTACACATATAAATTAATGCAAACATAAGCATCTATGAAAGCAAGCAATATAATGATATGAGATATATGTGGGAAACCCTGTATGGGAATAAAAATAACTAATTAACAACTTGAAATATTTTCCTATAAGAAATGAATCAAAATTTTAGTGAGGTACCAACCCCACAATGAGCACCAACCCCTCACTTAGTCAATCACCAACTCAACTAATGCATTTAGTAAGCTTCAACCTGTAAGGAAGCTCCAACCCCCTAGGAAAAAAAGAACCAACTTGAATATCATAAATATATAATCACCCTTGGATACCTTTTTCTTAATCAACTTAATATCATCTCCTCTAATTTCTCTCCTCACACTTCATTCTCTCTCTAAAAACCTATTAGGCCTTCTTGCTCAATTATACCTCTCCTTCATAGAAATAGGTCAAATAACGTTGCTCAACACCTAGAAAAACATATTTATATACTAATGGAATATTCATATCAAATATATTATGATATTAAATCCCTTAAATTATTATTCAAAGCTCTATATCCTTCACTCAATAGCTCAATATTCTAACAGTCAAATAGGCTTATTAGGCCTTAATTTTATACCTCATTCTTTATCATAACCATATTGGTTGGACAAGAACATAAAAATAATAAGATTATGATTTAAATATTTCAATATAAATGTTTCATAAGTGAAAAAAATATTTCATATGTTGGTCATTACAATTAAGGGCTAAAACCATGAATAGTCCTAATAGAGACCTAATGCAATTTGTCCTCCCCAGGCACACATTTCACTTATTCCTCATTTGAACACTTTGAGACTTAAAAAATGAATTAAAAACTTCATATTTAAATTTAATATACCCCTCATAATCTATCATTATTTTCCAAACACCATTTGGCCCTTTTCACTCCTTAAAACATCCAATTAGGTCTACTCACCATTAGACCTTCTTACTATCGAAAAATCTATCTTGTAATTTTGAACCATATACAATGATTTCACACATAAAACACACATAAAATAAAACTAATAAGATATTTATGGATTAATATACTTCAAAAAATGTTTTTTTCTCCACCAAATAGGATGAAAGCCCTTAAGAACACTCCTGTAAAAAGCTTACTCTGACTCACCAAACACTATCAACAAATAGTCAAAATCTTTTGACTCTTAAAAATTTAAAAAGGAATTAAAATGAGAAAAAATAAATTCACATGATCCTAAAAGATATTTATAAAACCTTAAATATCATTTTATTCTTCACCTTAGTGAATAATGACTCAATAAAATCATTTTCACACACACACACACACACACACAAAGTTTCTTATATCACCAAAAACACAATCAAGAAAATTAAGTCATTAAGTACCTATGGAAACAATTTTTAGATATTCCAATGGGTTATGTGAACATTTATCATCCTTATATCATATATAAAAATATATATTGTATGTTCATATATTAATATTAGTGTTACAGACCAATCTCATTATTTCACTCTACATAGACTTCACTATGTTATATCGACCAATTTGATGACAAATTTTTTATTGAGTATAGGCATCATCAAAACTCACACACTAATTAGATAAGAGGGATAGGTATTTAATAATTTACCCATGGAATAGGATCCATACCTAGTCCTATAAAACTAATCCTTAATCTCATTCTCATTCTCACCTACTTTTCTCACTATTTTGATCATTAGGCCTATTTAGCAATAATCCAACTTCCATGAATGGTAAAATCATCCTCCATACATCTGCATTCTTTGACCTAGTAAAATATACCTTCTATATCAAAATTATTGAAAACAAGGTTTTTCCTATATATTATACTCACTATCAAGATAAACCAATACCATATAAGAAAATATTGAAGATTCTTTTACATGTTACAAACATAAAACTAGGCTAACATGACTATTTTTATCCATAACTAATTATATCTTTCCTATTGGGTCATTATAAGGGTTTTGACTACTTTCTCTTCTTAGCAATCATTAATAAAGGATTGTCCATCATATTAAAAATCAATTCTAGGAAAATCAATCTAAGGAGCATACCTAACTTCTATGAAGTGATTAGGCTCTCATGAAAAGGTTTAAAATGCCAATGAGTACAAGAAATCTCTTCTCAAGTTTGCAATACCTCATTTTATGCAAATAAGGAAACTTATAATAGGTTTTAATGCTTTTTCCTTTAGGTATAAAGCTCAAAATTTATCCATAAACTTAGCACTACCTATCACACCTATGTAAATGCTTTTAAGATCTCTTCCACCTTTTTAAATGATCTTGATCCCTAATTAGGCCACCACTGGTCACTTTGCAAATTAGGCCTTACACTATAAATCAAACTTAGATTATGATCATGCCTTAAAATAACTTGAAATTTATTCAAAACTCTAACCTCATTTCATATGACATCATGTCAAGTTCATACACTACCAACATTTCTCACATAATTATCAAATGACTCAACTTATCATGGTATGAGGCCTATACTAGTTCACTAGGTCTTTCAAGTAAAGATTAAGACTCAACACTATACCTTGAATCTCATCAATAAGATTATATGTCTCTTGATCATTTTTAACATATATTATTACACTTTATCATGCATGTAATGATCCACAACACAAAGCTCTACCATTATTCATGCATACATCTTCTTCATAAAGCTAGACTAGGATTCACAAGATACCTAGTACTCAGAGTTTGGACACAAATAAGCTATCTCTTAATAATATCATTCTCTAAACATGATTTTATAAATATGAGTCCATTATAAATAGAATTTATGATATATTTCACATTAAAAATTTGATCTAAGACCTCATATAAAATACAAGGACTCGTTGACCCATGTACTTACCTTGTATGCTCCTTAGTACTTAGAGCTCAATTAAGATGCTTCCCTTGTATCTTAAACATGATCTTGACATATCATTAGTCCTCCAAAAATTTTCTTGTTTTACTTCAAATTTTATCTAAATAGAGAGATAAAGCTTCTTTGGCAGACATCACTTCACCAAGCTTGACATCTGTAGAGTAAAATACTCTACATTTTGTTTTAGGTTTCAGTTGTTCGCTCTAGTTTTTGACCTTACACGTTTTAGTTTCAAGGTGGTGAGGGTTTTGACATAGAGCATTGGTGTGGGTTTTCATTTTGCATAAGTTTTTTCTAAGTCTCAAATTCATGTAGAACATTCCAAGTGTCATCATTTGGGACACATTATAATTTTCAAAAGTTACATGGAACATGCCATGTGTCTTGTTATATACCCGTGGAGCTCGACAAGTGTCAGCATCCACGTTTTAGTTTCCTATAAGTTTTAAAATCTTCTTTCAATAAGATTCTTTCAAAGTCCCATGGAAGGCACAAAGTGGCAACTACGGAAGGTTTTAATATGTTTCTCTAAATGCGGTGGAAAGTGTCACGTGTCCCTTGTTAAAGCTTGATGGAGACCACCAAGTGTCAACATCTGCAGTTTCTTCCTTTTGTTTCATTATTGAGTAAGGACTACAGTGGGCCCCAAGTGAGTTTCTAAAGTAATAAAATCATGCCAAGTGTCATCATTTTTGTAAATCTAAAATAAGTCCCAAATGTTTATATAGTGTTTATAAAGCTCAGTGGAAGCCACCATGTGTCATCTTCTGCAGGACTCTCAAAAGGTCTAAAGCTTCTATAAGACAAGTGGAAGCCACCATGTGTCACTTGTTAAGACTAGCAGATGATGCCATGTGTCCTCATATATTTCATAGTGGGAAATGTCATGTGTATCTATTTCATCCAATGAACTTGTAGAGAGGCTAACTATTTTAGATCTGAAAGATATCTTCTATTAGACACTTCCAGTTAAGTTCTAGTTCAGTTAGACCATTGGGATTTGATCATGTGAGAAATCTTGATCTAGTCCTATGCTATAAATATGGGTTCAAATTGTAATAACAAGGAAAAAAAAATGAAAAAAGAGGAAAGGGAGAGAATTTTCTACAGATAGATTGTTATCAGAAATTTACAAGAAGTTTTTAAAGACTTTCTTGTCATGGCCAGTAATATCATTTGCCTTTGTTATATTTTATTAATTTATAAAGTTTGTATAATTGTGCATGTATTAGTGCCTTTTATGTGACTCAAAAATTAACAAGAAGACTATGTTTTGTGCCTTTGCTGATATTTTTTGTGTTATTGCAAAATCATCTAAGTTGTGAGCCTTTGATTCTATTTGTTTTCATCTTTTACATTGATCATGCATTCTTTTCTTTTTAATGTAATTGAATCCTAAAGATAGTTTCACTATCCTTAGTATTAAGGAACAAATCATACTCAAGTGCATCAACATAATTAAATTTTCTTTAATTGCATTGGTGATTCTATTTAATTTTTATCACTTTTTCCCACAATACATTTGAGATAAAGAAGACCTAGCTTCTTTAAAATTTGGAGGTCATTTCAGGTCGCAAGTCCCACATTCCTAAAACTTCCCATGTTGGTTTTGGGAATAGTGTAATTTTTAGGATTCTCGGTGGGATGATCTCTTAAAGTTTCTTTCAAGACTATATGAACTAGAGAGCTACAAGGAGTCAGAACTGTGGACCAGTAGCAAGAGTTCAATTTTCTATGAACCCAGGTATTCTTTTACCATCATTGATAACTAATTCAAGAAGAAGGGTCAATAAATTTATAAAAACACTAAGAGAAAACATGGGATCACCTATAGCCCCAAGGAATTATGCAAATTGGAACACTGGCAGTCCTCTAATTCTCCCAGTACCACCAGCCACTTGGAATCCTATTCCAATAAATGCCCTGAAAGCTCTACCCAAATTCAGTGGGGAAGATTTCAAAACACCTGAAGAACATCTACAGGATGTGTTTGATATCTACGCAATACATGTGATCACACATCAGAATGTGGCTATAAGATTGTTAGCATCTTATTTTAAGGGGAAGGCTCTAGAATGGTGAAAATCTTTGCCCCCAAATACAATATCTACATGGGATCAGCTTTGAGATTCTTTCTTTCCAAGATTTGAAGAAAAGGGTGATAAATATTCTTTGTTACAATAATTGATTACTATCAAAATGGCACCACAAGAAGTAATGATAGATTTCAATTCAAGATTTCAAAAGAATTGGGAAAGAATTCTTGATACAATAAGACCATTACCAAGTATGGCTATAGTATTTTATCTTAAAGCCTTAAATTTAGATATATCAGTAATGATTCAGTCATGGAGGTCAGACTCTGCCAGAAGCCTATGACTATGCAGTCAGAGCTAAAAATATTTTAATAGATGTTGGAAAGTTACCCCCAAGGCCTCCTATGCCCATGTTTCTACAGATTACCTTACCTTTTCCTCAAGAATCCCCTAATCCCATAGCCCCACCTGTGTCTATGTATAGATTTCCTCAAAAACCTGCTAAAGAACTTGTTCATGTCTAGTCATATGAGATGGATGATGTCAACAACATCTTAAGGACATTTTCTAATGAGATAATTAACCTAAAAAGATAGTAAAATCCTTATCCTAGACCATAATATCAACGATACAAAGGAAATAGACCTTCACCATAGCCAAATCAGTATCAAGGTTCTCAAAGGCAATCTAACCTTCAGCCATTGAAGTAATTAGTTATAGTCCCTACACCCTCATAGACTGTTCCCCCTAATACAAATAGGGAGATTGTTCTAGGATAGAATAATTATGCAGATGGCACTAATGCCTGGTGTTTCCCTTGTAATATGCTCATATGCCCAGAGATTATTCCAAGGGTAATATACAGTAAAAGATAATAGAGCAAAGAAGAATGGATGGACAACTTGGAAATACTTCTGACACTAAATCTTATCAATCCCTTGGTATGCAAAATTTAGTCTTGGTGGCTCAAATGCAAGGGATGTCCTTATAGAAAGAAGAATAAATAGCCCCTGAGCATGCTTTGTTTTCATGGGTTGAAGTTGAAGAGTTAGTATTCTTAAATGAAGCTTCTACTTACAAGAAGCCATTGGTGCAATCAGATTACTATACCAGAGCCAAGAGAAGGATGATAGAACAACCTAAAGTCACAAATAATGAAATTATGGGGATTCCTCCATTTCAAGGTCATCAAAACACATTTTCTAGACAAGAAATACCTCAACCAGTGTAGAACCAAGTAATTTTTGGACAAGTTCAAGAAAAATCAAGGTACCCTTATTATCCAAGAACCAAAACACTAGGACCAATGAATGTGGTGGATTAGTTGAAGAGGACCTCAACGCATGTGTCAATATGGGACATATTAGCTATTCATGAGCAAAAGACACTATTTCAAGAATCTCTGTAGGGCCAATCAATGCCTAAACATACTGGTACCAAAGGAGGACCTATTGATAAGGAAAAGCTCAAAGACACGGTTCCTCTGTAGACAATAAACCTTTTGAATAATGCACCAAAGGTAATCAAATCCAAACCAGAGCCATTCTATTTGACTTTGATAGTTGGAAAGAAACTGTTATATAATGCAATGATATACTTAGGGGCCAGTACTACAATAATGCCTAAGTAAATAGCAGATGCTTTAAAAATAAAGTACGAGCCACTTACTAGAGGAGTTATGTAGCTAGATGGGAAATCAGTGCAAACAATAGGGAAAATTAAACAACTCCCATTGTAATTGTATACTTTCCCTAATATAATTATCAATCAAGATGTGATAGTCATATATATACCCCCTATATTTGGCTTATGTTTATCCAAAGATTTCACATCTAAAATAGGAGTTTATATGTCACTTGATTAGTCTCACCTCATCCTAAGAACCAAATATGGTACAAAAATGAAAATACTATTTGATTCACTATCTAAGGATCACATCACCAATGAACCAACCCCAAAATTAGAGGCAGCTCATGCTATGATGAATAATGAAGAAAGGGTCTTTGTTGAAGAGTTAGGTGATTGGATTGAACATGACCAAGAGGAGGAAAATAACTAGTTGTTAACTATGATGCAAAGTGAACCATATGGAAATTATGAATCTACAAGTCTGGGCACTTATGTCATATTTGATGAAGACTATGAAATCCTAAATGTTTTAAAGGAAGAAATGCCAAAGACTCAAGAATTTGAAAAGGACTCATAAATCTAGACCTTAAATTTTGATGGGGATAGAAGTAAAAATGGTGCTAGAGTAGGAATTTGTCTTGTTGTTCCAAATGGTGAGAAATTTTTAAGAGCTATCCATTTCCAATTTTGTTGTACTAATAATGATGCTAAATATGAATCCTTAGTACATGGGCTCATGTTAGCCAAGAAAAAGGGAGTAAAGTATCTGATAGTAAAAGGAGATTCAGAACTAGTGGTGAAACAAAATAGAGAAAAGGCAATAGCCAACAATGTAAGGATGAGATCCTATAAACATAGAATTTGGGACTTAATAGATGATTTTGAAGCTTTCAATATTGAAGTAGTTCCTAGAACCCAAAATTTTGAATCAGATAGGATGGTACAGATTGGCTCACAGTTTGACCCAACAACTGATCTATTAGTCAACAATGAGTCATTCAAATTTATAATAAACCCAACTATCTTAGACAATGATGAAAATTGGTAAGTCTTTGAAAATGATTTTTAGGTACTCTCATTTTTGCAATATTTAGGGGAATTTGCTGATCAATTACAACACAAAATTGAAGCATATGGAGACCAAATTATTCAATTAAAAACCAAAAAGCTTCCCAAAGGCTTGATTACTTTAGAAAACCTATTTGATCTAGAAGACGTAAGCCTAGAGAATAAAAGGTTTCAAGAAAATAAAGCAGATTATTCTGAGATACAAGTGAGTGAAGGGAAAAAACTAAAGAATGGATATTTTGCAACCCAAGAGGAAAGGGAAAGACTAATTGACTTATGTGAAAGATATGATAGAGTAATAGCCTAGAACTATGAAAACCTTCATGGCTATAATAGAGACATCATTCAGCACACCATAGAATTGACTAAAGGATCTAAGCTAGTTAGATAGAAGTAGAGGCCATTGAATCCAAGGATTGAACCTCTAATGGTGGATGAGTTGCAAAAACTCTTAGAATCTAAAATAATTTTTCCAATCAAACACTCAACTTGGGTATCCAATCTAGTACCAGTAAAAAAAAAGAATGGTGACATAAGGCTCTCTATGGATTTTAGAGACCTAAATAGAGCATCTTTGAAAGATCATTATCCCCTGCCCTCTATGGAACAAATTTTATAGACTGTGGATGGATCAGAGAGATTTTCCTTGCTAGATGGTTTCTCTGGATATAATCAGATTTAGTTGGCTGATCAAGACCAAAACAAGACTGCATTTACTACCAAATAGGGAATGTTTGCATATGCCAAAATGCCATTTGGCCTGTCAAATGTTGGAGCCACTTTTTAAAGAGAAATGGATGTAGCATTTGGAAAAATCATAAATAAAATCATTCTAATTTATCTTGATGATCTCACTATTTTTTCCAAGAATGTTGTTGATCATTTTGATCATCTGGAATCTATTTTTAAGAAGTGTTAAGAGTTTGGAATATCCTTGAATCCCAAGAAGTGTATCTTTGTAGTACCTCAAGGTAAACTACTAGGACATATAGTATCCAAAGAAGGAGTCTCTATAGATCCAGAGAGAGTCAAAGCCATAATGAACTTGTCCTTGCCAGTAAATAAGAAAGCAGTTTAGTCCTTTTTGGGAAAGATTAATTTTGTCAGTCAGTTCATATCAGACATTATAGGCCTAATGAGACCAGTGCCATTCTTGTTGAAAAAAAGATCTAGTGTTCAAGTGGACTACAAAAGGAAGACAAGATTTTGAGGTCAAAAAATCAATTTCAATAGCACTAGTACTTAGTAACCCAAACTTCTCTAAGTCTTTTATAATGTATGTTTATGGAGGAGAGTTTAATGTTACTGCTATCTTAACATAGAAAGATGATCAACAAGAGGGAGAACACCCAATAGCCTTTTCCTCAAAGACTCTTAGGGGGTATGAAGCTAGATAAAACTTTTTGGAGAAATAGGCATATGCTATGGCAAAAGCCCTTAAGAAATTCAAGCATATGGTATCAAGAAATAAGATTATGATACTTTTGGCTCATCTTAGTGTCAGAGAATACATTATGGAAGGTGAAATTAAAAAAAAAGAGCAAACTAGATAACAAATATCCTTGAGTATGATGTAGAGGTCAGACCCACTAAGCTAGTTAGAGGTAGATAGTTGTGCCAATACATGGCTAAAGATATGGAAAAGATGATAACTGAAGAAATAGAAAAGGAAAATGTATTGAGGATACAAGAAATTGATTAGAACTCCTGGGTCACAAATAGAATCCATTTATGAAACATGGGATTTTCCCAAAAGAGATCTCTTAGGACAAGAGGAGATACTATAGGT
This sequence comes from Torreya grandis, assembly GCA_037957365.1. Classification (NCBI taxonomy): domain Eukaryota; kingdom Viridiplantae; phylum Streptophyta; class Pinopsida; order Cupressales; family Taxaceae; genus Torreya; species Torreya grandis. The sequence continues at coordinate 177,938 of JARHVA010006498.1, read as the reverse complement.
AATAAGGAGTCCATTCTATTTTAATTGACCAAATTATTTTCAAAATAAATACTGATGGCATACTTTTAAGATGCATAGAGAAAGATGAGGCTCAAAAAATACTACATGAAATGCACCATGGAGTCTCAGGTGGACATTTTTGTATAAGAACCATGGCTATAAAGATAAGTTAGGTAGGTTATTTTTGGCCCACTTTATTTATAGACTATTATCAACTGGTCAAAAAGTGCCAATCTTGTCAGTATTATGTGGGGAAGAGAAGAAATGCAACAATGCCCCTTAGTCCTATAATTGTTGATGAGCCCTTTTCTCAATGGGGTCTTGACTTTATTAGAATGATCAATCCAATGTTGAGTATGGGACACAAATGTATTCTAAATACCATAGATTATTTTACTACATGGAGTGAAGCAGTGCCACTCAAAGAAGTAACAGAAAAGATGATCCTAGACTTTTTGGGGGATATCACTACTCACTTTCAGCCTCCTCATAACATAATTTCAGATAATTCTAAGGAATTTTTAGGGGCAAAAATATCTTACTTTACACTAAATAATGGAATCTATCTATAAACTTCCTCAAATTATTACCTAAGGGTAATGGTTTGGCATAATCAACCAATAAGAACCTGATTAGACTTATTAGGAGAATAGGGGCTGATCATCACAAAGAGTGGCATTAAGTGCTTAATATAACACTACAGGCTGATAGAATTATGCCTAAACAAATGAAAAAGATGTCCCCATATGAATTGGTCTTTGGTAAACCTATTGTAATGCCCCTGAGCTTGGAGATTCCTGCTATCTAGTTATTAGAACATGTTGAAATTGAGGAGAATGACCCCATGCAGGTTAAACTTGTTGAGCTCCTAGAAGTTCAAGAAAAGAGGGATAAAACATATGAATTATTAATGAAACATAAAAAAATAATTAAAGTCTACTTCGATAAGAATACTTTAAACCCCCATTTCAAAGTAGGCTCAGTTTTTTTGAAATGGGATGCGAGAGCTGCCAAGCTGGGTTAACACAATAAATTTGAGGCATTGTGGACTAGACCCTATAAGATTAATAAATGTAAAAAACAAAATTCATTTGAGCTCAAAATGATGGAGGTCAAACCCAAAGAGATTCCTATGAATGGGATCTACCTGAAACATTTGGTTTAAGCAGCATCTCCCATTATATTATAGTTAGATAGTTTCCCTTTCCTTGTTGCTCTATTTTCCCATTTTTTTATTGCTCTTTCTTTTAATAAGTGTTCTATGAACAAGTGGCCATGGCTCAAATTCTTTTCAAATTTTTCAAAAATCTCACATTCACTAAGTCTCTCTCAAAATCCCAAAATTTGCCAAGGTACCTTTATGCAACCACTTTTATGACGTGTCTAACACGCTATCCCACATATATTTAATAAGATTTAATAATGGTTATCCAATTTTAATGCCATTTTTGAGACTTGATGTGTCATTAAATACCCCAGTAACAATATTTAAGGCTTAACAATGTCTCATCCATTCCTATGTCTGCTAAGAAAATATATGTTGCCTACATTTCAATTCATAGTAAAACTTGCTTAGTAAAAGTGCCTTCCCTATTGCAAAACTTCCATACTTGTTACATAAGATCACTAACTCCTAGTATAGACATAAATATGGAGGAGGCATAGTGTTCACAATAGGGATTTGGGATTTACAAATCCATTGATAAGCTTCTCACTAGCAAATCATATGCTTCAGCCCCTGCACAATCCTTAAGGACCTATCTAAGGACTAGAGTCCCCGAAGTTGGTTATGCGATTGACCCAACAAAGGTGAAGGATTTTGTAGATCGAATCATGGACCCAACCCTTCAAAATTCTGTCAAAGCTCTGTGAGAAGGGGCACACCAAAGATGTATCAAGAGGGCCAAGGATAGATAATCTAAAACATTTGGGATGAGGATATAGACTTCTCAATTGGCATAATTCATTGTCCCAGGTGTACATCCGTGCCCTGACTTAGTTGAAATATGCACCAAATTATTTCATGCACCCTTGAACACCATAAATTAGGGTCAATTCATGGTGCAAATTACATTAAAGGCCATTATGGACATGTTGGCCCTATATCATGACAAAATAGCCACATTTCTCACCATTGCCAAAATGCAAAAATTGTGGGCAAATGTTAATAATCAATTGAGGTTTTTGAGATCAGAATTACAATTAGGGGATGATGATACCAATGTGCCAGTGATACCAATAAGAAGGGTACAATTTGCACAAGCTAGTTAAGAGGCACTATCCATGATGACATTTATTTTTGGAATGAAGGAGGACATAACTGTTTATGAATGGCAAATGGCCATTCTCTTCAGATTAAAAACTGTGGACAAGTCTCAAGAGTATCAACTGGACTTCTCAGAGTAGATTGCCTATTTAATGGTTGACCAACTCACCCATTTCAAATCTAAAGGGGTTTTAAGGTATTCTTCTTATCTTTTTCACCTCATATTATATAAAAACTCTAACATATTTTCAAGATATATGCAATTAAATATGTATGACCCAAGTTTTGGTCATAATAGGACCATTCATGTGTCTACATGGACACATATCTTATCCAAAATGTTTGACCCATATGAATTTTGGGAATTTTTTTTTCCCCTACCTTTTGTCACCTAAGCCTAGAGCCTATTGAAAATAGATTAACTCCAAGTGTCAGAGGCCTCATGACAAATTTCACTATTCCCTATGACTACTTTTTTGGAACTCATCCTACCATCATTAGGGTCCATGGTTTTAATGGAGAACTAGTGTTGCTACCTAAGATTTTGAATCCTAGGTTAGCATTCTTAGAGGTCACCTAGCAAGTGTCTATGGTTGATAATGACTATGGCACTGGGAAGAAGAAAAAGAAAATGTATGATATTCCATGGGTAAAAAAAAACATGACCCTAGAGGTCAGAGATGCTGAGTACTTGTTGCTGAGGAAGCTAGTTATCTTGGGTTTCTTTCTGATTGGAGATAAATGGAGATATGACCTAAGCAATTTCATAACTTTATGGGTCAATAATAACAAGGTTGGCACTAAAATTGTGTATGAGGGTCATCCTTTTTGGGGAGACAGAAGAAATCCTAAGGAAGACATTACTGATTTGTATGTAGAATTGACAGATTTGCCCTTTTAGGAGACCAGGCCATGGGAGACCTTTTATGTTAAGGAAAATTTTTATGACCCTAAACTCAGAATGACTTCTTGTCTAAAAATGGTGTTGAAGAATAAATAATGAAAACCCAAGAAAATAGAAGCCTATTGGAAGTATAGGCATGAGATTTTTGAGCTAGCTCACTCTTTTGGTAATGTAAGCTTAGATGAGAAATGGGAGGCAATCTAAGATGAATGGCATCCATCTCCTATCTCTAGCCCCAATACAAGCAAACTGTAGACATAGGGTAAAGAGTCAGAGGGGGAAGCAGAATCCACTCATACAGTGCAGGCCCCAGGATAAACTTCATCTATAGTCACTATAGAAAAACAAAAGAATGTGGTATCCTCACCACCTAGAGATTCTTCATTAGTGTCAACCTTTGGGTTTCCCAGTTTTGTGTAATCACCATTAGAAGTAGTGGTAAACATTGAAGAGAAGAAAACACAGTAAGAATAAGAAAGGCCAAGGAAACATAAAAAGCTAAAACTTTAGCATAATTTAGATGAGGAAGTAGAGACCCACAACATCAACCACTGAGTAAATCTATTGCTCCTTAGGTACATGTTATTTCTCCTTCTTCTTCTCAGTCTTTTTCTTCTTTTATAGCGGTTGTAATCCCAACTAGCCATATATTATCCCCTACCACCTCTACTATGCCAATTTCCTAATTTGCCCCACCTATTACTACTTAGGCCATGTCATCATAATCCATATCATTTCCTCCCTTTTCCCCCTCTATCCCAAAGAGAATATCTCCCTAGATTCCCCCTATCCAACATTTGGATTTTCCCTATGGATTGCCATAGGGTTATCCTTTTGCGAGAGGGTATATTGCCTCTCTCTCTACCTTCCAAACTCAAGAAAACACTGCTAAGAAGGCTAGGGAATGTCAAATGGATAAAAGGCGGAAGAAAGTTAATAAATATATGGCTACACCACACATGAGGTCACTATTTGACCCAATCTAGCAACAACTAACTATGACTCATTTGTCACCTAATGTAGTCAAGCCAAACGAGTAAATGCAGCCTCAAGATTATACAATGAGTGTAGTGGCTATGGATATGTCACTTTTTAGGCCACATGATAGGTTTGAGATACTAAATGAAACCACTTATACTATATATATTGATTATCTAAAAGTATCAAAGAAGCTATAGAAGATGGAGGCTGATCTGGCTCAAGAGAAAGCAAATGGTAGTAATCTGACTACATAAATCAAAACAAAGAATGATGAAATAGAGAGTCTCAAAAAATAGTTGCAAGATACTATTTTTTGTTAGATTCACCAGGCTATTCAAGCCCTAAATGCTTCTTTGAAAGAAGAGCTAACACAAAAGAAAGCTGCAGTGATAGCCCTAAGGTAGGAAAAGGCAACACTACAAAATAAATGTTAGGAAAACCTGCAACAGGTCACTTAGTTCCAGTAGAAGTTGTTGAATGAGAAAAACAATACTACCACCATATAGGCCCAACTTCAAGCTGAGCAATAAATAACAAAACAATTGACACTTGAGTTGGCTAATAGGTCAAAAAATGTAAGAGTTATGAAACTGATCAAGGAGCTATATGTATCATTATGGAAAAGAATCTCTGAGGAGATTATTTAGATCAGACCCTCTCTAAATTTCCTACTAAATGCATAGAAATTGTGTGAAAAGGTGAAGACTTTAGTCTAGGTCACTCTGTCCACTATCTCTTTGAGACTGTCTAATTCTCAAATGTTGCTGAAAAAGCTATATGACACAACTGATGAAACATTATCAGTAGTAGGGATTAGTGATAGAATGATTACTGTAAAAAGGGTGAACAAAGTTCTTAGATGCAAATCTATAGCAATTAATTATAAATAGATCTTAGATGTGGTAAAAGAGGGAGTAAAAGACATGAAGAATCATATTGAAGATCTGGTGCAATTGGGTCTTCCCTCCCCTTTTCTTGATAACAACACTGTGTTAATGGTTGATGAGATCAAGCCTTTATTGTTAGCCAAACAAAATGAACAATTAGTTTTCTATTGTTTAACAGATGCTTCATCAGTGCCAGAAGTGGAAGCTATCTTGATCCCCATATCTTAACTTGATTTCCAATTGAAGGCTATAGTTCATATTTTGTAAATTTTTTTGCACAAGGACATCATCAACCTTGATTTAGCCTTCCAAGATTTGTAAAATAAATAGGGACTATCTGATGCTGAATGGTCTATTTATCAAATGGCCTTATAGAATTTGTAATTTTCACCACATTTTTTTATATATTCTATGGATTCTTTTTGAGTAGGATCAAAATTGCTCAATATCGATAAGAAATGTAGAGTAAAATACTCTACATTTTGTTTTAAGTTTCAGTTGTGCACTCCAATTTTTGCTCCTGTGCATTTCAATTTTGAGGCAGTGAGGGTTTTGACACAGAGCATGGGCATGGGTTTTCATTTTGCCTAAGTTTTTTCTAAGTCTCAAATTCACACAGAACATGCCAAGTGTCATCAACTAGGACAAATTATAATTTCTATAAGTTGCACGGAACATGCCACGTGTCCTATTATATACCCGCAGAGCTTGACAAATGTCAGCATTTCCATTTTTGTTTCTTATAAGTTTCAAAATATTCTTTCAATAAGCTTATTTCAGAGTCCCATAGAAGGTGCCAAGTGGTAACTATGGAAGTTTTTAATATGTTTCTCTAAATGCAATATAAAGTGTCACGTGTCCCTTGTTAAAGCTTGACAGAGACTACCAAGTGTCAACATCTGCAGTTTCTTCCTTTTATTTCATTATTAAGGACTATGGTGGGCCCTAGGTGAGTTGCTAAATTAAGTGGAGCACACCAAGTTTCATCATCTATGTAAATCTAAAATGAGTCCCAAATGTTTCTATAGTGTTTCTAAATCTCAATGGAAGCCACCATGTGCCATCTTCTGTAGGACTCTCAAAAGCTATCTAAAGCTTCTATAACACAAGCAGAAGCCACCACATGTCACTTGTTAGGACTAGTAGATGATGCCAAGTGTCTTCATTTATTTCATAGTGGGAAATGTCACATGTATCTATTGAAACCAATGAACTTGTAGAGAGGCTAACTATTTTAGATCTGAAAGATATCTTCTATTAGACACTTCTAGTTAAGTTCTAGTTCGGTTAGACCATTGGGATATGATCATGCAGGCAATCTTGAGCCAATCCTATGCTATAAATACAGGTTCAAATCACAATAATAAGGAGAAAAAATGAAAAAAGAGGAAAGGGAGAGAATTTTCTATAGATAGATTGTTATCAGAGATTTACAAGAAGTTTTTTAAAACTTTCTTGTTGTGGCAAGTAATATCATTTTCCCTTGTTCTATTTTCTTAATTCAAAAAGTTTGTATAACTATGCATTTATCAGTGCCTTTTATGTGATTGGAAAATTAACAAGAAGAATAACTTATGTGCCTTTGCTAATATTTTTTGTGTTATTGCAAAATCATTTACGTTGTGAGCCTTTGATTCTATTTGTTTTCATCTTTTACATTGATCATGCATTGTTTGCTCTTTAATGTAATTGAATCCTAAATAAAGTTTCAATGTGCTTAGTATTAAGGAATGAATCATACTCAGGTTCATTTCCATAGTTAAATTTTTTTGAATTACATTGGTGATTCCATTTAATTTTTATCCATTTTTCCCATAATACATTTGAGATAAAGAAGAGCCAACTTCTTTAAAATTTGGAGGTCATTTTAGGTCACAAGTCCCACATTCCTGAAACTTCCCATGTTGGTGTTGGAAACAACACAATTTTAATCATCAACAACATCAATTCTAACTTTTGACATGAAAGTCAATCAACTTATCTTTGACATCAATGATAACATCAATGCCCTAAAACCAATACTAGGAACATACATCACCATTTTGATGAAGTTAAACCCCAATTTAAGTTTGTATGTTATGGTTTTTACATAGGGTTATTTTATAATGACCTTATATTATGGTAGTCTTTTATTGTCACTTCTTCTTCCATTCCCCTAGCTAAATTACCTAATACTAAATATCTATGATTTTTTTGTGAAGGCATATGCACTATCTATGATTTTGTTACCTCAAGAGACTAGATTACATAGCCTATTTTAAAAATCAAATTTTAATTAAATAATGTGGACTTACTTTCCATCCCTCACATTTAATAATTACTCCCTAAAGTTATGTTGCTTAAGCTAGGCCTGCAGCCTTTTATGGTCTGGTGGAAAGACTAGATGTGAGACTACGATAAACACTTTAAAATCTAATCTGATAAGATTATTTATTTGGTGATTATTTTTTTCTCTCTATATATCAATAATATCAATAGGTTTTGAGACCTCTAGGACTTGGCTCTCATTTGGATCATGTGTGGTACCCTATCCTAGAGCCTAAGCTAGCTCATTTCTTTTGGTATTTAATTTACCAAGGACTCCCCATCAATCAAAGATTTGTCTAACTACACATTACCTAAAATTTTTGTCTATCTTAAAAGTTACCAAAATATTTTAAACATCTATTTTTGTTTTTCCCTAAATCCTAGTCTACTTGGGGATGGATTTATTCATTATTTTAGCTTTATCACCCTAAGCCTTTCTCTAAGAACCAAGCATTTTTAGGGGATTTTTATAATTAAATAGCCTATATTTCTTTTATATATAAATTATTTCTTGCTATCATCCTATTTAAACTTTTAAAAACTAACAATATTGCTACTTTTAATCATGAGGCTTGTGGAATTACATTTTTTTTAACAAAATGGTTGTTATTTCATCGATCTATTTATAGACTGAAGCCTAAGTTGAGAAAATGATGCTAGACCTCCACCATATATAGGATTTCCTCAACCATTATGGGAGTTCTCCTTGCACTATGAGTAGAGTTCCAGTAGATGTCATACCCTATGATTCACTACCACCTCCTTCTAGAAGGAAAAAAACCAAAATCTAGTCTTGAAATAGGGGACACTTTTTTCTTCACCCTCCCCCATGGGGTGGATAGAGTTATCATGGAAAGTATAATGTTGGTACTTCACAGTGTCCTCTAATGATCACTCTTGTTCTTATGAATCCCATTGATGGTTGGCCTATCACTATTCATGATGAAACCCTAGATGGTTGAAATGATCTAAAGATTCTTGATGTGGAATTGCCTAATTGATCAGTACTTCCCAAGGATGATCCTCTACCTCTAACTCTTGGGATGGTACCCTATGCTTAATTTTATTCATTATGGTAATTTATAGTTGTTTTTTCCATGACTTAACTTACCTTTTTTTTTGAGTAAAATTTGTCCTCTAGAATGGAGTTTAAGATGTGATTTGTACAGTTACATTACTTTGTAAACTTTTGTAATTATATTTTTTGTTTAATATAATTTGAAGCATTCTAATAGTAAAAATTTTGATTAATCAAAAAAACATAAATCCTTAATATCAAAAAATGTTGGAAAAGTAAAAAAACTATTTTTTATTTAAATTTAAAGTATATTTAATAAGTTTATTTGAAAAATAAATTAAATACTAAATAAGAAACTAAGTATCAATATAAACATCAAATAGTAATGCAAATGAAAAAATGCTCACAAATTTTATTTTATATAAATCAAGTAAACTCAATTTGTTTTATTACCCATTTAAACACTTGTCATAGATAAAGTTAAATATTATTTCAAAAAGGATATTACATCATCTGCATCCCCAATCAAGGCTAGTTTTGTAAACATTTTTATCATAATCCATTTTCCATTTATGAACTCTTTTCTAGAAGAAACCTTCATTATAATGATAACAATTTCTTTAGGTATTCCTTCTATTCGTGGGTTGACTACAATAGTGCTTTTAGAATTAAAAATAATCCAAGCTCCTTCCAAATCATGTCCAAATTCTTGATAAATAATTCTTCATTGTTTTCAAAGATCATAAACCTAAAAAAATAAAGGATGGTCATGCACTTTAGCATTTATGAGTAATTGGTTAAGACTTTTTATACTTTTACATATATATTAGATGAACACCAAAATGTTATTTGAAACTATGGGGACACAACCATTAAAAATTAGTTAAAATATCCTCTTGGTTGTATTTTCTCATTATTGACTTGGAATATAGTGGTAATCCTTTTTTAATAATGTTTTTGAATTAATAATACTTCTAAGTTGATAAAAATCAAATGTTTTTTAGAGGCACTAGAAAAAATAATAATACTGAGATTTAGTTTTACATTCAATTTATTTTCAATATTCTTTTAGTAATATGATAGTTAATATTTCACCTACATTCTTATGAAATTTCATTGATTTTTCATCATCTTTGATCAAATATACATAATAATTTATAATTATAGTGATTTAAAACTTTAAAAAATCAAACCAATTGTATTGGTACTTAGTTATGAAGTTTTCACTAATTGATTATTAACTAATAGTTGATTATTAATTAATAATTATTAATTATTTGTGAGCCAATTGTGACAATTATCAGTGCATGTGATGTAGATTATGTGATTACCCCAACCAATTACATGTTCTATTGAAGTTCATCTTATTAGGTATATGTGTCATCTAGTTGTTTAGTTGACTCCCCTTGAGCTTAAGTTGAATCCTTAATTAATCATATGTATTCATCAATGTTTGTAATGGCTTAACATTTTATACCAAAATGAACATACAAATTTATAATGAGAATTCTTAATAATTATAATGAGTGGCCACCAATTCTCAAATGCATTAAAAATTATAATATCTAAGATTAGGGGACATACATTATTAGAAATAGTGAAATGTAGATAATCTTGTAGTTATTAGTATAGTGTGTATTTAGAACTTATGATTCTAAGGATTAAATTAAACTATGAAAATAATTTAGCATGTAAATACATAAATTTTATGATATAAGTATCAAACCATGTATATACCCAAGGGCGTCATGAGATATTTTTAGTAATGTTTCATCATGATCTCCTACTTTAGATTTTTGACTATGCATATTAATGAATTCATATTTAAAATAATGGAAAATTGTCTCAAATTGTGCCTCCATAAATTAATAATACATGGGATGAGTTTGTGTTGCATCTTGATAACATGTACTCCCAAAATTTGACATATCTCTCATATTTAAAAGGGTGTTTTGATAAGACAATCTCAATATTGATTAGCCTCATAATGTCAAAGGAATTAGTGTGTTACTATTCAATATATATTCCCACTTCATAGACCATATTTTTTTAATCATGGAAACCATAAATGATAAGGACCACCAATAGTCCCTTGAACATACCTTGTTAAAAATCTTGTAAGATCCTTTAGAAATAATTTCACTATTTTCTTCAACCTTTTCCATATAGATGTGTACATAATTATGAAAAAATTGAGATTTGAGAACTAAAATGAGAAATATGCACACAAAATTCATTGAAATAGACACACTATAGGAGATAAGATATATAATATAAATTTATGTGGCATGAATCACAACATTACTTTTGATAATTTTGACCTCACAGGTCAAACTGTCACCCCTACCATTTGAAACTTTTAATATCATGAAAACTTGTATTATGGGTTAGTAATTTGGTACTTAAGATTACTTAAATTGGTTATTACTAATCATGGATAATAGGTCTTAAGGTTGTTTAGGTGATTTAAGGTCTTGTCCTTCATCTGTCTTATGCTTATCTAGTCATTTTGGGCCTTTTTGATCCATTTTCAGTGATAAGAAGAGTATAAAAGGTCATTATGAGTTTCATAGCATGTTTCCACATCATTAAATTCATAACATATGGATATTTAGGTTTATCACATTGTGTACTAACTTCATGACTCATTTCTATGCAAATTTGACCATTTCATGCCCTCAAGAGAAAGTTTTGATGGTTTATGATCATAAATAACCTTTATTACATATTTATTCACATAATAATATATTTTAAGTACTTAATAATTAATTTTAAAACATTTAATTCATATCTCCTTGGTGAAAATAGCCTTTTCAGTGCAAAAATAGGTCTTTTGAGGCATTTATTTTGGTTCTCAAAGTATTTTTTTGAGAAAATCATCTTAAAGGATTAATTTTTTCTTTATATGGTAATATCAATGGTTAATATGAAGTTTTTATGTGAAATTATTTTAAAACCCAGCTTTGTTCCAATATTGACCTTTTTGGCATGCTTAGAAGGGCAGTTTTCAAATGCTCGATATGAGAAGGAGAGAGAGATTTAGGAACTTAAAATTTTTAAATTATTATGGGTTTGAGTAATATTTAAATAAATGGCATTTTTTTCTCATATTGATGACCTCATATTTATGAACAATCACTAAGAGTGACAACAGGTCACTATAGCCTATGTATCTAAGAGGGGTCTATTCTTGGACCTATTTCTAAATATCAAAAAATTATGGAGAGGAATGGTTTTATGAATAATTTTATGGACAATTATTCTTCTTTTAATCTTATTTTTATTGGATAAATCCTTTTAGGAAGGCATTTATGGCATAAAACCTTATTTCCATCACTGCCTTTGAGAATGGTCTCTTGGGTCAGTTTTGATGTAAAATATGAGTTGTTAAATAGATATTTAAATCTAAATAGTTTATAAATTGATGACATAAATCATGACACACCTTTTTATCCAAGTAAGAGTTCATAATTTTCCATTATGAGAATATCTCTTTTGAGAGAATTTGAACTGAGTTTATTGAAGGTGAAAGATTGTAGAGTACTTAGGAGAAAATGGTGATGATTTTTTATCAATTTTAATGGTTTTTTTGGCCTCTTTAATATCTCATTTTACCCTTAGATACATTAGGCCATTTTTTTCTAAGCATAACCACCTCCTCATCTATCTATGAAGATAATCTACATTCTCACAGTATTAGTCATCATGAACAGAGCTTTTACTATGTTAAAAGGTTTGAGTGTCTCTAATAAGATGGTTCTATGCTACTTCCTATGTAATTTTCTCCAATTCCATCCAACTAGTTAGACAAGTGACTACATATTTGTGATAAGGATAGGAAAATGACTCCTCACTTGATCAAGACTCCATCAAGCTTCTTAAGAAACTAAGACTAGAGGTATGAATCGAATGGTAAAGGACACTTGAGATAGATGAATAAGGAATTAAATACATTATTAATTTTAAATGATTTTAAGAAACACCTCAATGTCATAAGAATCAAAGAGAGATCTCTTATAAAACCTCAAGAGTTTGTAAGATTGCATATTTCAGGAGGTTTTCATCTACAACCTACCTTTAAGGCCACTATATAAAGGGTATAAGAGGTAGATATGATAGAATGATATTCAAGTAAAGGATATAATATAATTATATTTGATGTAGTATAATCAATCATTCAAGTTACATATCCTAAACAAGAGCTTGGTGCATAAGGAGATAATTATGTAGATATGCATCTCAAGAAGCTTGAAACTCTCACTACGTTCACTGAATTCAAGGATTTCAAGGTATAAAGAGGGCCTACATGGTTGAATCATTATGTACAAAAAGTGAATTCATTTACCAAACCAAGAGATCAACAAACCAAATTGGATGTAAACATGTGAAACATAGGGATCTAGGCCTAGTGCCTAGTAGTACTCTCATTCACCTTTTTGCATAGTTTAAGGTTTCCTCATGACTATTAAGGGTTTTGGAGTATATAATGTTTCATCATAATCCCTATATGATGTGTTTATGCCCTTAAAATTTCATGGCTCTTTAGGTGTGGGTTTAAGGTTCTCCAACATATAAGTAATTGGTTGAGGAAGGGGGTCTTGCCATCTATTTTTTTTAGGTCCCATCTTTATCACTATCATTTCATACCTCATATATACCCTCACACTATGTTTTCATGTTATTTTAATGTTTTGAAATCCTTATCACTACATTTTCCATTTTCCTTCACCAATACAACCACCCATTTTAGGCCTAAACCATGCTTCTAAACCTTCACACTCTCTCTTAAACTCTCAGAGGTAAGGAAATTAACAAAGTTTCAACTCATATTGGTCCCATACCATATCAAAGATCAAACAAAACTTACAACAACCACCATTGGTTTGGATTTTATAAATGAAAGAAGGTTTAGAAAAGATCATGTTTGATGAGTTGGTGAAGTATATGATTGGAATCCATGATATGTTTAATGCTACATAGAGTATAACATCTATGGGTATGAGACCTTAGATCCTGAAAAGTGTTCACATATAATAGAGAATACAGGCCTATAGTCATCATGTAAAGAATAAGACAAGATATGTTACAGGAGGTTATATTTCATAGGGATATAGACCAAGCCATTTTGGTATCAAAGGTTAAGTTATTTCACAAGTGAGGAAGAGCACATACAAGTGAGACCTTGACTTCTTTAAGAAGGTCTAATAGAACAAAATTACACCTACAACCATGGTGTGAGAGCAAGAGGGTTAGATGGTAAGAAGGATGAGATCATTGTTGAGGAGGTCAATTGTTCTTAATTGATAAATAAATACCATTATTAAGATTAATTTATATTAAATAATTCTAGGACACTCACACCAAGAGGGACCACCTCACCTTACTCAACCAATATTACAAAGATAAGGTGCTTACAAGTGTGTATAAGGGTTCAAGTCAATTGGCATGATGGCAGTTATTATCTTGGGATGTTTGTGATAAGGACATAATCATGGGGATATAATCAAATTATTTATTCTCTCAAAATTTCCAAGATAAGCATGTATAATAATTTTTAATCCCTACTCAATCTAGAACACACAAATACCCACCTACATGCTTATCTTTTTTAAGTAAGCATATGGTCCATATAGTGGGAAAACCCAAGGAATTATTTATAGTTGGGTTATTCCAATAAATTAAAGGCTTATCATAAGAAAAAATGGACAACTAATAATCTAAAAATAATTTAAAATATTTTATATGGATCATTATTTCATAGTCATTAAGTCTTTAAGAGTGTTCATAGACCTAACCAACACTTACAAACCACTTTTATTGGTTTAGGTTGGCAAAGAAAGGAGATACATAACTTTGGATAATGATGGAGATAATAGTATAATGGTATATAAATAAATCTTTTAAATTTATTGGTCATGAATAATCAATGAAGTCATGCTATAGTACACTCTTGTGTTGGCTATATGTACAATTCTATAGTGACTCTATTTCATTTTACACCTTTAACTATGTTATAACATAGTCATGGTTTTAGATTGGAAAGAGGTTAGAAATAGAATGATCTAGGGTAATTAATGATTATTAAGTTATATAATGAAGTTATAATGTTATTAAATCATCAGTACCATGTTAATAAATACTATAGGACACCAAATGACATAGTCATACATCAAGACCTTGCAAGTTACCTACAACCATGAGATCAAACAATCATCTCAAAGGCATGAAGGATGATGAGAAAGGTTCTTTGTGATACATTTTTGTTTTACTGATCATGAACAAGGCTATCAAAGATAATAATTATATTTAAATGAGGATTAAGGAATCAAATTAGGGTTTCTTAATCTACATATAATTATATTCTAACCTTAACAATGATAACCTCTAACCAAATAGATATACCACTAAGTTGAGATCGTTATTTAAGGTCAAAACCCTTAAAAGGGTCATTGTGACTATAATAATATTGTATATAAAAAAATAATCTTTATATTTTGTCATATATTTCTTAAAAAACCTCTAAACAACTTTAACCTTATTCATTATCTGTACAAGGGTAAGTCATCATAGTACATAGTCATGATCATCAATCATGGAGTTTTACTTAAAATAAGGTGATGGTTTATGAGTTTTTGATGTGGTTTTATTAATATATTCATATTTTTTTACTTCAATTAAGACTCATTATTTGAGATCCAATCTCCTTTTCTCATTCCATTGCCTAATATGGACCTATAACTATCTTAATATGGACCTATAGTCAACCAAGTTTGAGTAGTCTAGAGACTATTTCATAATTATTGGAAGGTTCAATGTTCATTAATTTTTTTTGAGGTGAACAAATAAATATTTATGATATGTATTAAGAGGATTTTTACATCATGATTTGAGATCCAAAGTACTGGAAATAGAGACCTTATACACCCATTTGTAGCCTTCCAACTAGGCCCATTTCCTAAAACACCAAAGAGATGGGAAGCATAGTGTCATACGGATAGTTAATGAGAATTAAAAGGTTAATTAAGGAATAAATATGATGATAATAATTCATGTATTTTTTAAAGATCTATCAATACCATAATATAGTCATCAAGTGACACATCTATGAGGCCCACAAGCATACTCAGGAATAGGTAAACTTTGGACCTCAACCATAAGTGGGCAAGATATGTAAGGGAAGTAAGCTAATGGATTGTCACCTAGGAATGATAATGGTATTTATAACATGGTATATACCTCTATTATTCCAATTTATTTAGGATACATTGTCAAAAAGGTCATCCTTATATATTTCTTGCTCACACACAATCACCAAACTACATAAACATATATAATTTTAAAAGGTTTTAGCCATGGTGAAGGATAAGGAAGGTTATCAATAATGTTGAAAAAAATATATCCTTGTTATTTTGTGATAATTATAATATATGTACACAAAACCACATGGCCACAAACACTCACAAAAATGATAACATAAATCCATGATTGCAAAACCCTACACACAGTCACCATTAAAAGTCTACCATGGAGTTGTTGAGGTTTGGAGGTGTTGGAGAGGTCATTTTGACCTAAAATGTTGTATATAGGGTTTTAATATCCTAAAAAAAACCCTCATATAATTTTTTTCATGGAAAAATAGGTAAAATGTCCTCTATTTTTTATTAGAGGTAGGTCACTTTTAGGCATGCATGAAGGCAAACAATGGTGAGAAAGTGACTAAAAGAAGTGTTATCTATCTTAGAAACACCATGTGGAACTTTGTAAGGTTTTATTTTTATAAATTTGTATTTAAAAAAGTTTAATTAATCTAATAATTATGAAATACAACTTATAAGGCATGGTGAGTGATCATTTGTAGTCAAACCTCACTAGCCTAGACTAGGCTTATTGCTCAAAAGGGGAGAGAGATTAAAAATAATTCATAAAAACATGTAAAAATGAGGTGATGTACCAAACATTTTGATCCTTATACTTACACAAGACACATTATAGGACACTTTCAAGACTAATAAACATCACTTCATTCACTCTTTGATTAGCTTCTACATAATTATTTAGGCTTTGAATAGCTATCAACCCAACATGGGAAGGTAGTTTCCCAATTTCAAACCAACCAAAATACTATATAAGCACTTGGAATTACCTGTGAGAACTATCAAAACATTGCATGAATGTGATAAAACTAAGATAGAGGAAAGGAAAACATACATTTACTTAACCACATCAATAAACTAATGAAACACACTTTGATTCAGCTTGTAAATGGAGGAATTTAGTCTTTTATTGCATCAAATAGGTGTTACAATACAAATCCTAGCATAGTCTAATCATGCCAAAGAGAGGGATCATTTTCAAAGCTTAAAACCCTATATTTATAGTAGAATGGGATGAGAGATATGGGGATCATGCGTAGAAGTATGGACAAGGGAGCATAATGACCGATATTTCCCATCATTCCTAACATTAATGCAATTAAAAAATATCATAATGTCTAAGACTACTTATAGAAATGGCCATAGCAATTGTATCAGTCCCTTTCAATCCATTTCTATCCTGCATTAATGCTCCTTATGGTTACAAAAATTGGATCAAGTAATTTAGAACATTGATTATGGCATTGAATAAGTTATAATAACTAGATCAGTTTTTTGAGATCTCATTTTAGTGTGGATTTCTCCTTACTTGTTCATTTTGTCATGTAAAAAAGGTCACAATCAGCTACAGGACCACCTTACTCATGGTCTGTCAATGCTTATAGTTTTGGAATTGAACCCATTGAAATCAATGTGTCTACCCCTATGGCATCCTTTTTTAATATTTGTTGTGGTTAAACTTTGACTATATTTAACTTCAAATTTTGATATTGGCCCTTGATCTTGATCTAGGTTTCTAAGCATGTACCACCTAGAAGTTCCTCATTCATTCTCTAGATCATGTTGACTATTTAACCTCACACATACCATTGATATTTCTCTACATGAATGAACTTGAGCCATAGATAATATGGTATATGTTATTTAATGTGGTTGAGACACCTATCAACTTCTCATTCATTTTCAAAAACTACTAACTCTTTGACATCATGCTCTCTATCAATCTACCTTTTCATGATTAAACACTTATTATTGATCTACTTAGGCCCATTGGCCTTATTAGTCACTGTGTATCATTAGATATCTATTTAGGTACATAATATCTTTCCACTTGTCAACAATGCATTTATTCTAACCTTTTAACTTGGCACTTAGTGTTGATCTTCAATGTATTATCAAACATGATTCATTAGATCCTTTGGACCCACTAACCTGTTAGGTTTCCCATTTGACATTTTATCTTAACATTAAATCTTAAGATTTGGACACTTTTTAGCTTTGCGTTCAAGCTAAGAACATTTGAATTTAAATGGCTATTTACTATATCTCTAACTTGATGTTCCCATGCACATTTTACTTTGCAAGTTTAAATTTGAAGCTTTACATCTTGAGATAACAAGCTCATCAAGAACTAAAATTTATAGAGGATGTTCAAGGAATGAAAAACATCATATCCATGAAATATTTTGGCTTGAGAGACTCCCCAAGTTAATTTATTAAATGTGAAATCAAATTGACCTATTTATTTTTACATGATGTGTTGTGTTGGTTTAGCTCCTTAAGATCACCAAATTCACACTTTAAGCCTGATTAAAGTGTTTCAAAAGATAAAAAATGACAAGTGATATCCTCTTAGAATATTTATCTTTCCACCATTGGATCACCCTTTAATTAGGACCCTTCTCAACTCCTTATTATGGATTATACACATTTTTATAAATGGGTCAAATTTGCCAACATCTTTAGTGACTCAACTAGGTAGTATGCCTAATATGCTTGAGAACCTGGACCATTTACATGACTCTTAGATTCACTAGTAATGATGAATCTAACCCATTATTGAAATAAAAATTTATACTTGAAAAGATAATTAATTCCACCAAAATGCAAAAATAAACATAGAAAAATAGGGAAACTAACTAAATAAAGAAAGATTAAATAAACCAATGTGTTAGGATAGCACTTGGAGGAAAGACAAAACAAACTAACCATGTACAGGAAACTCAAACCATAGTATAAATGTTTCAAATGTATCTGATTAACTAAGATAGGAAGATCCTAACCATCTATATTTTCAAGTTAAAAGGCATTGTGGGTTTCGTAACTGGAGATTGTGTATGGACCACTTTAAAAAGAGTAAAACTTTGTATGCACTCTTGGCTTAGCGCTGTCCTCATCCCACTTGAGGACCAAAAATCCTTCTTTAAAACTTCATGAAAAAGCTCCTTAATCAAAGGCTCTCTTCACTTTTACTCAATTCCTTTCCATAGATATCATGGAATGATGGCTTGTCTCTTTTAACTCTATAAGTTTAGCATATCTAATCTCCATAGGTTCATTCTCCAACAACTCAAGTTGATTCATTAGTTTTAGGGTAGTAAATTAAAGAGAAATAGGTATTCCTACTTCTTTTTTATATACCATCTTGTATGGAGAGTTGGATATGGATATTTTATAGGTGATCTTATCAATTCATAGAGATAACTTCAATTTCATATGCCATGACTTATGATTATCTCTAATAGTTATTCTTTTGATGTTTAACTAGTTCTTATTTGTGGAATAAGCAAGGCCATTGACTTAGGGATGGTAGTTTGATGTAGTGATAAGATAAATCCCATGTTGAACTACCCATTAGCTGATTTTAGACCCTATAGAGGCCATATCATTGTCAAAAATAATAGTTGAAGGGACTCCAAACCTAGTAAGCAAACCTTCATAGAAATCTATAACATTGGTCTCATTTGATTCCTTTAATTCCACTTCCTTTGTCCATCTAGTAAAGTAATCTATGGTAGTTAGTACATATTTATGACTTAAGATTGAATGTAGGTTAATAAGAATAATAAAGTCTAATCCCCATTAGATAAAGGGCTAATCCATTGTAATTAGTTGGAGAGGTAAGACTACAAGCTTCACATTTAAAACAAACATAGTACATTATATACATTTCTTAACCTATTCATGAAAATCACCAAATAAGATTGGCCAATAATACACATCTCTCATGATCTTGTTAGCTGTGGTCCTTACTGAATAATTCCCTCCACCATGTCCATCATAGAACTCTTCAAGTATCTTATTTCATGTAAATTTTCACTTTGAGTTCTAAAGAAAGAGAGAAAAGAAAATTGTTATGGGTATGGTCAAAAAACCTATTTGTTTATGCATGCACTAAATTAGAAGATTGTGAAGAGCTCTTGTTTGGCATGGGAGGAAGACATATAGATAATAAATCACTAAATCAAACTTATTTGTTATACAGATAGTTGGGTGGATTACCTAATGATAGCTAGATCATGGAAGTGAGAGTTCCTTAGGGGCTATCAATCCACATATTTTAAAAAATAATGTTGATAAAAATGGAAAAAAAGGTACTTTCATCAATAATAAAAAGGTACTAAAATGAATACAAGCAAAATCTTGATAGAAAAATAGACTAGAAAAGATCTAATTATTGACAAACTAACTATTACTAGTGTTAACAGGTCGGGGTATGCTTTAAAAAATTAAAAAGGGGTATGTGAGTTGCTAAAAACATAGAAAAATGGATTTGATTAGGTTTGGATGGTTGAAGTTAGCTTGATGGTTTTTATACCATATGTGACCATCAGTGGTTGGAGTAACTATCGATGGTTATGCCTGACTGTCAGTGGTTGGGGTCTAACTTTCAATAGTTGATTGTGTATTTTTGGGTTTGATCAATAGAAGATGATGGGATTCCATAAATGGATTTTGAGAATTGGGAAAGTGTTAGACTAATTTTTAAATCAAATAAAAGTATGGGAATATTGACAAATAGGTACTTATCTTACCAAAAGTTGGTTTGGTGGGTGGTTGGTGTAGTTAGCCTCTGGGTGAAATCTAACTTGATTCCAGTAGAGTAATGGTACCAAAAATATTGGTTGAGAGGTGATGATGAGTTGGCTATCAATAAAATGGTTGGTAATGCTTGATAACATTGATTGACCTACAAAATAAAACTCTTGAGTGCTTGAGCTCTTGATAATTATTTGAAATGGATTTGACCTCCCAGACCTCTCTCTCTTATAGGTATAAGAAAGAGGTGGAAGCGAAGGTGTAACTAAGTCATCTAAATATAATTTTTGCATGTAAAGGCTTATAACACAAATTAGACAAGTTATATTTAGAAAATGGTTGTTAGAGATTACATCCTTTGGCTAACAAGGTGGATCTTAACCATTGACATTTAGGGGTCCCCGAGGTTGACCATCGATAGTCACCCTAGCAGTCAATGGTCAGGGTCCATAAGGATAGGGTCCTAAGGGCCAAGGTTATTTAATTAGGTGAAACTTAGTGTAGACTAGTTGGTTTAAGCTTGATAGGTGTAGGTTGGCCCCAAAAGGTTCCAAGAAAACTTCTAGGGATACTTTAACATTCAAAATCATAGGTGTGTGGATTTTTGATGTCTATATTTTTCCCCTTTTTATTATGTGGATTGCATGAATGAGGTATAAAAAAAATGGAGTATGGATTAAGGGTTTGTTTTCCCCAAGAGTGGGAATAGGTATTACCCCTCAAACTATGAATTAGTGAGGTGAAGATGAAATAGGTATGGGTTTTGATAAGTGGTAGATGGTGAGTCATAAGGTGGTGACATGAGGTTAGGCATTTGAGACACAAACATGCACATAAAATGTGACAAAAAGGAGTGATATCTAATATCATGCATAGATGAGGTTGCCAATGTTTGTAAAAATAAGGGTTAGTGCTAAGAAGGATAAGTGATGAGTGAACCATGTGACTACCTATAAGCATGGTAGTTGTGAACACTCATAAATTTAAGTATCCTAAGTGATCTTTATGTATCTGGTTGGTATCCAAGGTAGGAAGTGATCTTTAGGAAAACATAAATGGTTCAAGTGTCATGGGTATCTAAGGTAGGAAGTGCTCTCAGTGAGACACAAGTGGGTTGATATGCACCATAAGGTGGTACAAAAATGCAAAAGGGTCAACATGATAATTTTGTCACTATAGTCAAAGGACTAGGTAAAAAGTGTCATAAAATTATGTTCTAAATGGGCCAAAAGAGACCAATAATGAGATGTTGAGGTGGGCATGTTGGTGGGAGAAAGCCATCTCCAAAAATAGGCAAGAGCCTAAGGAAAATTTCTTGAAATGTGGAGGTTACATGTAAAAGGTGAAATTAGGTTTATAAGGTATCTTGACCATCAACGGTCATGGTCCCCAAGAGGTGACCATCGATGGTCACCCTAACTATAAATGATTAGGGAGAACTCTAAAAGTCTATAGGTAAAAGTAAAAAAAAAACAAAAGGCACATTGCCATGTTTACTACCATGTTTTGTTTGATCGAGGTTTAGGTGATTTTGGAGTTTTGGAAGGAAGGTTCATATTGAGGTGGGTGTTCCTTATTGGCTAGAGGTGTGTGGTATATTTTGTAGGTCCAAGATGTAGGGAGCATGAGGATGCACTTGGGTAACTACATGAGGGCTCAAACCATGGAGGAGGTCATAAAATGAGGTAGGGGTACACTACATTGGTAGATAGGTTTGATTTTGTTGTTACTTATGTTTTCATGGGGGGTAGGTCTGCAAATTTTATATTTAGGCTTATATGCCCTAGGTAAGGTTTTGGGGGGTTTGGGAAAATAGGGTGGGTAAAGAATAAAATTTTCAAGGTGATTTAGGTAGCATGTTATCTATTTAGAGGGCTTAAGATAGTTATATTTCAATTTGGTTCACTATTTTAAGCCCTAGGGTTTTGGGCATTTTAACCCTAAAACACCCATAGGTGACCATCAATGATCAGGTCTGATCATCAATGATCAACACCCTAAAAACTAGGGGTCTCCAACCATTGGTGGTCAACATGATCACTGATGGTTAACTAGGATGGGATAAGGTTGTTAAAAGTGTTTAGGGCTTAGGTGTGATTTTTAAGGTTAAAATTTAAATAGTTAGGGTTAATATAAATGGTGAGGCCTAATGTTTGGTCAAATAGGTTGGGTGTAAGGGGTAAATGGGTTATGGTTATATTTAGGTCAAATAGGTTGGGGTTAGGGTGCATTTAAAAGATAGGTTATTTGAGACTAGTTAAGTTCTAAGCCAAGTAGTTTGATTTGGTGAAGGCTTGGAAACTAATATAGATGCATGACCGTGTCTCATGGATCTTCCATGGATCTTCCTTGTACTAATCAATGGGATGAATCTTAATGATTTTATCCATGATAGTAGTGCTCATTGAGAGATGATATCCTACTATTAATACCTTTTTTATCAATCAAGGAGATGCCTATTCTCTCAAAGGATATTAATATGATTAATTTGCTCTCACTATGTGGTAAGGCAATCTACTAGATTGAGTAGGAGGAGTGGGATGAGTATGTTGAGTATGTATATAGAAATGATAGAAAATAGGTCAATTGACACTCTATATTATCCAATTATACAACATTATATGATAGGGATCTTGAGGAAAGAGGACTTATGATGATGTTCATTATTGTCATTACTTACTTCGGGTTTCTAGATTCTAGCAGTAAGAGATTTCCCTATGTATTACTAGCTATTTTGGTTGAGCTATTACTTAAGAAGATAATATCTGGGTGGGTCCTAGTGTTTATGGTCCAAATTTATAGATATATATGGGGATTCACACATCATAGGAGGTATGGAATCAATGTGGGCATATTTATACACTATTGGGATTATGATCACATCTAGATTTCGAGAACTATGGGATTGGCATGGATGTGTTACAGATAGCTAGAGTTCCATATTGGCTTTATGAGGTAGAGGGATGGCTATGCTTCATTAGGGACTAGAGGTGGAGAACATGAATTTGAGTGGTTTAAGGCTACCCTAGGTGGATTGGTAGTTATAGACATCACATGGAAACCATACATACAATTCTCTATTTAGCCAGGCTACAGGAGGGAGACCCTCACTATATATATATATATATATATATATATATATATATATATATATATATACAAGCATATTGTGGGCTAATGAGAGAGTGAGGTTTATTTTATTCCCTTTGAATAAGTTTGTCACTAGTTCAACTTGTTATAGGGTGTATCAGGTCCACATCCATGGTATAAAAGGCAAGACATAGAGGTTTAGTTACCAGTTCAACATCCTATTTAGATAGTTTTGTTTGGTGGCTTTGAGAATCTTCCTATTAGTGATCCCATAGATGATGTAGGGTATATAGATGGATACATGGCTTGGTACCAACCTATTTATGTATTTATAGATGTGGGTGAAAATGATAGAGGGGTGGAACTGATGGCTATAGATCCAACTAGGTGGGTGGATAGGCAAGGTTAGTGTTAGCCATATATCAAGATTAGGTATAGGATCTATAGGGATAGGTGGACACATTACAAGCCTAGATTTAGGTATTATAGGGTAATCTCACCATTATTATAGGTGAGAGATACCTAATCAAATGAAGGGCTAGGGTAGGTGTAGTAACAGTAGGAGGTCCATCAGACATAGTGCCCTAAGCATGATATTTATCTACCATAGTAGAGCTTATATATTATGAGGAAATGGTATTAGACTAGCTACCCTAGGCTATGAGGTATGTATATTATAGAGTGAGCTTGGATGATGGGCCATTGATAGCTACTCTAGGTTAGTGAGCTTTTACAGTAGGTCAGGTAGCGGTTTTAAGAGGACCACCATTAAATAAAATTATAGATGTCACTAGTGATAGTGGTGCAAGCCCATGTTTATGGTCAAATACATTATTATGATATATTATTTTTATACTGACTTATGCACTAACGTAATGAGATGTATACTTTTTTTGAGAGAGCTGATACATTGTTACATGTATTATGTTTTGATGATTCAATGTATATGATGTATGTTTTTTGATGTTTATGTATGATGGATGCTTATGGTTTCGGTTCATGCTTGTGGTGTTTCACTTAGTAGCTTATTTATGTGATGTTATAAAGTTAGTTATGATGATTTGATTCTACTCATGATTATGATAGGATATGTTATGGATGGCTACATGTTATGGATTTATTTATAGCTATATGGGTGAGTTGGGAAATGGTATATACCTTAATGTATTTGTCATTAATTTGGTTTATGTTTGTGATGGTGTAATGACATGCTTATAGGTTCATATGATGTGATTTATGTTCATTGTTTTTTGTGATATGTTTGCATTTATGTTTGACTCATTGATGGATAAATGTTATTGTTTGTTGACATAGTTCATGGTGTGCATGCTTTTGATGTGATGTTTATTTCTCATGAAAATATTAATAGGATTACATAAACTAATAAAATATAAGAAAATGAACACAATTTCTTTTCATTAGTAAAGACTGACACAAAACCCAAAATTGGAGTGCCTTAGTGAAAATAAGCCTTTCCAATACTTTGCATTGGCATGATTAGGTTGATAGATACGTATATTCATTAAATTATGTCAAGTAAGCTCATAGTCCCATGAATATGACATATGAAGGGATAATGGGTAAAATTGGAACCTTTAGTGAGACTAGTATGCCTTTCATGTAGGTGACTAAAGAGGTAGTATAAAAAGGTCTATGTTCATATATAAATTATAGATTGATTGATGTGGGAAGTCTACTAAGGAAAGAATATTGTGGCTTTACAATATTATTGATTTTATGAGAGTCAATTGTGGCTTTCAAAATTATTTTTTCTCTTGCTTTTAGTTTTGTTTTTTCTTTTGTTGGAGGGTCAAGGAAGTTGATCAATGTAGGAAGCTTCCAAATAATTGCTAGCTTTGGCTAATGGTTTACTCAACCATCCTTCAAGGGAATGGTCCAAGTTTATATGCTTAGTTCAAATGGTTTTGATAGATATCCTTTAAGGGAGTAGTTCACCTTACATTTGGCAATTTTATAATAAGTTTCAATAGCTATCCTTCAAGGGAGTAGTTTGTGAATGCTAAAGAGGACCCATGCTTTATTTTTATTATTTGAAATTATTTTTTATAGATTTTTCTTGATATAGACTTGTTCATACATGCTCAATGTATTACCTTTATGAAGGCAAAACTAGGCTAAAATGAAGGTTTAGTATGTTGAAAGGAGGTATAGGTGATAATGACCATAAGAACTGATCTCAAAGAGATTGGAAGTACTATGAGAATAATACCATGGATAGATCCATGGTATCCAAATTTCAAGATTAGGATATAATTATGATAGATAATCACATGATTTATTTTTAGTCAGTTACCCCTAAAAAAGAGGGAAATGAATGTGGTTTTAAGGGATGATCTTAAGTTATAAAAATGATGATTATGATCCCTATCTAAAAAAAAGGGATGCAAATATGAAGCCTTTAGAGGCTTAGGTTCTTATTTGTATTCAAGAGGGGACAAATTATAAGCTCCTAATCTATAATTATGGGTAATGATGTAGGGTTTGAGCCAATTGAAACCAAATTTTCCCCTTTTATTTTTCTCCAAATTAGTGACATGTTGGTTTTCATTAAGGGCAAGATCTCCAATATCAAGGTGTTTGTTATAGGCACATTTGATTCATTATTGATAGAAATGGAAATGGAAAAGGGTTTCCAAATTATGCTCATCAATTAGCTCAACTTGAGCTAAATGTTCCTGACGATAGTCATTTTCTAAAATAATATTGTGCAAAGATATGCAAAGAGAAGGTATTTGGACTTTAATAAGAAATAAAACCTCAGCTCCAAATATTAGAGAAAAAAGTATAACACCTATAGGGGTTTATATTATAGTATAATATGCCCATAAGGAAAAAGGGATGTGCAAGTGTCAATCCCAACCTAAGGTATTAACCATTTTGGTAAGCATGTCATAAAGGGTTTTGTTAGATGCTTCTAATTTTCCATTTTCTTATGGGTGATAAGGTGATGAAAACCTAAGTTCAATACCAAATACATAAAAAATACCTTGAAATAATGATATAATGATGTCATTATGAAGAGTGGGGGTTGATTTCACTAATAATATCTAGACCCCATTATGAAAAGGGCCAAAAGTATACAAAAACATGAAGAATTTTGCTAGGTGTGTGATGTAAATTACTATGTTGTTGACACTTGACACACTTTTTCACATAATCACAAGAGTATTAGCTAAGGGTGGGCCAATAATAGCCTAGCTAGAAGATGTGCTTAGCCAAAATGAGTCAATTAAAGTTCACCCCAATAAAACCCTCATGTGTCTCCTGGATAGTGTGAGAGGACTCTAGACCATGTTGGCAATAGAATAGGATTCCATCAAAACCATGTTTTTTAAAGAATTAATCTCATAAGGGTGTAATAAGAGGTACTTTTAGTAAACACCCAATGGGTATTCCTAGAGAGGCTAGAGGGAACTATGCCAAGGTGAAGGTAGTTGAAGTTTTGTTGATACCAATGGTTAGGCATAATCTCTTGCACACTAAAGATGGTTGGAGTGTCAGGTTTGGTGTAGGAAGGTTTGGTGAGGTGATGGAAAATGATTGATAGTTTGGAGTCTAAGGGTGCCAATAGGATTTGAGAGGTAAGAGAAGTTATGGTATCAACAAAATTATTGGTGGATCATGGGGTGGTTTGAATATGGTAATGTTTGAATGAAGCTAGGAGTTTTCTAACTAGTTATCTATATAGTTCCATCATTTCATTCTTACATTGGTAAATGTCATTGACTTGGTTCACCACAAGTTGGGAGTCACCAAAGATATTTATTGTTTTGAATCCTAAGGCTAAGGTAGTTTGGAGACTTATTACTAGGGCTTCATACTGAACCACATTATTGGTGCATTTGAAGTTAAGTTTAAATGACAAAGTGGTACCTATAAAGAGGATAAGGATCATAACACCCCTCCCACCATGCTTAAATTTGGAACCATAAAAAATATGGTTACATGATTGGTAAAATCCACTTAAGATAGACTTGAAATTGACTTATCTAGAAATTTAGGAGGGGGAGGTTGGGTGTTTGTTAGGGGTGAATCAGAAAATTGGTCGTCAATGAATTTACCCTTGATTTATTTCTACTAGAGGAAATAAAATTCAAACTAAAATAAAATAATGAGACACTTATCCATACATTGGTTTTAGTATGATTTGGAGTGCATATACTTGAGGGGGTTGATATTAGTTATGACAAAACTTTTGTGGTTAAGAAGGTCATGGTAAAGTTTGGTGGCCACAAAGATTATATCGAAAAATATTTTCTTATTATGTGTGTACCAAGTCTTGTATTTGATAAGTGTGTGGATAATGTAATAGATGGCTTGTTTTTTATGTTGTTCATCTTGATGGGCTATCATTGCCCCTAGGTAATGGTCTATGGCAAAGATATAGAGGTAGAAAGGGTGGTCATCCTTAGGAGGTATAAGGTTAGGTGGAGATATAAGGTACTCTTTAAGTGCATCAAAGGCTTTTTAACAATCAACATTCCACTTGAAAGAGATATCCTTTTTTAAGAGGTGGTGGAAGGGCTGACACCGATTAGAGAGTTGGGTAATAAAATGGTGAATGGATTGGAGCTTCCCCTATAAATTACATAGTTGATTAAGATTAGTTGGTGGTAAAATCTCAAGGATGGATGTAATATTGGCTAGGTCAACCTTGATTCCTTAAAGGGAAATGATGAAGCCTAGAAGTTTTCTTGAAAATACCCCAAAAATACTTTTTTGGGGTTGAGGTAGATGTGATAGTGGATAAGTCACTCAAAGATAATCTTAAGAATGGATAAATGGTCTTAAAGAAGCTTGGAATTCTCAAGAAGGTCATCCACATAGTTTTTGATGATTATATAGATAACGTCATGGAGAATATTTGTCATGGCACATTGGTAAGTTTCACAAACATTTTTAAAACTGAAGGGCATGATGCTATAACAAAAATTCCCCCATGGGGTGATAAAGTCTATTTTGTGCTAATATTCATGGGAAATCAAAATTTGATTATAACTTGAGAATCCATCCATGAGAGACAACATCTCATGGCATATTGTAAGATCAACAAGTTGGTTAATGCTAGGTAGAGGAAATGCATCCTTTGGGTAGGCAAGGTTGCGGTCATGAAAGTCTACATAGATACATTATCCCCATGTCACTTTAGTGATAGGAACAATGTTCAAAACCCATTGGGGATAATCAATGGGTTGAATAAAGTTGGCAAAAAGGAGGTGTTGAAGCTTTTCTTTGATAACAAGGGATATGCGAGGATGCATTCGATGAAGTTTATATCTAATAGGTTTGGAAACATGATTGGTTATGATGTTGTGAGTGGAAATGGTTAGGTCAATACCAAGCATATTGGCATATGACCATGTGAATGTAATATTGTGGTTTTAGAGGAAGGTAAAAAAGTCTTTTAGTTCCTCAGGGGTGAGATTTTAGCTAATTTTAATGACATGAAGGTTATCTAGAGTGCCCAAGTCTATATCCATGGTAGATTCATTCAACATGATTGAGGTTTTTCGAGTTAAGGATTTATGGATGGAAGAATCTAGTATACTAAGGTAGGTGAGAATAAGATCATCATCTTGACACTAAATAGTGTTAATAGTAGGAGATTCTTCTCCCATGAGTTCAAGATGGATCAAAGGGATGGATATCGGTGCCCCTTCCTTTTGACAATTCAGGGGGCTGAGGGTAATCATGTTGATGAAAAAAATGTTAGGTGGGATGATGTCCTCATCCTCACCCATAAGTGGAAGGGGTGTTGGTGAGGAAGGGGTCTCTTATTCAATAATGGTAGGGTTAGGTTGTTTTTCTTTCTTCATATTGGGTACAATGAATTTGATGACATGCTTCTCATAAGGCTTTCAAGTCTCAATCTAGGTCAACATGTGTGGGCCATGCTCATATCATCCTAAACCAAATCCCTTATAGGCACACCTGTTAAGGTGTAGTTTGGAAAAGTTTGGGTTGTCCAAATAAGGGAAGGTAGAGATGAATGGTTGAGGTAGAGAGGGAGTGGAAAAAGTGTTAAGTGGATTGTCAATAACCCCATAGATAAAGTGGGTTTGATAGCTTAGAGTCCCTAAGGGGGTAATGGATCCATTGTTGGGGTCATAACCTAATTGGTGGTTAATTTTCTCATATTCTTAGGGATTAAGGAGGGTATCAAGGGTAAGGACATGGTAGTCTCCAAGGGTAAGGCATTGAAAAGTAGATTCTAAAGGATCAGCAATGGGTATCTGGTCTATGGGGATAGATAAACTAGTAGATGCATCAATGGAAAGGGAGGAAGTAATGGCTTTAACTTCCATGGGTGAGGGCTTGATGGTGGTTATTTTTAGTGCTTTGGATGGAGGTAAAACAACATCATTATGTTGGTATGTCATATTTCATGCTGCAAAAGGGCTAGGGTTATCTTGTATGGTAATAACTTAACCTTCATATTCAAACTTGACACAATTATGGAGGGTGGAAGGTACACAACCCTTGGCCCAAATCCAAGGTCTCCCTAATGATAAAATTATACTAGAATTCACCTTTGATCACATAAAAAAGTTTAGGGACCATGCAAGGCCCTAAACAAATATGGAGGATGATGAATCCCAAAGTAGTGGTCAAAGTGTCATTAAAGGATCTAAGGATGGCTAAAGTTTTAGACATGAAATTGTCTGGTAGCTTGAGTTATTCATAGTCATGGGAAGAGATGATATTTATACTATCTCCCCCATCAATCATAACCCATTTAATGTGGGTTTGGTTGATGTGGGTTATAATTAATAGAGGGAGATTCAAGTCTTTAAGGTGGACAAAAGGTATCTCTAAGACTTTTAATGTAATAAGGGTAGATATCTAGAGAACTTTGATGAATGCCTATATAGGCTAGGAGTCTCCTAATCTAGCCTCAATTTATTTCATAGCCCCAATCATGGACTAAGGATGGTGAAGTTAGGTGGAAATGAGCTCATAGAGGCTCATCTTAGCTAGGGTCTAGTGAAGTCTTTTAAGGATGACCCTAATGATGGATTTATAGGGGTTAGCCTCTAGAGTGCCTAAGATGGTGACTTTGGGATTAGATACAAACATGGAGGTTTAGATCTAGTTTGGTTTAGGGTGAGTTAGTGGATACATTATGGAATGGACACTCTAGCCTTCCTTTTATCCTTTTTTTTAGTCTTGCAATTAAATTAATGGTATGGATGGAGGGAAAAAGTGTGATGGGGCATTGGGTAGATTCTCTATCACTCTAAGGTGAGAGTGGAGGATTAAGCATGTGTTGGTGACTAGTTGTTGGGTATAGTGGTGGAGGAATGGATGGAAGGTCATATACTAAAATATCATCCTCATAATAGAGTAGGTGGATAATGGCCTAGAGAATTTTGTAATTCTCCATGTCATGCCCAAGTATCCTATGATAGGAGTAGATTTGATGGTCATTATATTAGGTTAGTTTTAAACTAAGAGGATCAAAATGGATGATAGGAGGTAATGTGAGGAAAGATGTCTACAATAATATTTGAATAATGGTCATATAGGATTATGTTAGAGGTAAGAAATTTTTATGGAATGTGGTTTAGGTTGGTAATATGGGCATGTTGGTGGTAATAGGTTTGGTGAGAGATGGTTTGTGTAAGTGGTGTTTCTAGTTGATGGTTTTGGTCTGGGAATGTCGGTAGTTGGGGTGGCTGTTTGATGGTCTAACTATTGGTAATATGGGAAGAATCAGAGCATAAAATAATAAACAAGATGGTGTAATCAATGGCAGTAGGTGACATATTTTAAATGGAGGTTAATTTTTAAGCAAAGTAGAAGGGTGAGGCCCTAAGATAGAGGGCAAGGTAGAGGGAGGTAGAGTCTTATTCATGCATCCCTTTCTATGTTTTCATCCTCTTAGTTAGTGTGGGTCAAGACCTAGGTATAGGCATGGGTGAATTTAAGTCTACTTTCAAGAATGGGTAAACCAAACTTCAAGTAGGGAAGGCACCAAGATTTTTGAAAGGTTTGGTTGGTGATATGGTGGTTATTTTGGTTGACTAATAAGGTAGGGGGTTGGTATAAGTTTGGATTAGTTTAAGAGGTGGTAGAGAGATGATGGATTGGTTGGTTAGGGTCATGTTATAAGGTTTAATTTTGTTGATGGGGGAAGCCCTAAATATTTCTAGCAAGTGGTTTAATCCATGTCTGGTTTTGTTTCCATACCTAACTTTTGAACAAGTATGAAAAAATGTTTGTATAATGGTCTTACCTATAGGGTAGTAGGTGATGAGGCGACACCTATGGGTTGAGGAGGAGGTTTTATATCCTCATTCATTTCCTCAAGTAAGGGAGGTAAGATTAGACTAGGAGGTCTCTTTATGTGGCATGCTTGTGAAAAATTTGCTCCCATGGGCATGATGTCCATAGTTATGGCTTGGTTTGTAATTAGGGGAGATGGTGAGTTAGGAATGGTTATTTTTATGGGTTGAATATCCAAAGGGGTGCTTGATGATTATAATTCCTCTATGAGTGAAGCTAAGGAAAAAGAAACCTCCTTGGTTTGGGCCTCTGAGGGAAGGGAAAGTGACTTCACCACTTTAGTAGATGAAGTGGGGGAAAAGTAGTTAGCTTATATGATAAGAAGATTGAGGACTATATTAACCATGTGAGAATCATGAGAATATTTATCTTGTTTTTTCTTGCATTTGATAGGGCCATGGTTGGGAAAAGGTTTCCTAAAGATGTCAAGAGCTTGATTTTTAGGGGCATTAGGATTATCCAACATGAGTTCCCATTTATCGATAAGACTTTAAAAAACATTTTCAAAAGTATTATATTGGTTGAAATCACATCCAATTACTCAATGAAAAGCATAAAGGTTATTCTTATTATACCAAACAAGTACTAGATGAGAAGAATCAAATATTTGGGGAGGTCTGATGGGTAGAAGTTGTTTAAGGTTAGCTTTTAGTAACTTCTCTAGAACCAAGGTATAAGATTCTCCAAGTGGAGTGAATTATTTTTGGTTGCTTCAGTTTGGGTTCCTTATATTCTAGTTGGAGGTAATGGGGAAATTTTGTTGATTGACATTGGGTGGAAGGGTAGTTTTAAGGATGATGGCATTGATAGCTCCCTTGGTCTTAGTTCTAATATTATCTTGGTTGTTTGGTTTGGAGGAAGAAATTTCATTAGTCTTGAAGGTAGAGTTCTTATTTTGTAACTTAAATTTACCCTCATCTATGGCCCAAATTTTTAGCGTATGTGCCATGGTAAAATCTTCATCAAATGTTTTGAAGCTTTGGACACATACTGTAAAAGATATATGTTTGGGGTAGGCTCAATCAAAAAGTTATATAAGTTTAGGTTGAGGTAAGAAAAAATAATATTGATTATTCAATATTCTCCAATCGGTGCCAAATTTAGCAATAGAATCATCATCGAATTCCTTGATATAATATAGGTCCATGATAGAGACCTTCTTAGAAATTTTAATGCAAAAGTGATCTAAGAAGACTTGTGCTAGTTGGGTGAAAAAAAAGTTGGAATGCTTGGTGAGGGCAATATACCAATCGAGTGTTGGGCTAGATAAAGACACGAGGAAGGTTTGAATGAGAAGGGTATCATGATAAGAAATCATGTGACATGCATGTCTAAAAACCCTAAGGTGTTGAAGTGGGTCCTCCTTACTTTGAAATTTGGTAAATTTTGGAAGCTACAATTAAGTAGGGTAAGGTATGATGGGGACAAAAGGATGAATAGGTTCATTACAAATTTGATCATAGGATAGGATGTTACAATCCCCTAAAATGGATGAACCAAAGTTGGTCATCTTATCTATGAGAATTTTAATAAGGTTGGTTTGAGGTGGTGCACCGAAAGGATTGTAAGGTTGATATAATGGTTGAAGTTGGGAAACATATTGGTAATTTTTTTGTGGTTGAGAGGCTGCGACATAGTGGAATGTGGATGTTAGAGGTTAGGTAGGGTAGGTGGATGATGGTGGTTGGGTAGTGGGTACATAACCTTGTGGGTTATAAATGTATCCTAGATTGGGAGAAATGGGTAACTATTGACGAATCACTTTGGATTGGGCATGGGTGGTAGTTGGGTTGGTGATAATAGGTGAGGTAGTGACCTTTATGCTAATGGGTGGTGAAGTAGAATAGATAGATACCCCTAAGATTGGTGAAGGGGTATTGAATAATGGGTTAGGGTTGATAGAGGGGAGGTTATTAGTGTTAGTGGTGGGTGATCTAGAAATGAGTGGAACATTATGGCTCAATGGTTGGGCTGTCCCCAAGGTAGAGGAGTCATTATTAGGGGTAGAAGGTGTAAGGGTAATGGTTGGTTATATAAGTTGGCTTTTATCTATAACATCAAAAGGGTTAGTAGAAAAAGATTATAAGGTGGTCAAAGGTTCAGTGGTGATCATGGAAATAATGATACCCTTTATAAGGTGGATGGCATGTCATAAGGAGGATCCTGAGGTGGAGTTGAAACTAGGATATGATTAAAAGAGGTTTTAAGATAGTGTTGAAGGGCAACTAGATTGTTATCTATAAAAGTGGTAAAATCCATGTCTCCTTGGGGAAATACTTGAGGAAATGTAGGTATTTTCAATGGACTAGTTGAATCTCCTACCTCAAAGACATACTACATAGATGAGTAGGTAGAAGAGGTTGATTTAAGTGATGGGTTTTGTTCTACTAGGTCTCTTTACTGCTGATAAATGAGAACCATACAATAAAAAAGGGAGAGAAAACAAAAACAAACTCACCACTCAAAAAAGAATAAGACAATAAAATGATCAAGACAATCAAGACACACACTTTGAAGTATGTTAAGCATAGAGGTTAGTTTTAATCTTGCTTCTAGCTTATTACTTAGTTTATAAGAATGTGTGATAGAAGTTGGCTTATAGAAAAAGTACTATAGAAGTAGTATATCATTAGTTTTAGGTTGTTTAGGTGATCAAAATAATATATATTGGAATCAATACATGCTTTGGTATTGGGGCATACCCCATCACTTCACAATCCCAAAGTGATAGGGGTGCCAGGTGCTTAACCGATATATATTGATGTCTAGAGTTTATACTGAACTAGAGAGTTGAGTTGGTTCTCCCCTTGGTAATGACCTCCAAGTAAGATTGTTAGGAATCGTTAATGTGACCACTAAGTGATGAAATACTATTCAGGCCTTGTCTCAAATTGTTTTGATGTTTGATTGATGAAAGTGGTCTGCCCAGTGTGTGCAATAAAGGTAATGCTATGATAAGATTACTATACTTCAATTTAAAGTGAACTAATGTTAAAAGCAAGTAATGGATCTAGTTGATTTTAAGCCCAAAGTAAATTTTAATTTTAATTATGATCACAAATAGAGAGACAAGCATCCAAATGTAAAGAAAATGTGAGTAAATACTCTAGGTCCCATCGGGCATGCTAAAATGTTTCATGTAAATTTTCACTTTAAGTTGTCAAGATAGAGAGAAAAGAAAATTGATAAGAGTATGGTTAAAAAACTATTTATTTTTAAATGAATTGGATTATATGATTGTGAATAGATACTCTTTGGCTTGGGAGGAATACCTATAGATAAGAAAGAACTAAAGCAAACTTGTTTGCTAGACAGATAATTGGGTGGATTGCCTAGCAATAGCTAGATATAAGAAGTGAGATCTTCTTTAGAGGCTATCCATCCACATGTTTTAAACAATAAAGCTGATAAAAATGGAAATAAGGTACTTGTATCAATAACCAAAATGTATTGCAATAAATATAAGAAATCTTGCTAAAAAATATAGTATAAATGATCTAATTATTGATAAACTAAATAATACTAGTGGTAATGGGTTGGGGTATGCTTCAAAAACCAAAAAGGGGTATGTGAGTGGTTGAAAACATAGAAAAATTGATTTTATTGGGTGTGGGTGGGTGAAATTACCTTGTTGGTTTTTCTACCATAGGTGACTATTAATGGTTGGGGTAATTATTAATAGTTATGCCTGATCATCAGTGGTTTAGGTCCAACCATCGAGTTGACTGTGTATTTCTAGGTTTGATCAATAGAAGATGATGGGATTCCACAAATAGATTTTTGGAATTGGGGAAGGGCTAGATAGATTATGAAATGGAATAAAATCACATGAATAATGATAAATAAGCACTTGTCTTACCAAAAGCTGGTTGGGTGAGTGGTTGGCATAGTTAGCATGTGGGTGAAATCTAGCTTGATTCTATTAGAGTAACTATACCTAAAATCTTGGTTAAGAGGTGATGATACATTGGCTCTTAATAAGATGGTTAATAATGATAATAACATTGATTGACCTGATCTACATATAAAAAAAATCTTGAGTACCTAAGCTCCTAATAATTATTGTAGATAGATTTGACCTCCCAAACCTCTTTCTCTTAAAGGCATAAGAAAGAGGTGGAAGTTAAGGTATAACTGGGTCATTAAAATATAATTTGTGCACAAAAAGGTTCAAAACACAAATTAGATAAGTTATATTTAGAAAATGGTCAATAGATCTTACATTCTCTTGGTGAGAAGGTGGATCCTAACCATAGATGGTCAGGGGTCCCCAACATTGATCATCGATGGTCAAGGTCCATAGGGATAGGGTCCTAAAGGCTAGGGTTATTGAGTTAGATGAAACTACATGTAGATTGGTTAGTTTAAGATCAATAAATATAGGTTGGTCCTAAGAGGGTCTAGGGATACTTATAGGGCTACTTTAACATTTAAAATCATAGGTGTGTGGATTTACAATGTCTACATAGCCTTTATTTTTTATGTTGTTCAATGCATCTTAACAACATGTCATTTATATATTCCTTGAAAAAAAAACCATCAATAAAAAGAAATGGAATGGATATCAATATGGAATATATTCTTCTTGAAGGATTTAGGTGAGATGTATAAAGATCATCTATACGATATCTTACCAAGTCATGATACCATGTAAAAGGTGAGGTATGATTAACTATAACTTCATCAATTGACGTCATAACCATCTCATTGGCTTATTTTAAGTCTTGGGCTAGATCTTAAAAAATTCCCTTACCTCTCACTAGATTTTTGACCTAGATCTCAACATCTTACTCCATTAATTTTGTTATCCAACCAACTCTTTTCTAATTTATATCCTTGTTCAAGAGAAAATATTTGATACTTGGATGGGCAACCATCATGTGTATCTTATTGTTAGATAATAAGTACCTAAAATTCTTAACATAACTTATGATTTAAATAACATGATTTTGAATAAAAGAGTACCTTGTTTCATAATCTTCCAAGTCTTGACTGAAGAAGACTATTGGCTACTCTAAGTCTACATGGTTCTATTTCATAAGAATGCCTAAAATGGTGTCAATGTTATCATAGGTGTACATAATGAAGTCCTTTAAGAAATATGGGTTCATGAGCATAATATCACTAGCCATGGATTTCTTAATTTCCTCAAAACTCTTACTCCTTCCTTGGACTAGTTGAAGCTCTAATTCATCTTTAGCATGGTTGTTAGTGGCTTAGATAAAGTGGCAAAATCTGAGATGTATCTTTTGATAAAATTGATCTCCCCTAAGAAAATTTTCAAAGATCTTTTATTATTTGACAAGGAAAGTACAATAATTTAATTTATTCTTTTAGTATCTTAGCTTAAACGATGCTTTGAAACTATATATCCAAGAAGCTTACCTTCATGAACTAAGAAGACATGTTTTTGGGGATTTATGGATACCTCAAATTATCTAAAAATCTCAAACACTTACTCAAATTAAACCATGTCATCAATTGAATTCTTTGGAAACACTATTATATCATCCAAATAGACTAGCACAGACTTATTAATTAGGCCTTAGAATGCCATATCCATGGCTCTCTAAAAGGTTAATCTAGCATTGGATAGACCAAAGGGAATATTTCTATATGCAAATGTACCCCAATTTTGGTGAAGGTTGTATTGAATTTGTCTTCTTCCTTGACCAAAATTTGGTTGTAACCACTATAGCCATCCAATAAAGAGAACCTTTTTAAACACATAACCAACTATAAAATCTATTCCATAGATGGCAGTGGGTAGTGGTCTTTATGGGAAGCCTTATTCATGTCACCAAAATCAACACATAGTAATATTTCACCATTATTTTTACATACTAGAATAAGGTTTGTCACCCAAGTTAAGTGCTTTATA
This sequence comes from Torreya grandis, assembly GCA_037957365.1. Classification (NCBI taxonomy): domain Eukaryota; kingdom Viridiplantae; phylum Streptophyta; class Pinopsida; order Cupressales; family Taxaceae; genus Torreya; species Torreya grandis. The sequence goes on along the minus strand of JARHVA010006498.1, from coordinate 140,385 downwards.
AGAAATATAATAGATGAATAAATGATCTTATGAAGCTTAGCTCTCATCAAAGGCTCAAGATTAGGATTAATAGGCCTTTGTATTTATCTTATTAGATTAGTGTCATCTTATAGATCAATGGTGTATTGATCTATACTTGGGTCATGTACCTTGAGATCACTATATTTCCATGCAATTACATAAGAAAAATTTGCACATAGCTCAATGATATCTTCTTTTTTTGAATAAGTGCATACTTACCCAACTTTATGCTCTTATTAGGTGAAACTTCTACACTGACATAGTGTTCTTCCTTTGTTGACAAAGTTTAATTTTCTTTCCTCAGTTTATCATCACCATTGAATATGCTTTCAAGTGTGACCAATCCCTTGGGTAAATTATTTGTTTTCAATTGCATGATCTAATCACCATACTGCTATAAGTACTTTGACTGATTTCTTAAGGAAAACTTAGCCTATTATTGCATGAATATGAAAATATAATTATTATCTTCAAACACTTGAAGTTGTTCATTATTATCTGGGATAGAAAGCCTTACAATCACCTTTATATGTAACTAAACTATTTCATTGCTTACATCAGTTGGGATACTAAATTGTGCCCTAATGATAGCCAACTTATCTATATGTTTGTTCTCATATCTTAGTATTGATTGAATATTGAAGGCCTAATATACTTCAAGAAAGTCCCATACCCTATGTTTATAATATTTAAGAAATTTATTTTTTCATACATTAATACCTCTCACTTGGTGAACTACAATTTCACTATCACCAAATATTTGTAAGGTGTTGATTTTCATCTTTCTATCCCATTATAAACCATGAACTAATGCCTCATATTCTATATAATTATTTGAATAACCAAATTTAAAATTAATAGATGAGAATTACCTTTTCTTTTCTATAGAAACCAACATCATTTCATCCTTGATATCATGCTTATTCCTTGACCCATCAAAGTATAATTGTCAAATATCATCAGTAGACTCATCATCCTTCATCAAGGCTAGAATTAGTGCATCTTACTCATGGAGGAAATAAACACCAAGTCCTTCTTCAATTATCTTTTAAGGATCATAATAATGTGATATATAGGCCCATTCATCAAGGAAAAAATCTACAATCCCATCTAAAGATGATCTAGTTTTGTCTACATTATCTTCTATCATCTCATCTAAGATGAAACAATTGGTGTTCACAAAACTTGCCATATATGGTTCTAATGGATCCATGTAATATGTTTGGAATGTATGGCTACCTTGGTACCATACTTAGTATTAAAGATCAAATATGTCAAATCAGCTGATAAGTATCTTCCAATATTTAAGGTAAAGTCCCTTGATAGACACATAGAAAAATAGGAAGGAAAGTACAACATAAATACATCTTATTGAATGGTAACATTCAGACAAGCATGTACTGTCAACTTTAGATATTTAATAATTCCTATTGTATTTACTAGTTAACCATCTAATTTAAATAGTCCTTTAGTATTTGGTTCATAGACAATACCAAGCTTATTTGTAATTTGTTTAAGCATGGTAGTGCTACTAGATCCACTATTAACCATATATTTATGAACTAAGAAGTCACCAAATATAAAATAGAGGTACAAGGGAGGAGTTTTACTTGAATTTTTATTATATTTATCCCCTTTTTCCATTTTATGTACCTATTGTACTTGATGCTTCATTGGCTGATCAGAGTTAGTTAGGACAACTCCTTATTTCTCAACTAGTTATGGAGATAGTTTGAGAGTTGAAAGCTCTTGGATGAGGATATGATTTTTTCCTATAATAAAAAAGGAATCCCACCTACTAATTTTTACATTGTATTTATTCATTTATCAACTATATTAAATGAATCTCCACTAACCTTTGGTTACATCTTTTAAACCACTAGTTATTCACAAACTAGTGGTATTTGAGGGACCTTTATAGCCTCTACATTCTATTTATTATGTGTTATAGGGGAAGCAAGTTTATCTTTGAAAACATTAAAAATAAAATTAGGAGAAATTGAATCATTAGTCACATCTTGAGAATAATTAATGGATCTTCTTTTAGCTCTAGTTAAAACTGTAACTTAACTATTTGAACTACTAGTCTCACTACCATGATTGAAAGAAACATAATCATTAATTTTCTAGTTTACATTAATAGAATCATGCTACCCTTGAAATTTTTTATCCTATCCTTGGGGAACCAAACTTGTCTCCTAATACAAACATCCTTGAAGAGAAAACTCTTCTTGTGTCATTTGTCGTATAATAATGTTTTATGATACCAAAGCTTGGTTCTGAACATCATTGAGGTGCGAGGTTTTCCAATTTGAGTCATGCATCAAATTTTTTGGATGTGGTGTGGGAAAACTAGATTCTTAACTTTTTTTATGTTAGGGTCAAGAGTTGTATATGGATTATCTAGAACTATGGCTCCTTATGGTTGGTAGGGTGGCCTATTTTCTCTAAATCCTTAAAAAAGAGGCCTTTGATAATTGAAGGGTTATAATTAGTATAATTTTATTATTGATAGGGTGTATTAGCCTAATCATATTGCCTCTTGACTTTTATTATTTAATTTCCAAAAGATTGAATCAAACCTTTCAGCTCACCAAACTCATTGGCTTGAATAGAAGGGGTTCGGACATGAGCTTGATGAGGTAGAATAGGGGATAATGATGAAATTAAAGAGCTTGAGGGGGTGTAATAGATTTTAACTCTAATAATATAATAATTAGAGGACTTGGAGCAAGCTTACTAGTTTGTATCAAGCTATTTTCAGATCTTATTATAATCTCATAAGCATTTGGCAAAGTATTACAACCATGCACTGTATCATCACACTAATATCAGAATTAAGGGCTTTAAATAATATAAGAAGTCATATTTATGGGATGGTTTGATCAATACAGGTATTCTAGTCCATGTATTTTGGAATTTGAGGTTGAAATCAGACATGAACTCATGAGGAGCTCTCTTTATGTTAGTCATTTATTCAAGTAAAGATAGCTGATCAAATTTGTCTTCAAATTACCTAACTAAGGCTTCAAATAATTCATCCCATGTAGATATGTAATTTAATAGGATATTTATATACCATTGTAGAGCTTTTCCTTTGAAATAAGCAACAAGTAGTGTAATGGTTACATTATCTTGAATAAAATTATGCTCTAAACAAAGGTTGGAAACATCCTACATGTTCTGAATAGCAATTTTGTTATCTTATCTAGAAAATAATGGTATGATTTTAAGAGAAAACATAGGAATACCATCATACTCAACTAAGTTCAATGGACTACCTCTATTAAATCGAACAAAAACATGAATTTTGATAGCCATTTGAGTAATGGGGATTACACTACCTAAAAAATTAAGATGACTAGGAGATGAATATTGATTTTAGGGATAAGTTGTTTTCTTATTAAATATTTCTCTCTTATATGGAAAAGAAGGTAGGTGAATGAATTCAATGGGAATACCTTTATTATCTGACCTTGTAGTAACCTTTGGCATGAGAATTCTATCTAGATGATGCTATGATTTATGCAAATTTAAATATATTTAGCTCCTAATAATGATATATCTCCTTTTATACTTAATATACTTATCCTTATCTCCAAATTTTAGTTCGTTTAGGAGACATGGTGCCACTAAGAGTGTCAAAACTATTGAAATCCTAGGTTTCACCCTAACTATGCAAAGGGGAGTGTTCAAGTCCTCTTACTCAAATGTAGTCCAAAATAAGATTGACCCTAGGCTATGGGTCACCTAATATTTGGTCAAACCTTTAGATAAGGGCATCTTCCCTTTTATGTCTATCACTTATGCTTAAACCTAAACTAGCTTCTCATTGGGAAAAGGGGAAAGAGATTAACAATTATTCATAATAGCATGTAAAAATGAGGTGATGCACCAATTTTTTTTATCTTTATACTTTCATAAGAAAAACTATAATACACTTTCAATATTGATAAAAATCAATTCATTCACTCTTTTATTAGATTATATTTAAGTATTTCATAACAAGGCTTTGACTAACTATAAACCTAGTATGGGAGGGCAATTGTCCACATTCACACTAACTAATAGACTATAGATGCACTTAGAATAACCTGTGAGAACTATGGAAAAATTGTATGAAGGTGAGAAAACTTAGATAGAGGTAATACAAAATTCATCATGTCTATAAATCAATCCTAAAATAGATAAAATAGAGTATACCTACACTTATTATTAGGAATACATTTGTTAAGTAGGATCATGGACAATATGGGGATCGGTTAGACCTTATTAGGGTATCACTTATCATAATACACCATGTGAGGTAGGGTTCCAAATACAAAAGTATAAAATAATCATGAAACAACTCTAAAAGAGTCCTAATGTTTGGTATTTCAATTAAGTATAATAGACAAGAAAGTAAACATAATCTAGTGCACACCAAAGCTTTAGGCACAAAGTGGAGGTTAGAAATAAAATAAATAACTAAACTAAACATGTATGAAGACATATACCAACATCAATGTATACAAAATCCTAATACCTAGAAGAGATAAGCATAAATATGATATCTATATACTCTTACAAAGGATAAATAAAGCTAGGAATACTTACCTTGAAGATGAACCTATCAAGCCTCAGTCTCTCCCTTGGCCAAGGTGCTTCATAAGAGATTATTGTGGTATGTAGGGATAATGAATAAAAATCAGCTCTAGGATACACAACATATATATGCATCCAAAATTCTTTTCCATAAGATAATATCCATATCTCTAAATAAATTATGGAACCCTAAGATTTATTCCTCAAGTAGAATGGTCAATAAGTAGATGTTCATTTATACTTATTATTCTTCATTTCTCTTTTCTAAAAATGGTTGGAAACTAATTTGTTTATATAGACATATCTTACCTTAAATCCTTCTATAAATTATGGCTATACATGATCAGCCCTGGTTAACCCAATGTATTTTCAGGGATAATTCATTAGGTCTGAGCTAGGTCGGTTGAAAGGCTAACAAACCCAAAAAGTTAAAAATACCCCCAAATTATATAGGGTTGGCCATTGTCAACCTAGTATAGTTAATAGTACAAAAGGGAATTAAGGAAAGAAAAGAAGGATGGAAAGAGGAAAATGACTGAAATAGGTATGACTGAGAAGAATAAGCTTAGGGTTAATAGCTTTAGGAGATAAGTGTGCATATGGAAAGTGACAAAAGGGATAATAATCTTACAAACCATCGATGGACTGCCCACCCCTTTCCTAGTGCACCCCTTAAGGCATGCACTCAAAGAGATTGAGACTCGATAGGTTATTGAAAGATAAAATGTGCCATTAATCATTAAAAGTTTAAAAATATTATGTGTATACATATTCCCCACTTGAAGATCATCATGTGTCATGTAAGTGCAACACAAGATGGTACTTCAAGAAATAAAACAAAATCACACACAACACTAATGCTACGTAAATGTAGTAAGTATAAAATAAGATAAAAGAAATGATAGAATTGAAAAACACATACCTTCATTTGCCTTAGTGTTGTAGGTAAAGAAGTATATTTCAAGAAAGTGAAGGCATCTAATGTGAAGAACACTACGTGAACCTGTAGAAGTTAGTGCAAAAAAGCCAAAAACTAGTTTTTTGGAATATAGACATATGATAGTGTTAAATATTCTCTACATCATCATGAATCTAATGCATTTTATGGATTTGAAAATAAATGAGTAAAAAAAAAATATATGAAAAACATGAAATTTACAAGGCAATAATTAAAGAATTTGACTTTCTAAAGAGTGTTTTTAAATAGGGAAAAAGATAAGGCATTTGTTATTTTGACTTATGGAGGAAAGAAAAAAGAGCTTTGGAGACCAAACAAGTTAGGATGGTGGGGAGATGATAAGCTAGATAATGACATACTCTAGAGGCAACAATGGGTGAATTATAGGTATGAAGCTATGAATCTCAAACTAGTTTTTGAAATTTATATTGAATTAAGTGAATTTTTAGACATTTTGAATTTTAAGCATTTATAGATATTATAATGAGACAAAATTAGATTTTAAGGGTAGAAAATAGGTAGATGGGAAATGGGTTTAGAGGAATTAGGAAGAAAGCAAGAAAAATGCACTTTTTTAGGAAAAATCAAGGGGTTGATAGATAGAATGAATTGGTTCAACCCAGTCGACCTAGTAGGCTAAAATTAAGTAGAATCCATAGTGCCAACCTAGTAGGTATGGGTCAGCCCTATATATTCTACAAGATATCACCTTAATGTAATTTTTGAATTGATTCAAAAGTTCTAGAATGATAACGCAACACTAAGAAGGGGAAAATAAGAGGGTTGACTAATATTTTGGATTCAACTAGGGCAAAAATAGGGTAATTTTAGTCAAACTAGTTTGACCAAAGAACCAAAATAAGCACAAAAAAGTATGAAGAAGGCCAAAAGAGGGATAAGATGGACTAAAATGACCAAAGGAGGGTAATAAGGACTGAGTATGTTAGAAATAGGGTAAAATGAAAAAATGAATAAGTTTAAAAGCAATTAGGCTTGTTTTTGATGTAAAAATGTAAAAGTATTGTATTATGACTATACATGACATGAAAAAATTGATACATTTTTTATCCTTTCTTGGTTGTAGATATGTTGAAGTTTATGAATATTCATGGATGTGACCTAATTACTAGCATTATTATAGTGATTGTTAGATAGAGATAGGGACATACTAGTATCCATAGATCTAAGAGGCATAACTGATATGTGAAGGATCCCCATGAGTTCATATTTGTTAGTCATGTTCTTCAATTATTAGGAATGACTGACTAACAAATTTGGATGGGTGCTAGATAGGGATGTGATAGAGGTGGCCATCACACTAAAGGATGTCCATTCCATCCTCAAGCTACCCATAATAGGAACACCAGTGACCATAAAGATAATAAATAACATATATGAAAGAAGAGTCTTAGCCATGTGGGTTACAAGCTCAAAGATGATTTTAGGAGGATGGAGAGTTAATATCAATTATTTATATATATATATATATCATATATATTTGATATCTAAAAATATATGATAGGACTTATGACATAGTGGGTGCTAAGTCACAAGTTAGATGTCAAGGTACCACTATTCATGGTAGTTTTGAGCAAGATGATGTTGTATGAATGAGTTCTATATGATCTTCGATCTATCAAATAGGTCTAACTCATACATGATCTATATGATATGCTAGTCAGAGGGTAAAATATCATGAGACTGATCATATTGTTGATAGCTTGGATATATGAGAGGTTTCTTATGCATTGGTTAACTAGGTTGCCTTATGCGGTTGATGATAGGTCACCTAGGTTATCTAGATGGAAAAAGGACCAAGTAACATAGGCCATGCCCCACATTCCAACACTATAATTAGTGAGATGTATAGAGATATTATGGAAGCAATATGAGAACATAGTGACTACATGGGTGAACTAGCACATAGTTGTACTAATGACAACTAAGACATAGGTTATTAGACACTAGACATGGTGGAGAGATCCACATTTGATGGAATGGATGCAAGGATAGATGGGCCTACCTCATTTAGTGACACCGATAATAATTTCTAAGTAGTGGGCTTCACATGTGAGAGGGACATGGGGAAGGAGAGGGATAAGACCATAAATAGTGAGACTGATACTCAGACCATGTCGTGAGCATCCATGAACTAGTCGAACATGATAGGAAGTAGAGAAAGAGGATAGGTAGGTAGAGGAAGGGATACCAAATATACCACTACCAATTCTATATTAGGAGGAGTTATGACCACTAGGGACATGATGATAATGAAGGTAGTAGGAGATAAAATAGATTAATGTCATCCCTGATGAGTTAGTATAGGAGCTAGGTGTTTCATGTAAATTTTCACTTAAGTTTTGAAGAAAGAGAGAAAAACATTATATGGTTATGGTTAAAAACCTAATTGGTTGTACACGCATTAAATCAAAATATTGTGAAGAGTTCCTCTTTGGGTTGGGAGGAAAACTTGTAGATAAGAAAGTACTAAAGCAAACTTTTTTGTTAGATATATAGTTAGGTGGATTACCTAATGATAGATATATATTAGAAGTGACATCTTCTTTATGGGTTATCAATCTACACATTTCAAATAATCGAGTTGATAAAACCAAAAGAATGTACTTACATCAATTAAATAAGATTACTAAAACTAAACACAAGAATGCTTGCTAATAAAATAGATTAAAAAAGATCAAATTAGTGATAAAATAATTAATACTAGTGCCAAGGGGTTTGGGTATGCTTCCAAAAATATGAAAAAGGATGATGAGTGGTTAGAAACATAGAAAACTAGATATGATTGGGTATAGGTGGGTTAAAACAAGTTCCTAGTCTTTGGTGCCACAACTAACCATTGATGGTTAGGGTGACCATCGATGGTTATGCCTGATCATCGGTGGTTAGGGTCTGACCATCGATGGTTGACTATCTATTTTTGGGTTTGATTGATATTTGAATGATATGAATACACACATGAATTCTAGGAGTTGGGCAAGGGCTGGGTTGATTACAAAATGAAATTAAAGCATGTGAATATTGGAAAATAAGTACATGTCTTACCATAAGTTGGTTACATGAGTGGTTGAGGTAGCTAGCTCATTTGTAGAATTTGGCTTTATTTATTAGAGTAATAATATCAAAGAGTTTGGTTCAGAGATGATGGCAAGTTAGCTCTCAATAAAATGGTTTATAATACTTGATAACATTGATGATGTTGATTGACCTACAAAAGAAAACACCTAAATTCTTGAGATCTTGATAATTATTATAAATGGATTTAACCTCCTAAGCCTCTTTATCTTATAGGCACACATAAGAGGTGGAAGTGAAAGTGTAACTAGGACATCTAAATATAATTTATCTATGTAAAGGCTCATTACTAGAATTAGACAAGCTATTTTAGAAAAGTAATGTAGTTGTTTTACATGTTGTTTGTTAAGAGGTGGATCTTAGTCATCAATAGTTGGGGGTTCCCAAGGCTAACCATTAATGGTCACCTTGACCATCGATGGTCAGTTTCTAGAGGAAAAGGGTCCTGAAGGTTAGTTTCACTCATTCTGGTGAAACTATGTGCATATGGGTTTGGTGAGGTTAGATAGGTGTAGGTTGGTCCCAAGGGGGTCTTAGGTATGTCTAGGGGGATTTTTGACATTCATAAATATAGGTGTGCATATTTATAGTGTCTACATTTTTCCCTTTTTTATTATGTAGCTTACATGAATGAGATGCAGAAAAAAATGATGGGTTAAGGGTCTAGTTTCCCTAAGAGTGGAATGAGGTATTCCCCCTCGATCTAGGAGTCAGTGAGGTGAAACTAAAAAGGGTATGATATTTATAATTGATATATGTCTAGTCACGAGGTGATGACATAATGTCAATCATATGAGATGTAAACTTGTGCACAAAATATGACAAAAAGTTGTGATAGCCAGGATCACATAAAGACTAAAATTGCCAACAATGGTAAAAAGAAGGGTTAGTGCTAAGAAGTATAAGTGACAAGTCAATTAATGAATATCTATAAGCATGGTGACTATAAAGACTAGACATTAGTCTCCTAAGTGATTTTCATGTTTTTGGTTGGTATCCAAGGAAGGAAGTACTCTTGGGGAAAATAGAAATAGGTCAAGCGCTATGGGTATCTATAGTAAGAAGTGATCCTAGAGAGACATAAGTGGGTCAGTATGTATGAGGTGGCACAAAATTTAAGAGGTTAACATGGTAGTGCTATCACTATAGTCAAATGAGCAGGTAAAAAATGTTAGAAAATTATATGCTAAATGGGCCAAAAGAGTCTAACAATGAGGTGACAAGGTGGTTAGCCTGGTGGGAGAAAGGCATCTCTAAAAGTAGGAAAAATATTGGGATAGTGTGTTAGGAATGGTAGGTGTCAATTTAAAAGTAAAATTGGGTTTTATAGGGTTTCTTGACTATCAAAGATTAGGGTCCCTAGAAGGTTATTGTCAATGGTCACCCTAACTATTGATAATTAGGGGAAACCCTAATAACATAAATAGGTAAAAATTAAAAGCAAGACTCATTTATAGAATTATTAATTTTTTTCTTTGTTGAATTTGGTGTGAGTGATTTTAGTGATTTTTAATGAAGGTGTTTGTTGAGGTGGGTGTTGCCTACTAGTTAGAGGTATGTGGGTGAGCACATGGGTCTGAGATGCATAGACCATGAGGATGTGGCTGAGTACGTACTCATGGCCTTAGATCATGGAAGAGGTTATGGAATGAGGTAGGGGTGCATTTAAATTGCTAGAGTAGTATTACTTTTGCATTATTATATTTACTTGGGTGGGTAGGTCTATAAATGTGCAATTTTGCTTATATGCAATAGGTAGGGTTTTTGAGGATTTTGGGTAAATTGGTTAGTAGAATGGTAGATTGATAGCGTGGGTGGGTGAATTAGGTAATATGATAGGTGGTAAGGGTGTTTAGGCTAGATTTTTTATGTTGTGTTAATTAATTATGCCTATGGAGGGTTTGGGCATTCTAGCCATGGAATGACCATTAGTGACCACTGATAGTTAGGTATGAACATTGATAGTTGACACCCTAGGAAGTAGGGGTCTATAACTATTAGTGATCAACATGAACACTAGTGGTTATGTAGGATAGGTTAGGTATTTTGTCTAAGTGTTTAAAATAGGCATTTGATGGTCAAGTTTTATTAAGTTTCTTAGGGTGTGTTTAAGGTCAAATGGATTGAGTAAGGGTAATGTGTGGGGGTTTGTTTAAGTTGCTAGGGTTAGGTGTTTTTCAAAGTGTCTGAAGGGTTAGGGTTAGGTCAAGTATCAAAAAGGTAGTGTAGATAGGCCTATTAATAATAACTGAGCCCAATATTTGGTTTGGTGTAGTCTTAAGAGAGAATCTAGATGCACGACCATGTGCCACATATCTTCCCTACACTTCTCAAGGGGATGATCATAGATGGTTGGGCACATATGGAGGAGTTAGGGATAGGAGAAATGAGGCACTATTAGCATGTGGTGAGAACTACATCAATGATAATAATACTCATCAAGAGATGGGATCTTGCTACTAAACCTTCTTACTACTAATTAGGGAGATGATTATTATCTTAAAGGATGTACATAAAATCAATCCACCCCCACTACATGGTGAGATGATATATTAGATATAGCAGGAGGAGTGGGATGCATATGTTGAGTATTTATATGGAGATGATGGTGACCAAGTATGATGGCATTCTAGAGGGTTTAGATACATAAACTTTAATTAGAGAGCTTCAGAGGAGAGGATATTGTTTATGATGTTGATGTTTTATATTACATGTTTTGGGATCTCTGATTCAAGTAGTGAGAGGTTTCCCTATGTATTAATAGGTTTATTGGTAGATTTGTTTTATAGGATAGTGTTTGGTTGGGTATTTATTTTGTTTGTTTAGATTTATAGGGAGATATGGGGATTCAGACACCATAAGAGATATGGTATCATCATGGTCTTGGTTCTTCATTATTGGGCTTTTGATCACATCTAAGTGTTGAGACTGATGGGATTGTTATGAGTAGGATATATATAGATTGAGTTCCCTATTGCATTCATGAGATGGAGAGATGATGTGGTTACATCAAGGGTAGGAGGTGGAGCACATGATGTCAATTGGTTTAGAGGTACCCTAGCTGCATTGGTATCTAGGGACATCACTTGGAGGTAATATCTATAGTTTCCCATCTAGCCAAGCTACAAGAGGTAGACCCTCACTATGTAGATTTATATGTGGATAGTGGACCACCAAGAGGGTGAAGTTGAGTTGATTCTATTTGATCAGGTATGATGTTAGTTTAGCTTGATACATGGTGTACCAAGTCCACATCCATGATACATGAGGCTAGACTTAGAGGTTTAATTTCTAGTGCCCTAACATACTCAGATAGTTTTAGATGGTGGTTTTGAGGAGCTTTTAATTAGGGTTCTTATGGATGATGTAGGGTATATACATGGTTATATGGCTTAGCACTAGCTAATCTATGTAGTGGTAGACATTGGTGGAGATGATGGAGGTGCAAGGTTCATGGTTTTAGATCTATCTAGCTAGGATGGATAGGCTATGGTGGCATTGATTGTGGCCCAGGCTTAGATATAGGTGTTTCAAGGATAAGTGATTACACTATAAGGCTATATCAATATATTTTAGGGTTAGCTTACCACCATTATAGGTGAGAGTGACCTACTCAGATAGAGGGTTGGAGTATCCATAGCAGTTAGAGGGTGATTAGGGATAGTGGCACAACATGGTACATAGCCACTATAGAGGAACTCAAATACTATGAGGTGATGATATTAGACTAGCTACCCTAGGCTGAGGTATGTAGAATATAGATATAGTTTGGTTGGTGGGCCATAAATAGCTACTCTAAGTAAGTGGGCTACTATAGTAGGTCAAGTAGGGGTCCCAAGGGGACCACCACTATGTATAGGTGCATGCACAGATAGGGCCAATGGGATTGGTGTAGGCCCATGATGATGTTCAAATGCACCACTATGATATACTATTTTCATATTGACTTATGTACCAATGTAGCAAGATGTATATTTTTTTGAGAGAGTTGACACATTGTTACATGTATTATTATTTTATGATTAAATTTATATGATGTATGGTTTTATATAAGATGGATGATTATGTTTCATGTGGTGTTCACGTTTATCTGTATGGTTTATGGCTTATGGTTCCTAACTTGTGGTTTATGATGTTAGTGTTCTAGTTAGTAGCTTAGGTATGTGATGCTAGAAAGATAGTTATGATGTTTATGATTTTGTTCATGGATATGATACGATGTGTTATTGATGGATGCATGTTATATGATAATGTAATGCCTTTGCTCATGGCCATATGGATGGAATGTTAAATGGTATATGCTATGATGTCTTTCCCATTGATTTGGCTGATGATTATATTGGTGTAATGGTATTCTTATAGGATCATATGATGTGATAATTGTAAATAGATAGTTTGATGTTTATGGTCTATTGTGATATGTTTACATTATATTTGGTGCATAGATAGATATATGGTGTTACTTGTTGACATAATTGGTAATGTTTAAGCTTTTGAGGTGATGTTTGTTGTTCAAAATCATAGAGGTATAATGTGAATATGATTAAAGATGAAAATGCATGAAGTAATTATGTAACAAATGAGATGTGTAGGAAAGTGATAATAATCATGAGAGGTATATTTAAATAAACTAATAAAAGATAAGAAAAAGGAACATGATGTTTCTTCATTGGTAAGGACCAACATGAAACCCAAAGTTGGATTGGCCTAATGAAGACAATATTTTTAAATTCTTTACATTAACATGATTAGGTTGATAAAGATGTATCTTGATTTGAGTGTGTCATGTAAGCTCATGGTCTCATGCATATGATATGTGGAGAGAAAATGGATGAAATTGGAATCTTTAGTGAGACTGTCATGCCTTTTCTATAGGCTTCCAAAGAGGTAGTATAAACAAGTCTATGCTCATATATAAAGTGTAGACTGATCGATGTGGGAAGTCTACTAAGGAGAGATGATTGTGGCTTTCCAAGATTATTGATTTTATGAGAGCCGATCATGGCTTTCAAAATTATTTTACTTTCGCTTGGGGTTTTTTCTATTTTTATTTAGCTTTAGGATTGGGGAAGCTGATCAATGTAGGAAGATTCTAAGAAATTGCTAGTTCTGACAAATTATTTACTCAACCATCCTTCAAGGGAGTGGTCTAAGTTTATGTGCATAGTTCAAATGTTTTTGGTAGTTGTCCTTCAAGGGAGTAGTCCACCTTAGGTTTGGAAGTTTTAGATGATTTTTCAAAAACTATCCTTCAAAGGGAGAAATATATGAATGCTAATAATGATCCATAGCTTATTTTTGACTTTTTATATTACTTTTTGATTGACATAGACTTACTTATACATGCTCAAGGGGTTACCTTTGTAAAGGCAAAACTAGGTTGACATGAAGGTCTAGTTAGTGAAAAAGAGGTATAGGTGACAACAACCATAGTAATCGATCTCAAAGAGATGGAAAGTACTATTATAATCATGTAATGGATATAACCATGGTACCAATAGTTTAATATTAGTCTATGACTATGATGGATAGTCAAATGATTCATTTGTATCTGGTTGCCCATAAAAAGAGGTAAATGAATATGGTTTCAAGGGATGAACTTAAGTTAGATAAATGATGATTGTGATTAATTTTTAACAATAGAAGTGACAAAAATGTGAAGCATTAAGAGGCTCATGTTTTAGTTTTCCTTCAAGGGAGGATAATCAATAAGATCATGATCCATACTTATGGGTTATGATGTATTATCCAAGCCAATTGAAAGAGAATTTTCCCCTTTTACTTTTCTCCATATTAGTTACATGTTGATTTTCCTTGAGAATAAGTTATCCAATATTAAATTATTAGACTTTTAGGTGTTTTTTATAGGCATGTTTTATTCACTTTTGATAGACACAGAGATGAGAGAGAGTAGCTAAATAATGCTCACCAAGTATCTCATGTTGGGCTAAACATTCCTAATGATAGTCATCTTCCAAAACAAGGTCATGCAATGATATGAAAAGAAAAGGTATTTATATTTCAAGAGGCAATACCACCTCATATCTAAACATGAGATAAAAAGGTGTAGCACCCATAGGGGTTCATATGCTAGTACGATATGCCCATAAGGTGAAAGGGATGTGTAAGTGCTAATCTTGAACTAAGGCATTAAACATTTTGGTAAGCATGTTGTTAAGGGTTTTGTTAGAGACTTTATCTTATCCATTTGGTTGTGGGTGATAAGGTGATGAAAAACTAAGTTTAATACCAAATATGTCACAAAGGCCCTAAACTTGTTTGTTTTTTAAATATTTACCATTATCAGTGATGATCTTATGGGTAACATTGAAGTGGTAGATGATGTGATGGGTGATAAATTTGATAATTTTTTTAATCTTTTATCGAGATAAGAAGGATGGAATCCACCCATTTGGTGAAATATTCAATTGTAGTGATGATATAATGATGTAATTTTGAAGAGTGGGGGTCGATTTCACCATAAGTTCTAAACCCGTGGAAAGGGCCAAAATTTTATAGAAATGTGAAGACTATTTCTAGGTGCATGATGTAAATTATCAAGGTATAGTCACTTGACACACTTTTTCACATAATCATAATAGTCCTAGTTAAGGTTGGACTAGTAATAGCCTAGGTAGAGGATGTGCTTATCCATAGTGAGTCCACCAAAGTGGCCCTCATAGTTACCCTAATGTGTCTCCTTAATAGTGTGAGCGGCTTCTAGAATATGAAGGCAATGGAATAAGAGGCCATAGAAACCATGTTTATAAATAATTCCACCCATAATGGTGTAATAAGAGGTGCTCTAAATAAATGTTTGATGGGCATTCCTAGAGAGGCTAGAGGGAATTATGCGAAGGTGAAGGTAGTCAGAAGTTTATTGATACCAAAGGTCAAGCATAATCTCTTCCACACTAAAGATAGTTAGAGTGTTTGATTTGGTGGAGGAAGGTTCAATGAGGTGATGGATAATGACTAATAGTTTCATGTTTGAGGGTGCTGATAAGATCTAAGAGGCAAGAGAAACCCATGTTTGTTAGTGAACTTATTAGTAGATCATGGGGTGGTTTGGATATGGTAGTGTTTGAATGATGTTAGGAGTTATGTAACTAGTTGTCTATATAGTTGCATCATTTCATTATTACATTGGTAAATGCTATTGACTTGGTTGACCACAAGTTAGGAGTCACCAAAGATATTTATTGTTCTGACTCCTAAGGCTAAAGTAGTTTGGAGAACTATTACTAAGGCTTCATATTTAGCCACATCATTTGTACATTCGAAGTCAAGTTTAAAGGATAAAGGAAGTGGTTCACTGATAAGGGGGATAAGGATGATACCAACTCCCCTACCCTATTGACATTTGAAACCATCATAAAACATGTTTACTTAGCTAGTGAAATCAGATTGAGATAGTCTTGACTTGGACTCATCTGGTGATTTTAGAGGAGCTTGGTTGTTTTTTAGGGGTATTGACCAATTGGTTAGCAATGACTTCCCCTTAATTGATTTTTTTAGAGGAAATCAAGGTCAAAATTAGCTAAAAATAGGATCAGCTTAGCCATATGCTAGTTTTGGTATGGTCTAGAGTGCATGTACTTAAGTGGGTTGATATTAGTTATGATAAAAGTTTTGTGGTTAAGAAGGTAGTGGTGAAGTTTAGTAGTAATGAAGAATAGAGTGAAGCATAGTTTCTTAGTATGTGTATACTGAATCTTGTACTTGACAAGTGTGTGGATAATGTATTAGATAGATTTATTTTTATGTTATTCATCTTGATGGGCAAGTATTGACCCTAGGGAATGGTTAGTGGTAGAGATATAAAGGTATAAAGGTTGGTCATCTTTAGGAGGTGTGAGGATAGGTGGAGATAGAAGGTACTCTTTGAATGCATCAAATGCCTTTTTATAATCAATATTCCACTTAAAAGAGATGTTTTTTTTCAAGAGATAGTGGAAGGGTTACACTGATCAAAATGCTAGGAGATAAAATAGTGAATGGATTGGAGCTTCCCCTACAAACTATGGAGATGCTCAAGATTGGTTAGAGGTATCATCTCAAGGATGGATTTGATTTTAGTTGAGTCAACCTTGATTCCTTGAAGGGAAATAATGAATCCTATAAGTTTGCCTAATAAGACCCCAAAAATACATTTCTTGGCATTCAGGTAGACATGATAATGGATAAGTCATTCAAAGATGATTTTGAGAATGGCTAAGTGGTCTTTGCAAAGTTTGGACTTACTATGAAGATCATCCACATAGTTTTCAATGATTTTGTGGATAAGGTCATTAAAAATATAGGTCATGGCATGTTGGTAAGTTGCACCAATATTATTATGACTGAAAGGAGTGAATCTATAATAGAAATTCACCCATGAGGTGATAAAGGAAGTCTTGTGTTGATCTTTAAGGGCAATGAAAAATTTATTATAACCCAAGAATCCATCCATGAGTGATAACATCTTGTGGCCTACTATAAGATCAATAAATTGGTCTCTGTTAGGTAGAGGAAAGTCATCCTTTGGGTAGGTGAGGTTGAGGTCATGAAAGTCCACATATATATGTAGTCCCCCTATGGATTTAGTGATAGGCATGATATTTAAAACCCACTAAGGATAATCAATGGGTTAAATGAAGTTGATAGAAAGGAGACATTGGGGCTATTAATTAACAAGGAGAGTTATACAAGGATGCATTTGGTGGAGTTTATATTTGATAGGCTTGGCATCATAATTAGTCATAATGTTGTGGGTGGTAATGGCTAGGTCAATACTAGGCATGTCAGTATATGACTAGGCAAATTCAATACTATGGTCCTAGAGGAAGGTAGAGAAGTCTAATAATTCCTCATGAGTGAGAGTCTAACCTAATTTGAAAACATGGGGGTTATCTAAAGCACCTATGTCAATATTCATGGTGATCTCATTCAACATGGTTTAGGTCTTTAGAGGTAAAGATTTATTGATGGAGGAATTAGATGCACCAAGGTAGGTGAAAATGGAATCATCATCATAGCACTAGATATTGTGAATGGTAGGAGAGTTTTCTCCTACCAATTCAAGATGGAATAAATGGCTGGATATAGGTGTTCCTTTTGATAAGTTGGGGAGCTAAGGGTAATCATGTTGATGAAAAAAATTTAGGTGGGATGATTTCCTGATCCTCACCCTCTGGTGGAGGCGATGTTGGTGAGGAAGAGGTATCTTCTTCAACAATGGTTGGGGTAGTTTGTTTGGATTTCATTTTATTAGGTAGAATGAATCCAAGGTCATGATTCTCATGAGGATTTTAGGTCTTGATCAAGATCAATGTGTGTGGTTCATTTTCATATTACCCTAAGCTAAATCCTTTCTAAGCACACCTATGGAGGTATACTTTGGAAAATTTTAGGTTTACCAAGTAAGAGAATGTGAAGGTGAATGGTTGAGGTAAAGAGGAGATGGTAGTAATATAAGGGGATTATCAATTCCCCCATAGCTAAAATGGGTTTTATAGCTTAGAGGCCCCAAGGGGGTAATGGATCTGATGTTGGTTTCATAACCTAGTTGGTCGTTGAGCCTTCCATATTCTTGGGGAGTTTGGAAGGTGTCAAGGGCAAAGAGGTGGTATTAAATAAGGGTAAGGAATTAAAATGTGGGATCCAAAATATCAATGATGGGTATCTATTCCATGAAGATAGATGAACTAGTAGATGCCTCAATGGAAGGGGAAGCAATAACTTTGGCTTTTATGGGTGAGGGTTTGGTAGTGGTTATTTCTAATGCTTTGGATGGAGGTAGGATAATGTTATTAGGTTGGTAGGTCATAATGTATGCTATAAAAGGGCTAGGGTTAGCTTGTATGGTAGAAAATTGACCTTTGTGTACAAACTTGACACAATGATGGAGGGTGGAAGGTACACAACCCATGGCCTAGATCCAAGGTCTCCCTAGTAGAAAATTGTATTGAAATTAACCTTCAACCACATAAAAGAGTTTAGGGAGCATGTGACATCCTAATAAAATGTGAAGGATGATAATTACCTAGGTAGTGTTCATAGTATCATTAAAGGATCTAAGTATCACTGAAGTTTTAGACATGACATTGTTTGGTAGCTTGAGTTACTCATAGACATGTGAAGAGATGATGCTGATACGAGCTCCCCCATTGATCACGACCCATTTGATGTAGGTCTAGTTGATGTGGGCTATAATAAAAAGAGGGGGATCTAGGTCCTTCAGATGGATATAAGGTATATGTGAGTCTTTGAAGGTAATAATAGTATAGAGTTGGAGAGTACTTAAGAAGTCCTCTATAGGTTGTGATTTTCCTAATCTAACCATAATGGCTTGTATAGCCTCTATCATGGCTTGATGATGGTGGGGTGAGGTGGAAATGAGCTCATAGAGGCTCATCTTAGCTGGGGTCTAGTGAATTTATTTAAGAATGACCCTCTAGATGGATTCAGAGGGGTTAACCTCTAAGTTCCCTAAGATGGTAATCTTGGGCCTAGATGTAGACATTGAGGTTTAGATTTAGTTTGGTTTAGGGTGAGTTGGTGGGTATGTCTATAGAATATAAACTTTATATTTCCATTTATCCTTTTGTTATGATCATGTGACCACATTAATGGTATGGATAGAGGGGAAATGTAGGATATGAGGTTAGATAGACTCTCTAACCCTCTAAGGTGAGAGTGGGGGATTAGGAATTTACTGGTCACTGGCTATTAGTTGTATTAATGGAGGAATGGATGGAATTCCATCTACTAAAAGATCATTCTCATCATAGAGTTTATGGATAATGGATTTAAGAGATTTGTAATTATTGATATCATGCCTAGGTGTCCTATGATAGGAACATATTTTATGGTCATTATATGATGCCAACTTCAAAATGAGAGGATCCAAAGGTCCGATAGGAAGTAATGTGAGGTAGGAGGTCTATAATAATCTTTGAAGAATGGTCATATAGGATTTAGCTAGAGCTAAGAAAGGTTTAGGGATCATGGCTTGGGTTAGTATGATGGGCATGTTGGTGGCGATAGGTTTGGTGAGAGATGGTTTGGGTAAGGTGGTGTTTCTAGTTGAATTGCTTGGTTTGGGTATTTGGTAGTTAGGGTGGTTAAGCTTGATGGTCTGACTATTGGTAATTTGAGAAGGACTAGTGCATCAGACATTAAGTGGGTTGGTGTAACCAATGGTAGTGATTGACATATGTTAAAAATGGGTTTATTTTTAAGTAAAGTAAAAGGATGACACCCTAAGATAGAGGTCATGGTAGAGGGAGGTGGATTCTTGGTCATGCATCACTTTAATGTTTTCATCCCCTTAGTTGGTATGGTTCAAAAGTTGTGTATAAACTTGGGTGGAGTTAATTCCACTTTTAAGGATGGGTGAGCCAAAATTCAAGTAGGAAAGCCACCAAGACTTTTGAAAGGTTTGGTTGGTAATGTGGTCATTATAGAGGTGGTTAGGTTAGTTGACTGAGAAGGTGAGGGGTTGGTAAAAGTTTTGATTGGTCTAAGAAGTGGTGGAGAAATGATGGATTAATTGGTTAGAGGCATGATATAAGGTTCAAGTTTCATGATGTAAGGGAGTCCAAAGTGTTTTCAAAAAGTGGCTTGATTCATATCTATTTTTAAGGAAAATTCTAATTTTTACACTAATGTGGAAAAATGTTTGTGTATTGGTTTTGATCTATGGGTAGTGGATGCAATAGATAGACTTTTAGATTAGGTAGGATGGTTAGTAGGTTGGTAGATTTACTGAGCTAAGGGAGGTAGGGTTGGGATAGATATATACTCCATGAGAGGCATTGGTGGAACATCTTCTCCTCTATGGATGATGTCCATAGGAGTGGTAATTCATTTGGTAGTTGATGAAGGTGGTGAATCATGAACATTTTTTTTATTTAGATGCACTAGTTGAGGTTGTATGTGATGATTCCAATGTTTTTATGAGTGTAGCTAGAGAGAAAGGGTCCTCCTTAGTTTAGGTTTCTAAAGGAGGGGAAGGTGACTCCATCACCTCAGTAGGTGAGGTGGGGGAAGAGTAGGTAGATGGGATGATTGGATCCCCATGGGTAGGTGTATTATGAACCATATTGACTATGTGGGCATCATGAGAGCATTCTACCTATAAGTCCTCATTTTTTATAGGGGTGTGGTTCAAAAAAATATTCTTAAAGATGTC
Source organism: Torreya grandis (assembly GCA_037957365.1). Classification (NCBI taxonomy): domain Eukaryota; kingdom Viridiplantae; phylum Streptophyta; class Pinopsida; order Cupressales; family Taxaceae; genus Torreya; species Torreya grandis. The sequence continues at coordinate 119,554 of JARHVA010006498.1, read as the reverse complement.
AAGAGCTTGATTTTGAGGGGTATTAGGGTTATCTAATGTGATTTCCCCATTGTCAATGAGGATTTTAAAAACAGAACCATATTGACTATGTGGGCATCATGAGAGCATTCTACCTATAAGTCCTCATTTTTTATAGGGGTGTGGTTCAAAAAAATATTCTTAAAGATGTCAAGAGCTTGATTTTGAGGGGTATTAGGGTTATCTAATGTGATTTCCCCCTTGTCAATGAGGATTTTAAAAACATTCTTAAATTTATTACATTGGCTGATATCATGTCTAGTTACTTGATAAAAAGCATAAAGGTCATTCTCATTATACCAAGTAGGTGCTGGACAAGAAGAATCAAACTACTAGGAATGTTGGATGGGTGGAGCTATATAATATTATCTTTTAGTAGATTTGTTATAATTAAGGAATAATATTCTCCAAGTGGAGTGAATTATTTTTGGTTACTTTGGTTTGGGTTTTGTCAGCTCTATTTAGAGGGATTGGGAGAGTTTTATAATGACATTAGGTTATGGGGTAGTCTTAAGGATAATTGCATTTGTAGTTCCCTTTTTCTTAGTCCTAGAGTTGTCTTTATCACCCATTTTGGAGGAAGAGTCTTAGTTGGTTTTGAAGGTAGAGTTCTTCTTTTGTAACTTTAGTTTACCCTCATCTATGGATCAATTTTATAACTTAGGTTCTATGGTGAAAGCTTCATCAAAAATTTTGAAGCTTTTGACACATAATGTAGAAGAGATATGTTTAGCACAAGCTCTATAATTTTGAATTGAGGTAAGGAAAATGAAAGTTGATTAATCAAGTGTCTCTAACAAGTGATGAAATTAGTAATGGACTCATCATCAAATTGCTTGATAGAATAGAAGTCAATGATAGAGACCTTCTTGGAAATGTTAATGGAAAAGTGATCTAAGAAGACTTGAGATAGTTGGGTGAAATAAAAGATGGAATAAGTGGTGAGGTAACTATACCAATCAAGGGTTGGGCTAGATAAAGACATGGGTAAGATTTGAAGGAGAAGGGAATCGTCATAAGTAATAATGTAACATGCATGCTTGAAATCCCTAATGTATTGTTGGGGGTCCTCTTTGCTTTGAAATTTGGTAAATTTTGGAAGATCCCATTGAGGATGGTAAGGTCTGATGGGGACATAAGGATGATTAGGCTCATTACAAAATTGATCATAGGATAAGATGTAATGATCCCCCAAAATGGATGACTCAAGCTTTATCATCTTATCTATGAGTATTTTCATTAAGTTGGTTTGAGGTGGTGTACCAAAAGGATTATAATATGGATACTATGGTTGAGATTGGGTAATATACTAGTAATTGTTTAGTGGTTGAGACATTATGACATACTAGAATGTGGATTCTAGAGGTTGAGTAGAGGGTACATACCCTTATGGGTTAGGGATGTATCCTAAATGAGGCACAATGGATACCTATTGAGGGGTTCCTATGGATTAGGTGAGGATGGTTTTTGGGTTGGTGACAAGAGGTGAGATAGTGACCTTTGTGTTAATGGGTAGTGAAGTAGATGAGATATATACTCCTAAGCTTGGTAAATAGGTATTGACTAATAGGTTATGTTTGATAGAGGGGAGGATATTAGTGATGGTGATAGATGCTCTAACAATAATTAGAGTGTGATGGGTTGATGGTTGGGTTATCCCAAAGGTAGAGGAGTCATTAGTAAGGGTGGAATGTATAAGGGTAGATGTTGGTTGGATAGGCTTATTTTTAGTTGTGATGTCAAAGGGGTTATTAGATGAAGATGCCTAGGTGGTTGAAGGTTGGGTGATAATCTTATAGTTATGGATACATTTCATAAGGTGGGATGGCATGCCATAAGGAGGATCCTAAGGTAGAGTTGAAACTAGGATATGGTGAGGGGAGGTGTTAAGATACTACTAAAGGGAAATTAGATTGTCGTCTAAAAAAGTGTTAAAATCCATGTCTCTTTGGGGAAATACTTGAGGAAAAGTAGGGCTTCCTGATGGATAAGGTGAATCTTATACCATAGAGACATAATCCATAGATTAGTAGGTAGAAGAGGTTTATTTAAGTGATAGGTTCTACTCCACTATGTCTCTTTATTACTAGTGAGTGAGAACCATATGATAAAAAGGGTAAAGAAAAAAAAAGAATAATCTCAAAAATAAAAGAAGAAAAATATAATAAAATGATCAAGGCAATCAAGACACACACTATGAAATACATTAATCCTCAAGGTTATTTGTAATCTCAATTTTGGCTTATGCCTTAATTTAAGAGAATGTGTGATAGAAGTTGGCTTGTAGATTAAGTACTATGGAATCAATCTATGGTTGGTTTTTGGGTTATTTAGGTGCTTAAAATTCTCTATATTTAAATCAATATATGGCTTGGTATTAGGTCCTACCCCCTTACTTCATGACCCCATAATGATAAGAGTGTTGGGTGCTTAGCCAATATATATTGATATCAAGAGTTTATACTCAACCAGTAAGCTAAGTTAGTTCTCCTCTTGGTAATGACCTCCAAGTAAGATTTCCAAAAAAGGGTAAGGTTAGTATTAAGTGATGAAATCCTAGTTGGTTATTGTCTAAAATTATTTTAATCTTTGATTGATGAAAGTGGTTTGGCTAGTGTCTACAATAAAAGTGATGTTATGATAAGATTATTGTTCTTTAATTCAAAGTGAACTAATGTTAAAATCAATAAATAGATGTAGTTGATTTTAAACCCAAAATAAATTTAAGTTTAAATTATGATCATAGATAGGGAAAAGAGCATACAAATGCAAATAAAACGTGAGTAAAGACTCTATGTCCAATTAGGTTTGCCTGAATGTTTCATATAAATTTTCACTTTAAGTTATGAAGAAAGAGAGAAAAGAAACTCAATACAGGTATGGTTGAAAAACATATTTGGTTATGCACACATTGAATCAAAATATGGTGAATATCTCCTCTTTAGATTGGGAGGAAGACCTCTAGATAAGAAATCACTAAAACAAACTTGTTTGTTAGACATAGAGTTGTGTGTATTGCCTAATGGTAGCTAGATCCCATAAGTGAGGGCTTGATTAGGTGTTGTCAATATACATGTTTCAAATAATCAACTTAATAAAACTATAAAAAAAGTTACTTATATCAATTAAATAAGATTACTAATGTTAAACACAAGAATGCTTGCTAAGAAAATAAACTAGAAATGATCAAATTAGTGATAAACTATTTAATACTAGTGATAGCGGGTTGGGGTATACTTCAAAAAATCTTAAAGAGTTTTGTGAGTGGTTAGAAACATATAAAAATAGATTTTATTTGGTATAGGTGGCTGAAAATAGGTTGCTATTTTTTGGTGCCATAGGTGATTATTGACAGTTGGGGTAACTATCAGTAGTTATGCTTGACGATCAATGGTTAGGGTCTGACCATTAATGGTTGACTATAATTTTTGGGTTTGATCAATATCTAAATGATGGGATTCCATAGATGACTTCTAGGAGTTGGGAAAGGGCAGGGTTAATTATAAAATTGAATTATATCATGTGAATATTAAAAAACAAGTATGTGTCTTAATAGGAGTTGGTTAGGTGAGTGGTTGAGGTAGTTATCCTATTTATAGAATCTAACTTGATTCCAATAGAGTAATGTTACTTGAAAGCTTGGTTGAGAGATGATGGTAAGTTGGCTCTCAATAATATGGCTAATAATGCTTGATAATGTTGATGATGTTAATTGACCTAATTGACCTATAAAAGAAAAGTTATAAATGCTTGAGCTCTTGATAATTATTACAAATGGATTTAACCTCATAGTCCTCTTTCTCTTATAGACACAAGCAAGAGGTGGAAGTGAAGGTTTAACTAGGCCATCTAAATATAATTCATCTATGTAAAGGCTCACAATTAGAATTAGATAAGTTATTTTTAGAAAAGCAATGTAGGTGGTTTACATGTTTGTTAAGAGGTGGATCCTTACCATCGATGGTTAAGGGTTCCTAAGGTTGATCGTCGATGGTCATTGTGACCATCAATGGTTAAGGTCTAGAGGAAAAGGGTCCTAAAGGTCATGTTCACTTAGCTTGGTGAAACTGGGTACAAATGGGTTTGATGAGGTTACATAGGTGTAGGTTGGTCCTAAGGGGGTCTTAGGTAGGTCTAAGGGGATTTTATAGATTGAAAAATGTATTTTTGTAGATTTTTCGTGTCTACACTAGAGGATTCATGGATGGTAAAGAGACCACTCAGGTGGAGGTTGAGATGGATGTGGCTATAATAGAGGGATTTGAGATGAGGAGGTGGCCTACAAAGGATGTAATAGGAGGTCAAATAGATGGATAAAGTGTGTTACATAGTCACATAGATGGTGAGACCATAGTATTCTAGACACAGACATGTAAAAAAGGTGGTTAAATTATTGCTTTAAGTTTTTATTTGAAAGTAGAGATATATGTGTATTTTAAGATATAAAAGTGATCTAATATCGATTTGGTGTGATTTTTTAGGTGTAGATAAGGATGAAAAGGAGAGATGGGGGTCTATAGTGAGGGGAGTAATCCATGACATCTTAGATGAGACTCTACATCCATATGATCATAATGCATTAGAGGACCCCAGTTTACCATCTACCCTAGCTTAGGTGAGCCAGTTTAAACTAGTTAGGGAGGTATCAAGACATCTACGAGTGTAAGAAAAGAGGATGAAAAAACTAATAGAGATGGTTTTAGGTGATATGTGGGCATGTTAGGCCCTAGATGAGGAGAGAGTTGTGTTTTCCATCTAGATATAGTGGCACAAATGATAGAGATCTAAACTTAGTTGATGTAGCCATAGATGCGGGTAGTGCACTTACAGGGATAAGTAAAGGGATTGAGATGCTAGATGGCCACCTTAATATGTACTATTTAGAGGATTCAAACCAAGGCATCAATAATAATCATGGTTAGGTCATGATATAGATAGGATGGGACCTAACCATAGAGCTAGAGAATTGTATATGGTTGTATTTGTCATTTCATAACTCATGAGGTATATATATGATGTATCATTTTGGCATATTATTTGTTGGCTATGTATATTGTAATTATGTTTTATTATGTTTGTTTATTATGGTTTTGGCTATGGATATGTTGGATATATTTATTTCTAGAACATGTATTTAGCTTTGTATTATATGCTATAGGAAATATATGAGATGTGTTTTCTTTTCTAGCATTATGAAAAATTCATGCATGGTTAAAAAGAAATAGGTAAAAGGGACTTTGGAAAATATTATCAATCAATAAAATGTACTACACACTATTTCAATCTAGGAAATGTGTAATAAAAAGAAATAACTAAGTATAAATAACCAAGAAATGATAAAACAAGATGGTAAAAAGGAATTTGTTTTTAAACCAAAGTGAAAGATTTTTGTACCAAATTAAAACAAGTAAAACCATACTAATTTTCATTAGGAAGTATGAAAATAATGTAATAAAATGGAAGGTATGTAAAAGGAAAAAAATGGTATAAAAAAATCAATTAAGTCAATAAATTATACTAAATCATGTTGGGAAGTATAAAATAAATAAAAAATTGGAAAAAGATTGGTCTTAAATTGATCACACTAATTCAAGCTAGGAAATATGAAAAATTCAAGAAATGGTTGTATTCTTACATGAACTTGAAAAATACAAAGATAAAATCCAAAGACGAATGAAGTAAGAATAAAACACACTAAATCAAGTTGGGAAGCATGTAAATTATGTTTAACATCATAATCAATTGAATCTTATCTCATAATTGAGACATGTAATTTTGGATTATGACTCGGGTATTGGAAAATTTTATGAGGAATGTTAGGTCCTATACATGGTCTTACACTACAACTCACAAAGAGAACAACACTAGGGTGGAATAAATAGGAAAAATTATTTAAGAAAATATGTGGGTAATATGAAGGTAATTTGTGAGGATTGGCAGGTCTTATCCATGATTTTATAATACAACTCACAAATGAAATCCTAAGGGAGTGATTAGTAGACAAAACAATATTTCTCAAAAGGAAATATGATGGATATATGGAATGAAAAAAAAGGAATGCAAAAGTAAAGATTTAGGAATATTATGAGAAGACCTTAGGAGACAAGAAGCATACTAATAAAATGAGAAGACACTAAATGAGTAGTGGTCATCTACGTATAAAGGAAACTTGTTATTTATAGACACAAAGCTCTATAGATAGATATGCATGCTACTAAGATCAACTCATGAAGGTATATTGGTACATGAAAATTAAATGGACCTACCTTCTCATGATGTGTTCCCTATTATTTAGGACCAATTATAGATCCATTAGTCTACTATGAACATTGGGTACCTATGTGAGAAAGTAGGTAGCACTAAAATATTTTTTTATGCTCCTCTTCTAATCTACTAGCCTATCACACCTCAAAGGAACTCGGCTCTATTGTGAGGAAAATTATGGAGTTTGAGCTTTGAATATAAGAAGGAGATGTGCTTTGAATCATGTATTTTAGTGTGATTTTACTTGTAAGAATATGTTTGCCTTTTGATATTATTGCCTTTTATTTAAATGATTTGGATCTTTCTATTTTATGGTTTTTTAAAAAATTCCTCCTCCAAATGGACTTGGAATGATCAATCATGAGAGATGAATTGATACACATGAATGAGTTGTAGGATAAGGATAAAGGAAGCTAAGTAACCAAAGATAAATATTGACTAGGACACTTGGGCTTGACAATAAACTAAATGTGATCTCAAGTCTCAACTGTGTATATGATTAGTCTACAGAAAAAGGAAGATGGGAAAAAATAGATCCAAAAAGTGGACTAGTGTAAGGATATATTAATGATTATGATTAACTGATCACATGGTAAAATGGATACAATGACCAAATGGAATAATATTTGTATAACCAAGTCATAATGATAATTAACAGTGAAAATTTGAGATAAGAAAGCAAAAAATGATGAAGAGGAAAGAAAATATTTTTGAGAAAAACTCAATCAAAAGAGAGAAATCAATGATAAATAAATAAAACCAAATGTGAAATATAAATGGTAAGATAAGCAATATATAGTACAATAAGTAAGATCACCATATATGATAAATAAAAATTTAACACAGTGTCAAATGATGAAATAAATAGATAAACATAAGATTTGAGCACACATCCAATGCAAATGAAAATGTGAAAGCACATTGCATGTTCTCATAAATAGTATTAAATCTATCCACACAAATTATCCAAAACATCAAATAAATCTCTATGAAGTTGAAGATGAACCACTGCTATTGTCTCATCAATATTTAATGAATACTAGCCAAATACCTCTTTTATAATCTCCTCCACACAAAAAATTAGGAATGCTCAAAGGATCATTCTAAGGAAGTAAATTAGGAAAGGGATGGTTACAAGAATGCATGGAAGTAGGTTCTAAGGGAGATGTAGGAATCATAGGTAGAGAAGGATCCATGGGTGAAAGACTCATGGGTGTAAAAGGATCAATAGGTGAGGTAAGGTTCATAGGTGAAGGAATCATGGGTGGAGGCACTAAATGTGGTTAAAGGACCGTAGGATGTGTTGGAACCATAGGAGGTGGAGCTGTGGGAGTAGAAGGAGGAGATTTATTGAAAGGATGTTTTTTGGAGTGTTAGTAGGTAGGGGGTTTGTTTGTTTTCCTAAAAATATTGATACAACAATGTGGACAACATAAAAAACACAAAAGGTGAGAGAGATAATACATAATAATAACAATATATATTATATATTTTCCACTTCAAAATACACATTCAAAACATTTATAAAAATTCATTCAGAGCTAATTTAATATTTTAAAAATTCAAACTATGTTTTGTGCCAAAATATAGAGCTACCTGTACATTCACTATGCTACTAGACATACACCTTCTATCCTCTACTATTCTATTTTTTCCTTCTGCTACAATATCCTTGATCTCTACTCAAACATTCCCTTACACTTTTGTTACTGCTACAGGCTTTCTTTCTCAATGTCTTACTCTTCAAAAATTCCCTCCTTCAAAACTAACCATAACTTTTCTTTATTTTTGTATTTTTTACATGCCTATGAAAATAGGCCCTCAAATCTTATTTCAAAATAACCTACCAAAAATAAATGCTAGTAGGCAAATAGTTGTGGGGGTTAGATTGAAGAGATCCCCAAAAATTAACACATGGGTAGGCTGAATTAAATTCTCTGATAAAAGATTAAATTTCAACACTCCCCCTTAATCTGAAGTTAGATGTGTCATTTTATTATTTTATTTTTAAAACTAATGTTTGGAGATAAACTTTTGCATTTGCTTTTTTGGACCAGATCTCTAGAGTTATTTTTATCATTCTAAACCACCTCTAAAGCACAATTTTACATATCTAGAGCACTCTATCTGCATCTCTAAAGCATCTTTAGAGCTGGCCTATAATCTATAGTTGGACTAATGAAATATGTAGATGTAATGATGAAATTTGTAGTTGGACTAATTAAATCTATAGCTAGATTGGAAAAATCTATAGCTGGACTAATGAAATCCATAACTAGACTATCAAGATCCATAACTACCATATTGAAATTGATTACTCTATTATAGGATTATGTAACTACCATTAAAAAATTTAGGCCTAATTATATTACATTTATGAACCCTAACCTTACTCTTCGATGCATGAAAGTGTCTTTAGATAATGGCTTAGTAAAAAAATCAGCTAGCTGCTAATTGGATTTGCAATATTGTAAATCAATCTCTTCTCATTCTACCAACTCCCTTATGAGTTGATAATAGATCTCAATGTGTTTGATTCTTCTATGGAAGAATAGATTCTCTATCATGTCTATTGATGAAATGTTGTCCTAATAAATAGTTGTATCATATTCTTACCACTCATTCAAATTGCAATGATCCTTCTCAACCAAATAACCTGGCATGCAACTATATTGGTTGGTATGTACTCCACTTTAGCTGTATAAAGTGACACTATTGGTTATTTCTTTGAATCCCAGGATATATATCTTAAACCCATGTGAAAAAACATAGTTTTTTATGCTTTTCCTATCATCTACATTACCTACCCAATCATTATCCATGAAACTAGCTAGCTTCAACTCATTAGATGCACCATACAAGTTTGCTTTACCTAGTGTGCCATTCACATATCTTAGGATCATCTTTCCTACTTACCAATGTGTGTCCTTAGGTTTATCCATGAACCTAAAATTCAAATTTATTGTATACATCAAATCAAGCCTAGTAGATGTCAACTACATGAGGCTTTCAACCATGTTCTTATAGAGGGTTGGGTTTACTTCCTTACTATTATCCTCTTTACTCAGTTCTAAACCTATATTTATTTGTGTTGGGTTAAGTTTACTATTACCCATTTTAAATCTCTTCAAAATATATTTGGCATAGTTAGTTTATGAAATAAATATGCCATGCTATGTTTGTTTGACCTCAATGCCAAGAAAATACTTTAGCAAACCTAAGTTTGTCATCTCAAACTCGTTCTTCATTACCTATTTGAAATAAACAATGAAGAGATTACTATTTCCAATAAAAATCAGATCATCTACATGTAAAACAACAATCAAAATACTACCTTGAGCTAATTTGATGTAAAGAGTGGGTTCACTACAATTTTTTCTAAATCCCTTACTCACTAATTATGAGTCTATTATTATATACCATGCCCTAGGTCCTTTTTTCATCCCGTAGAGGGATTTATAGAACCTATATACATTGTCCTCTTGCCATGGGACTTCATAGGTAGGTGGATGCTCCACATGCACTTGTAGACAAGGAAAAAAAAGCTTGATAACAAGTTATAAACTAAAACAAGACAATTTTTGTAGCTAATATAGGAAAGGAAAAGCTAAAGGGAAACAAATAGTCAATTGGATCAATTTCATCCAATAAAATTGAGGCACACAATATAAAATCTTATACTAACACTGTCTAATGGAAGTTTTTTCACACATAACTAAGCAAAGATTAAGCAATCAACTTGAAAAAGTGAAGATCTAACTAATTGGTCAACTTAAGATATTTTATTAGATCATTAAGAGATGATTTTAAATGTTATGGGAAGTTGGATATAATGCAAGGAACTAAATAACAATCTAAGGATGATTTCAAGTAGTTTGGGATGAAAAGGACTATAGTGGAAATGATACAAGCTTGGTATTCAGACCTAACCCCTCACTTCACACACCAAAAAAATAATGGTGTTGCGTTCTAGTTGGGTTCTTAGTCAAAATAAACCATTAACCATGCTTAATACTTAACTAAAGTATCAAGTTGACTTTCCCCTTGGTGATGAAATCCAAGTAGGTTAGCCTTGGGTATACATAGGTTAAAGTAATTTTTTAAATTATGTTATTTGGCCATGTGCACATAAAATAGAAATAGTGAAACTAAAAAACTAATTAAAACCCTCCTAATTAGACTATGTCAACTATTTTAAGTAGGTAAGTAATAAGAAAAGAAAGCGCAAATTAATTACTAGTATATAGAGATTAATTTTAACTTAAAACAAGGTATAGTGTTGACACTATATACATAAAATAAAAAATAGGGTCAACAAGGTCAAATTTGTACCTAAAAAATGAGGTCTGAAGATGAAAAAGGTCATCCAGGGTTGACCTATTAGGAAGCACACAAAACACAAAATTGGGTCGATAGTGTCAATCCAGTTGACTATGCAAGGGTAGTTTTGAATACTACAAACTATGAAAGGAAATATAATAAAAGAAAGAGATAGAGAGATATAAAAGAACCTTAGTGGATAAACTATGAAAAGGGGGAATATTGTTGATCAAAACCCTTTAATAATGCTAACAAAAACTGGTAACTAGGTCGACTAGATTGATCAAGCTATGCAGGGACCTATAATTGAAGCATAAAAATGTATAGGGTCAACCAAAGTCAACCTAGTATGATGAAATGGATGTCTGAAAGTGTAGAAGGTTGAATAGGTTGACATAATAGTTTCAATTGGAAATTTGGAAGTCTAGAAACCTATACTGGGTCATCTGAGTTGATCTAATTGCCTATTATTGAAAACCTACACATAGAGATTAGAACTTGTTCAAGAGAGTCAATATAATATGATAGATATATGATAAAAATAATGATAGAAAGTGAAATAAATCTTGCAATGGTTAGTTTCATATCAGGTTCACTAGAATGTATGTAATAAAAAATGTGTCATGTTTATAAATCAATCCCATCTCAAAGAAGATATAGTATACCTACACTTCCTATTGGGAATACACTTGTTAAGAAAGATCATGAACAATATGGGGATATGATATACCTAATTAGGGGATCACTTGTCACAATGCTCCATGTGATCTATGGTTACAAAGCCTATAGTCTAACACAATCATGTAACAAACCTAAAAGAGTCCTAAGGTTTGATATTTCACTTATGTATAATAAACAAGAAAGTAAATATAATTTAGCACACACCAAATCTTGCGGCACAAAGTGGAGGTTGGAAAAAAATAGACAACTAAACTAAATATACATAAAATACATATACTCACATAAATTTATAACAAATCCTAATGCATGGAAAAGAGAATCACAACTACACTATTTATGTACTCTTATAAAGGACAAATAAAGCTAGGAATACTTGCCTTAAAAACAAACTTATCGAGCCTCAATCTCTCCCTTACCTAAGGTGTTTTGCAAGACATTGTTTTGGTATGTAAGGATAAAGAAGACAAATTATCTCTAGGCTACAAAACCTATTTATGAATATAAAAGAATTCACAAAAAAAAATCCATATCTCCAAAGAAAATATGGAACCCTAAGATTTATTCCTCGAGTAGAATGGTCATTAAGTAGATGTTTGTTTGCACTTATTCTTCATCACTTCTCTTTTATATAAATGGATAGAAATTAATTTGTATATATAAGTGGATATTTACCTAATTTTTTCCAAAAAAATCATCTATATAGGGTTGGCCATGGTCCACATAGTGTGTTTTCAAGGATAATTCACTAAGTCTGAACTAGGTTAGTTGAAAGGCTAACAAACCCAAAAAATGAAAAATACCCCTAAACTATATAGGGCCATCCATGATCAACCTAATATAGTTGATATTCTTAAAGGTAATTAAGGCAAGAAAATGTGGATGGAAAGAGGAAAATGATTAGAATAGGTAAGATTAATAATAATAATCTTAGGGTTAATAGTTTTCATAGATGAGTGTGTAGATGGCAAATGTCAAAAGGGACAATAATCTTATGAAGCACCAACAATATACCCACCCATTTATCAGTGCACCCCTTAAGGCATACATAGAGATATTTAGACTCAAAAGGTTCCTACATAATACAAAGTATTATTAATAAATAAAATTTTAAAATATTATGTGTATACCCAACATGTTTTCCCCCATGACATCCTTTTACAATATTTTCTCTAGTTTGAATTTGACCATATTTGGATTTGACTTTTGATATTGACACTTGATCTTGATATATTTTTTTAATCATGTGCCACCTAGAAGTTCCTAATTTCATTCTCAAGATACTATTGATTTTTTAACCTCATGTATACCATTGATCTTTCTCTACATGAATGAATGTGAGTCATAGATCTTCTACCAGTTAATGTAGTTGAGACACCTAAAAATTTATGATTCATCTTCAAGATCCACTGACTCTTTGACCTCATACTCATCATTGATCTACCTTTTCTTTATTAAACACAAACCATTGATTTGATTAGTCTCATGGGCCTTTTTAGTCACTACACAACATTAGATCTCTATTTATGTACCTGAGATCTTACCACTTGTCAATGACACATCTATGTTGACCTTTTAACTTCATGCTCACTATTTATCTTTGATGTACAATCAAATATGAGTCATTATACCCCTAAAATCCATTGAATCATCAAGTTTCCCACTGACCATTATATATTGACCTCTCTTGAGATTTGGACATTTTTTAGATCCATGTTCAACCTAGGAACATTTGAATTTAAATGGTTATTTTCCATATCTTTAACTTGAAATTCTTGTACATGTTTCACTCTATCAGTCTATATTTAAACCTTCATATATTGATATAGAAAGCTTATCAAGATATATTGGCCTATAAGGCTCCCTAAGTGTATTTATTAAATGTGTAATTAGATTAAATTATTTGTTTTTGCATGACTTGCTATGATGGTCTAGCTCTTTAAGATCACAAAATTCACACATTAAACTTGATTAAAGTGTTTAAAAATATTTAAAATGATAATTTATCTCTTCTTGGAATATTTTTCTCTTTCCACCTTTGGATCACCCTTTAATTAGGACCCTACTCAACTCCTTATTCTAGATTAGACACATTTTGGTTTGTGGGCCAAATTGGCCAACAGGGACCTCAAGGAGTCAGGGGATGTTACACGGGTTATTAAACCTTAATTTTTTAGAATTTTTTCATAGGTTTTATGTCACATATTTATGGATTATCTTTAAGGGTGAAAACTACCAAAAACCCTCCTAAAACCCCAGTTTCAACCCATTTACAGAGATGGAGTTAAAAACCTCACCAAATTATGTATTTTCCTCATGAAACATACCATAGGTTATATTAGACTCTCAGACGGTCATCCATATGTAATTTTATTTTACCTTCCTTTGTATGGAATTATAGAAAAGTTGTAGTTTTTCATGTTTTTAGGCTAAAAAAAAGGTTAATGAGCATGCATGAGGATGTAAATCACTTGGTAGGATAGATTTATAATTTTTATACATGATAAAATTTAAAAAAGTAGAAGAATCATCCATAGGTGCCCAAACCATTAAATCCTTTTGGGTCAGTCAGAAAAAGCCTCAAAAAGGCAAGCCTTCCAAAGGCAATTTCATGGTTATAATACCTCTAGGTTATTATAGACCACCAAATTTGTCATGGAGAATTATGTGGGAATTATAAAAGTGAATCAAATTATTTTTGGAGGTTTCACACATGTGTGAGCTCCCAACAACAAAATTTCACTTTCTAGGGCTAAAAGGGTTAATTTAGATTAATTTTGCAAAGAAAAGGTGATATAAAACATATCTACACTTGGAGTTTAGACAATAATTTTTTTTAAAACATTAGAGGGATAGAGGTTACCTATAATGAGTTTTATTTTCTTATCATCACCTCCAATTTCTCCTAGGTAAGGAACCTTGAAGAAAAAAGGCTATAAGGAGTTCAAGGAAATTGCATAGTTTTGGTGTCAAATAAAGTTTATTTGATTTATTAAGATGGAATAAATCACATTTTACTAGGTATGGTATTATAATTTTAATCCTTTCATGGTTTATGTATATATACTTGAATTAATTTTGAAGAAATACTCAACATTACATTTTATGCCTTAGTGAAAAAAGAAGAATTAGAGAGTTTGAAAGATAAATAAGTGCATATAACTCTTCATAAGGTATTAGGAAGTTATTGAGTGATATTTTACACCATATAATAGAATTTAAAAATTCATAATAATGTTTCAAATAAAGGAAATCAAGTTGGAATAAGTATTAAATTCCTAATAGTTCTCTTCTTCCTTCCTGTGCCCCATTTGGAGATAAAGTCAAATTGGATTGAAGAAGTCACCTAACAACCTCAAAAAAGTGTTTAAAAATCATAAATGAAGATAAATAAGGGGTAAAATAATTAATTTAATTTACTTTAAGGCTTTTTCCATGGAAGAATACCTGATCATCAAGGAAATATGTGATCTAAAATCTAGGGGTTGGAACATTAATCTCAACACTCTCCAAGTGCTCTAAGCTTGACCAAGAATTATGAAAAGTTATCTAAGCCCAAAAAAATGGTAAATATATATTCCATGCCAAAATATGGAGTATTAATATTTAAAATGTTGAATAATGCTATGTACCATTTTGGAGGAGCTATTTGAAATGACATTTTCCTAGTTTTGAGGCTTTTGTCTCCTCTCTCCTCTCTCTCAATTCTTGATATGTAATCCAATGTTTAGAATTAAAAAGGATCCTTAAATTTATTTTTTAAAATTCCATGATCATAAAAAAAATTTACTTTCCAATTTTTATTAATAAGATAGGATTCATACCTCCTCAAAGCTGGATTTAGTGTATTCTCATGGTTTGTTAATTGATGACAATGATAGTTCTTACTTCTTCTCATCTTGTCCTATCATTTTTACCTATTTATAGGTGTTAAGATCATATTTATATGTTTAATAGTGTGCTTAAATAATCTTTTTTGTGTCGATTTAAGGCTTTCTTTAGTGTGTTTGAAATACCTATTGAATAGGTACCTTAGATCATGTATCAAGCCTAAGCCTTTATGTGAAACATTAATGTTTGGAGGATATTTTTTGAGAAGTGTAGTTATTTTTATGTTTATATTTATATTCATAATTATAGTGTCTAAAACACAAATGGATGTCACATTTTTGTGTATCACCCTAGTTAGATAGGTTTTCATTTAAGTCTACCCTCTTCCCTTTTCCCTTACAAACTAGTAGTGTAGAGTAAGGATCCTAACTGATACATCAAAGGGAGATATCCCTTAGAATAAATAAATTAAATCCAAATATTATTCCACCCATAGTCTAGGATTGTTTCCATGTTACCTTAGATGGTGAAGGTCTAAAACTACCTTCACAAGGGTGCAAGTCTAAAAGACAATAGTTTTTGGCATGCTTTTTGGGACTCATTAGAGTTGGTCTTGGTGAAATTATAGTTGAAGAAATATTATTCATGAAGTATTTGGTGACTAAAATATCAATCAATTACTTATAATAGTTTAGGCATAGTTTCTAAGTAAGTCTAAATTAATTGTACTATTTTGATGTTGTTTTCATGGCTCTATATGAGGAAAACTATGTTATACTTCCTTATCATCCCTATGATGGATTTTCCAACCTTGTCATGATCCATATGAGCCTATTTATAGTTAATATTATTTTTTTATAAAATATATGATGAGACTTACCATGTTTCTCATGATCCTTATTATCAAGAGCATGATTCTTACCTTGCTTGTGAATTATTGATCAGTTTTTCCCACAAGATAAAATGGGTTAACCCCCTATAGTTATAATCTTGTATAAGTGATTTTTATAATGTTTTAGTGTGTGTTTCAGCTCATTTTAGGTCATTTAATATGCCATTATATATTTTGGTCACAATCTAGCTTGGTCTTTATGTCATTTAGTGTCTAAGGGACCATCTTAGAGTCATATATGCAAGTGGCAAGTCTCTATGGTGATAAATGAAATTAGATAATGGATTAGGTTGATAATGGATGATAATATGGAGAGAAATAAAAAATACCCTATGGTATGGTAATAGTGCATGGAATTAATTGGGAAGCTCTGAGTATTCACCTGGTTCTTCATTATGTTTATATAGGCATTTTGGGTCTAGTGGTAGAAATTCTAAGTAGGCACTTTTATGCCATCACCATTACCCCATGTGGATGAGTTAGGTAAAATTGGTTACATGATTTCTTTCACATTTTTACCAAGTTTATATGTGTCAATTCTTAGGTCCTCCATGAAATTGCATCAAATGTTATGGAGATCTAGAGTTGGCCTCTCAGCCAAATTCCTCTATTTTTCCATACTTAGATATTTTCAAATAATTTAAAATAGAGCCAAGTGAGAATATTCAAAAAGATATATCTTCAATGTTTGGTATTTTTATGGGAAAGTGTTCACATGGGTTTTTTCATCTTGTTCCCTAGTTTTTATTTGCTAAGTTTTAAGTCTTCTATCAAAGTACAAATGGAGTTATGCATGTGCAAAGTTGGATTATCAATTAGATTTCACTAAGTTTTCCATTTTTAGCCAAATGATCTTGATCATCACCAAGATGTAACATAGGAGTAGATATATACCAACCAAATTGAGCATTTAATATCTTCACTTATAAATCTCATAAGACTAGTGGATCAAATGGGTTCATTCATTTTGGCATTTAAAACATCTCTTAAAAGTTTGGTGCCTCCATGATTCTCACACTTTATGATATAAATTAAAAAATTTGGTCAAAAATCATAAGATGTTCATGCTAATGTCAAATTAAATCCACTAAAAAAATCTATATGAGCCAAAATTTGATAGTCTATAGGATGTTAATATGTTATCTAGGATGTCAAATGATAGTTGATAGGAAGTCAACTTTAAGGTAGAGGAAATATAGCCTATCGAGCATAATTTTGATGGTCACATGACTATTAATAAAGGTCATACAAAAATAATTTGATGGTATCAAGGATGTCAATTTTAATATCATGAAATAGTCAATCACTTTCAAACTATGGGTCCCAATTGATCTAATAGTCTGCATTTTATAATAAATCTAGATCTAACCGAGAGTAGATGTCAAACAATAAATGAATATAAAGAGAAAATTATGGCATGATAAGTTTCAAAGACAAATTTAAATGGTAGAGGATTGATGGTTCTAAGGCATTCATACTAATTGAAATCAATGAAGTGAAATGAGTCAATGTTTTAATGATCCAAATCAAATTTTGACAACCAATTAAAGCTAAGGTGACCTCAAGATTATCAATAAAGGTTGAGAGGCTATTTTTTACCAAGGGCAATAAGGTTTTGTAGAGTTATCTTGATGCTATTAAATCTAATTCATATTCCATGGAGTGATCAAAGTGATGTAGTCAAGTATAATGAATATAAAGGACTACTATTGGAGTTGAATGTGGACCTTTGGTTTGAAATTTGTATGGCTTGTAGTGTCATTTATATAAATATGTTCCTCATTATTAGAAAAGGGACCTATGCAAGGTATATTTGGACCTAACATAAAAACTAGTAATTTGATATTAGTTTTCCATATATAGCAGACCCATGAGAATGAAGACTAGTTTGAGTATGATCTAATTGGAACAAGATCTAGCATTTTGATAGCTGCCATAAATGCATACATGTTATCTATAATGGTTTCACCTCTAAGGCCAACTACATGAAAGGGACATATTTTTATTAATTGTACATGTCACAATAAATTAGTTTGGAATGGCTCAGCATCAAGACAAAGCCCTAACAAATCAATCTAATGATTACAACTACATTGATTCTAGGACCTAGCTTAGAATAATTTAATCCTATCATTGTAACCAATAGGGAGAATCAATGAAAAAAAAAATGTAGCTAAGAAACCACTTGAAGTATCCTAAATTAATTAAGAAGCTTAAAGGAGCATCTTTATAGAAATAATTACAACTACGGTTCAAAGGGGGCTAAACTAATTTTATTATTTTTTGGCTTCTTGTTTCCCACTACTATCTCCCAAATACTATAAGTAGCTATCATTTTGGCTATTTTAGACACCACCATACCATGTATGGCAAATCCCAATTATATTGATGTTATATTTTGCCTTTTAACATTAATACAAGTCTATTTCTAAGTTTTGAACAATTGTCTAAGTCTGTAAGTGATGTATTTTTATGAGAAGTGATAGTTCTATATCATTCCTTCCTTTATCATTTCATGTTTGAGTAATATTTCCTATTCTAATAGGTTATATATAGTGTAGTCTAGTATGTAAAGATTTTTTAAGTGTATAATTGTCCTTAGATTGTGCAATTTTCCCTTTGGTTAATTTTCCTTGTGTTTCCTCTCACATCTCACCTCTATATTGAAATAATCAGGTTAAAACCCATTAAAGCTTAGAGACTAGTGTGTATGTTTTATTTCATCATGGTATAAATATGACGTTCATGTGGAAGACATTCTTGGTGTATCACCTATTTTATAGTAGGATTAATTTATGTATTTCTCTAAATATTTTCCACATAAGTAAGTAGTAGTTTAAGAGATAAATAGTGCATAATATATTTAGGGAGCTATCCCTTAAACCTAGAGGCTCATTTCCAATATAGGTACACCCACATACCTAGGAATGTTCCCATGTTTCATAAATCTAAAGTAATATTGAATAACCCCTTATAGGGTACAATATTTTGTGACAATAGTTTTGGTACACCTGGTGGGATGTATTTTATTCAAGACAACTTGTCATGGTAAATGTTGGTCTTGACAAACACCAACTAGAAATTGGTGTGCTATTCAGTAGTTGGAAACTCTTTAAATTAGAACTAGTTATAGACCATTATATTTTTTTTTAAATTACCCCCATAATTCATGGTCCTCACTAGGTCATCCTTTTCTATAACACCCAATCCTATTAATCCACCCATTCAACCTAAGATCCTTCTTGAAATTTAGTATCCATATCCTAATATGCCCTTTAAAGAATGAGTAGATTTTTTTGAAGAAGAGGAGGATGAGGATGAATATATCAAAGAATAATACATGGCTATACCTCATGATTTTCCTACCTTCAACACTAATAATCTAATCTAATTAATGCATATGATCCCATCCCTCTTAATGCCACAATAGGTGTGCCCACATTCAATGGTGAGAGTCATATCATACCTAGTGAGCACATTAGAGATGTTTCTAAAAATTTTAGTTTTCATAATATTATTTGAGAGAACATTCACATGAGGATCCTTACCATGTACCTTAAAGGGAAGTCTCTTGATTGGTATAGAACTATAGAAGGTGGATACATCATAACATGGGATGAGTTTGGATTATTGTTGACTTCTAGATTTGGAAATGAAAGTGACCATGCTTCTCTCTTGCATCAGATCAATGTGATAAAGAGGGGACATAAGTACATAATGCATGACTTAAATGAAAGGTTTTAGAAGACTTGGCATAGGTTTCCTCCTCCTATGAGACCACCTACTAGTTTTATGTTCCTTACTTAAGATCAATTGGGACTAAAATCATAGTTATAATTCAATCTATGGGAGGATCCACCCTTCTAGAAGCATATGAGATTTAAATCAAAGATAAATAAAATCTCATCCAATATGGAAGGTTTCCACCTAATGTGTCTATACTTCCTTTATCTCATGCTTCTACTAGTACTCCAGATGTATCCTAAGTTTCTAATGCCATTACCAAAACTAAGGTGGTTCCTAGGAAATCAAAAAATAATTTTTATTTGAAAGCAAATTTACTAGCCTTAGAGGCTCAAAATAGATAATCTAATGTTCAAAAAGGTGTTTATCAGAACCCTTAACCCTAATATAAATAGTATGGTAAACAATATGGAAAAGGGAGAGGCCAATGGCAACCTAATACCAATAGGCCTACTAATACATATAACTATAATTCTACCACTAATGCAAAGGAGATGGTACCAATTCATAATAGTTTGGTGTAGGAAGAATATTGGAAATAATACCAATTCATTGATGGAAATTAGAATGGAGAACAAGATATGGTGGATCAAGGGGTAGTTATTCCCCTCCTATCAAATGAAGATGAGATGATGATGCAAGATAATATGCATTAGAAACCTCAAGAAGAGATCTTCACCAATTTTCTAGTTGAAGACATGTTGGTGCTAAATCAAGGACCCTTTATTATAGATATTACTAGGGCCAAGAGGAAGCCTCTATGAGGTGGTAGTATCATGCCTAAAATATCATCTAATATTCCTATAAGGAAAGAAGATACAACTATAAGTATGATAGTTTTAAAGGCTTCTTGGCAATTTTAAATGCTTCCACACCTCCAACAAGTCAAAATATGGTAAGGTATACCCTTATTCTTCAAGTTCCAATAAATTTTTTCCTAAAAAAGTATATGAAAAAGTAGGTATGTTTTATCTAGAGATTGTATATTCTTTGAAGAATACTAAGACATCTATTTCTCTTTGGGATGTCCTTCATATGCCTAGTCAAAAAGAGCTCCTATAAAAGCAATTATCTTCTATCCCTGTTAGTGCCTCAACCTCAAATCAAAGTTATGGCCATGTTGATCTTGAAAATTATTTTAGTACCATTATTCAACCATCCACTAGGGATGATAAATCTCCACCATTTTATCTCACCCTTATTATAGGTGACAATTAGTACATAATTGCATATTAGATATTGGGGCTTATACTTCTGTAAGGCCAAAAATTTTAGCCTATATGTTAGGCCTAAAATATGAGACAAAAAGAAAATGTTCCCTTAAATTAGATGGTACACATACCAATATGATAGGGCTGATTAAAGACTTGAAGGTTTTCTTGCATGACTATCATAGTTTTCTTATCTTGTAAGACATAGTTGTGGTTGATCTCCTATCCACTTTGCAATCTGCCTCTCAAGGGACTTCAGAGCCAAAATAGGTGGTTATATCTTAGCTTACTAGTCTTTCTTGTCTCTTAGAATAAGAATCAGGGCCAAGGTGACAATTATAACATAACCTCTTGCAAGGTTTCATATTGAACCCTACATTGAGATAAGTTCTAATTTAAATTATGTTGTTCATGAACGAAATGATTGCATTCTAGATAATGGCACTTATTTAAAGCTTAAGGGAATTTCATATTTATTTATTGATGAATATATTAATAATACTTATGAATAATATCCTTATGATTTCATGGAGGAAACTGATATAGGAGTATATTTTATACATGGAGAAGGAATACCAACACCTCTCCTTGCCAAGGAAGAGGGTGAAGATGATGAATTATGAAAGATGTTTCTTATGGTTCAAGAAGTAAATTTGGTATAGGGGTTGGTTCTATGTTGGTATTTACATACAAAAAAAAATATTTTGCATCATATATATTTCATTTTAATTACACTTGTAATGTGGTTGAATATGAAGGTTTGATTCATGGCCTTTAATGGGCGAGGAGAAAATGAATAAAAAAAATTCAAGTGTGTGTAGATAGTGAGTTGGTTGTGTACCAAGTGAGGAATGTGATTGATGCAAATAAACCTTTGCTTAGGTCATAAAATCAAAGAGTATGAGATATACTTGAAGACTTCAATGCATTAAATATTCACTCATTTCAAAGGGAGTAAAACAATAATGTTGATAGAATAGCTTCCATAGGAACTCAATTTGACACTCCAACTACCATAAAAGAAGAAGAAAATTAGTCTCATATTAAAATCATTATCAAACCTTGTGAACCTGATAATGAAGTGTCTTATCAAGTGTTTGATACTAAAAAACACATTGCATGCTTCTTACAAAATGAGGCTAAGTTTTGTTGAAGGAATCAAAAGAAGCCCCAAGAACAATTAGGTGATCAAATTGTGAAAATAAGGACCAATAAAAAACCTAAGGGTTTGGTGACCTTATAAATTATATTTAATGAGAATTATTAGAAGAGGAAAGATAATGTGAGTGTAGATAAAAAAAGAGGAAAATTATGAAAGGGTCATGATGTTTAAAGATAAACTCTTCAAACTAGGTAAGGTATGTTCTACACTAGAGAAGTAATCATTCATTGAGATGTGTAGATTTTTTCATGATATATTTTATTGTTAATATAAGTAACTAAAATTATTTTATCCTATAATAACACACCATACCATCGAGTTGGAACTAGGAGTTAAACTGGTTAGATAAAAGTAAAGACCCATCAACCCCAAGGTTGAGCAACTCATGAGGATGGAGCTTACCAAACTCCTTAAATCTGAGATAATATTTCCTATCAATCATTAAATGTGGGAAGATAATGTTGTGTATTTTATAAATAAGAAAGGGGAAATAACGATTTTTGTAGACATTAGAGATCTTAATAGAGTGTCACTCAAATATCACTATCATCTACCCTTAATGTAGTAGATTTTATAGATGGTTACAAGTTCTTAGCATTTCTCTCTTCTAGATGGCTATTTAGGATACAATAATATTTTATTAAATTAAGATTATTAGTTCAATACAACCTTCACTACCAAATGGGGGACCTTTGATTATAGTAAGATGCCTTTTAGTCTATCCAATGCTAATGTTACTTTTCAAAGAGCAATGGACATGACCTTCAAAGGTTTGATCAATGAGATGATACTAGTTTGGCTAGATGATATAAAAATATTTTATAAGGATGCTAATGAGCACATACAAAACTTAAGGCAAGTGTTTTAAATATGCAGGAAGTATGGGGTATCTCTTAATCCAAAGAAGTGAATCTTTATTGTTCATGAAGGTAAGCTCTTAGGACATATTATTTCCAAGGATGGTTTGACTATTGATCATGAGATAATAGAGATTATTCTATGCTTATAATTTTCATTACATAAGAAAGATATTAAAATTTTATTATGCATGTTAAACTTTGTAAGGAGATTCATACATGGTTTTTCACCACTATGCTCAAGAAGAATCAGGTCTTTTATTAGACCAAAGAGAGTAAGAATTTTTTTGAATTTATAAATAAAATGATTTCAAAATATCATACCCTTGTGAATCCTAATTTTACTAAGGAATTCATGTTGTATTCATTTTCTAACCTTGATATGATCTCAGCCATGTTGATGCAAAATAATGATGAGGGTGTGGAGTAACCAATTGCATTTTTAAGTCAAAGTTTAGAATGTTATGAAGTCAAGTACACATTTATGGAGAAATAGGTCCTTGATATTGTATGAGGACTAAAAAAATTTAGACATATGGTCTCAAATATCAAGATTTATTTTATGGTCTCTCATCCCATCACTAAGGAGTTTATTCTAAGAAAAAAACTCAATGAAAAGAGGGTAGGGTGGATCACCAAGGTGATGGAGAATGATGTTGATATTACAGTGAAAACTAGTAAATGGTAGAGGTAATTGTGAACATATAGATTTGGATCTTTAGAGTCAAAATAAGAGGCTCTAGTCAACCATGAGTGTCCCTAACCAGTTGGTTCATTACTTCCACATAGTTGGACATGGGATATGATCATATTTCTCCAAAGTGCTGAGTATCCTTATAATATTAATAGATCACAAAGGATATATTTTAGATT
This sequence comes from Torreya grandis, assembly GCA_037957365.1. Taxonomy (NCBI): domain Eukaryota; kingdom Viridiplantae; phylum Streptophyta; class Pinopsida; order Cupressales; family Taxaceae; genus Torreya; species Torreya grandis. Next base: position 95,704 of record JARHVA010006498.1, on the reverse strand, counting down.
AAAATCTATTACCTTTTTGTATTGTTGATGGTGTAATGTATATGAGGGACATCAATGGTGTGTTACTAAGATACACTGATAATGACCAGTTTGTATTTTTACTTGAGAAGTTCCATTATAGGACAATATTAGGTAGTTTATCTCCAAAGACCACATATTTTAAGATCATGATGGATAGATATTATTATCCAAGCCTCTTCAAGTATTTCCATGCTTGGGTGAGAATGTGTGGACAATGTACTTTCCTTGTAGGAAAGAAAAATCTTGAAACTCTTCCTTTAAAATCTATCCAATTAGACCAACATTTCATGTAATAGGGTCTTGATTTTAGTGGCATGATAAATCCCCCATAAAGTGTTGGTTACAAATGGATACTCATAGTGACTGACTATATTACAAGATGGGTAGAGGTAGTAGCATTTAAGGAGGCTAATGAGAGTGCCATCTTGGAGTTATATGAGAGCATCATAGTAAGGTTCAACACCCTTTCTACTATTATTTTATATAATTATCATATTTTTATGGGTGTTAGGGAAATTTATTAGGAAAATAACAATGGTGTATTCTTGAGCACCACATCCAACTATTTCCCTTAAGGTAATGGATTGTCTGAATCTACTAACAAGAACCTGATTAGAATCATCAAGAGAACCTTGGAGTATAACAAAAGAGATTAGCACACCAAACTAAAGACAACCTTATAAGCTAATATCATAACTTAATAGAGATCAATAGGGAATTATCCTTTTGTTATTATCTATGGAATGGAATCCAAGCTATCTATGTCTCAAGAGATGCCTACCTTAGAATTAACACACCAATTAGAGTTGCTTGAGAACACTCCAATCGAAGTGAGATTGATAGAATTAATGGAGTTATAAGAGACTAGAGGTAAATCTCATCAAGCCATAGAGCATCACTAGGTACTGATGAAGAGGTCTTTTGACAAGAATATAACCCCGATATCATTTTGATAAGGTGATATAGTCTTGAAATGGGATGAAGATTGAGCAAAACTAGGGAGGCATACCAAATTTGATGCCCTATGAAGTGAAATGTATGTCATCATCAAGTGCAAGAAAAGCAAATTCTTTTAGTTAACAAGGATTAATAGAGAATAAATACATATCCCTATGAATATGATATATTTAAAACCCCACTATTAAGAGTTTAGGGTCTATTTTGTAAATATTAGGTTAGGTGTGTGTTTCCTTTCTTAATCTATTGTGTCCTAATAAGTGCTTTTGAAGCACAATGTGTTCTACTTAGATCTTTGATTTATATTTTATTCTCATTATTTTATGTGTTTTGTGTGTTGTTCAATATAGTTTATATGTCTAACCTTTATACTTGTGACTCCATATCCTAATAGATAGGATTAGGCAATTAGTCATGGCATAACTAACATACCACCCCTGGGAAATTGCCAAAGATGTTGACCATTTTTTCCCTCAAGCCAAAATGGGTCAACCCCCTATAGTTAGAATCTTGTATAATGGATTTTTATAATATTTTAGGGTATGTTATAGCTCATTTGAGGTCATTTAATATGCCATTATAATCTTTGGTCATAGTCTAGCTTGGGTTTTGCGTCTAAGGGACTTTTGTCATATAAAAATGAAAAACTAGTAACTTGAGTGTGGCTTATGTATCCCAATCTATATTTCCATCTTGTTTGCTCTCATGACCCTTCTAGGCACCTTTACAATTATTTCTAGTCATTCGTGGACTTTCAAAACCTCATTATAGCCTTGTTGGGACCATTTTTCCATGTTTATTCCATCCCCCTAGGTCTCATACCCTGAAGATAATAACACCCAACATAGATAGTAGCACTAGAACCTAGGGTGTCCTCTTTTTTATGATATTATCCAAGTCCATTTTTTTCCCCAATAGTCAAATTCTTTTAGTTCCACATCCTTCTCCTTATCATCCTAACATGAGTACAATCAACCCATGACCAATAGGTCACTATATAAGCCCATTCAAAGATCATTTGGAAAGGGTTAGAAAATATCACAAAGTAATCAAGAATACAAGCAATACTACTAAACCATATTTACTTATTATCTACATACAACCATCTAATACTATTTCTAGCTTATTTAGATCCTTACACCATTCCTTAGTCATCTCATGCACATTGAGTTTAGCATTTCCTTGGATTCTCATATCACAATTACACCTAACAATTTCAAAGGGAGAACTATATATGAATTGATCCCTCTTAGAAGTATTGGTATGTAGGTAGAGTGCACACACAAGGGGCATGGATCCACATCTAGTGAATCATACACACACTAAGTAGTTTCAATGTCATATCTTATGCACAAGAAAGAAATTCCTTCTCATCCTCTCCCCAAAGAGGGTTATAACTACTTTCCCTCTAACCAATTTAATGTGATCACCCCTATAAAAAGTGAGGAATCATATAATATTATTCCTAATTCATACTTTTAGCCTATGGCTTCTTCGAAACCCCTTCAACATATGTGCTTACATGTTCAATCAAAAGCAATTAGGGTTTGCACTTGTGAGACTCTGAGGGTTCAAATAAATAGTATGAGAAAGTTAATTTAAGATTTAAAAACTCAAAATCCGATATTACATGACAAGATAACAACATTGGACAATCAGATTATAATACAACTGACTCAAAGGCATCTTAGTGCCAATCATATATATGTAACTTCACCTAGTCAATTAATTACAAGTAATGTTACATATCAAATCAAGTAATCACAAAAAAGTAAATTTAAAACTAGTGATTAAAATATCATTCAAATATAAAATAATATTTCAAGTGAGGTACTAAGGGAAATGATTAAATCTAAGTTGATCAAACTACCTCCTCTACATCTAGTAATAAAATCTAGATATTATTATGCATATCATATAATACATGGGCATCACACATATTAATGTTTTGAAATGAAACAACATATACAATAGATAATTTCTAATGAGGATTTTATAAAAGGTAAATTAGTCAAGTAATCTATAGTCACATAGGAACATATTCACAAAGGGTAAAATTTAGAAACAATATAAAAGTGGTTACCAAAGCATAACTCAGAACAATAAAAGGATCAAAAATAAAAATCAAAGCAACAAAAAGTACCGAAATCATAGGTAAAGCACAAAAAATATGCAAATCTACCTCTCTAAAATGAGGATCAACTTTTAAAGTAGTTTGATTTTCATCAAAAATATATAAAAAAGTTTGATTATCAAAGTCAAAGGCTGGGCAAGCAAGCTCAAGGCATTATTACTATTCTCATAGTTAATAATGTTTGCCACCAAGGTTTGGGATTTATTAAACATCCTAATGAAAATTATTCATAGACATAATTTATCAAAGGAAAATATTTATATACCATAAAAGTCAACACTAGTATTCCATTCGTTCAAAATCAAGATGACAATGATGAGTGGAACAATACAAGTTATTATGATTTCCAAGATATCGATAATGAATTTAAATATTTAGAGCCATATTCATAGCCATTCCCTTGTGTTTCACAATCACACATAATTCCTTTGTTTGGTATAGAAAACCATGATAGGGAGTCTCCCATGAGACTCATCAACTAGTATCATTCCTTCCTAGCTTCCTTGTAGATAATTTCTCAATTTCTTATACATAGTCTCTTAGTGTTGACTTTTATTATATCTAGAAAAGATACAACAAATGTCAAAACTGGCATTCCATTTTTTCAAATCAAGATGATAATGATGAGTGGAACAATACAAGTTATTATGATTTCCAATATATTGATAATGAATTTAAATATTTAGAGTCATATTCATAGCCATTCCCTTGTGTTTCACAATCACACATAATTCCTTTTTTTGGTATAAGACACCATGATAGGGAGTTTCGCATGAGACTCGTCAACTAGTATCATTCCTTCCTAGCTTACTTGTAAATATTTTCTCAATTTCTTATACCTAGTCTATTTTCAAATTACTTATGCATAGTTTTTTTTGTTTACTTGTACATAATTTATTATTATTTATTATACATAGTCTTCCTAAAATTGATTATAGATATTTCAAATATCTCAAAATCTAAACATATTCAAATATATTAAAAACACCAAAAACATTTTCATTATATGCATCCTCCATGCTTTACATTTATACTATTAAATTATACTTACATTTGTTGTTTTATGATACTATTTTTTGACTTATCTAAATCACCATGCTTCACTTGATCTTATTTTAATGTGTGTAGTGGCATCCATCTCCTTTATTGCTTCACTATGTTGATTAAGGGGGCATCCTAATCTTACATGAGAGACACACATTGATATATCTTCCCTCTGGGGGCACCTTATACATGAATACACCATCCATGTTATGTCATTCCTATACAACACACTCTAGTTATCATGTTGATTTACATTATTTATTAGCTTACATAGATTACTCTATCGACACTCACTAATATTTATCACTTGTGAATTTTGTTACATATACCTAGTATTGTACTAACATGTCTTGCATACTTTCACTATTGTGTTGATTAGTTAGATGTGCTTGTATTTTTTAGTCTTCACATGATTATCTTCTTGATTAGCATAAGTTAAAGTGATTGTATTTCTAGTTCCTGCTTCTTTTCAATATGTGCCTTAGGATATTTTCCAATGTCATTTTCTTCTATTTATGTGTGTGCCTTTGGACATTTCCTAATTTCCTTTACCTATACTTCTGTATGTGGTTGTGGCTTCTATGCTAATTTTACTTATTTTAACTATATGTGTATGTAGCATTTAAACATGCCTTATATGATTGTTTTTCAATTTGAGTGACATGTGTTCATGTCCTTTGTTTGATTGGCCACTTAGCCATTCTTGTATACTTTTTTCTTCTTTCCTTGTGTGTTTATTTCTTGATTACTTTCAATTGCTTACAATGCCATGATCCTAATCATGCATTATCTTGCTTCTTATATTCCTTGATTGAAATTATGCTCCATCACTCCATGACAACTAATAATTAACAACTAACACTTCTAGTTCTAGTTCAATACATTACACATGATTTTACATTATTATATTTATATAGGCATACCCCTATTGATCTAAAAATATCTCAATACAAACAATGATATATCTTGAGATATCTTGTCAATTATCATTTCTATATCATATATTTTACATCATAAAAAACTTACAAAGCTATTTTTTCTAAGGGAAATCATTGTAGGGTCTCCATTCCTACCCTAAAAAGAGGGGGGAAAAAATTAGAATTTAGTCATAGAGACCATATCTCCTATTGACCAAAAAATCTATTTTTAGAACAATCAAAATAGTAACCAGACATTAAACAAGTCAAAAAAACTAGGCAGATGATGAAAAATCTAGAACAGTCATCAGGTTTGGCCCAAGACACTAGTGTTAAGACTAGACTAAAATGTCAGTGGTGCTAATGTCCATTTATAGTGTTCATAGCCAAACATAAAAAAAGACTATAATTTTTAAAAGTAGGTAGAAAACTAGGTTCAACTATAAATTTTTACAACCAGACCAGTTCAAAATTAGTAGTTTCAGTATACATTTTTCTCAAAGAATCTAGATATAGGGGGAATCATACATGACATGACGGTTCTCACTTCTAGTTTAGATATGGAAAGTGGTATAACATCTAGATTAGAATACATATTCTAGACATTAGTGATTGGGGGTATTATGTGCAACACATCTATTTCTTTTCTTTCTTAGTTCAACATTGTCTACATATTCTCAACATTTGCATGCCTTATTCCATCAGTAAGTGGTTGGAATCATTTTGAAGTGGCTTTCATACAATCCTACCCTCCACATTCTCAAGTTATCAAGTTCTTGAGTGGCTTTGACATAAACTAGATTCTCAATTTTAGAGTGGATTTTATATAAGCCTAATCTCCATCTTTGAGAGTGGCCAACAATGTCATAGTTTCTAGCATACATTAAACTATCAATGCCAACATTGTCATATCAGAGTACCTTCATGTGATTTAGGATCCATATCATACAACATAGATTTCATATTGATATTAGTTCATATCCTCACTTCATGGGTCAATGATGGAGCCAAAGGACTACTTAGCCTTTGTATTCTTGAGCCACCTATTTCGAAGGATTACACATAGTCTAGACATTGATCAACACATGCATGATCACCTAGCTTAACTTAGTGGGTAATGATGGAGGTAAAGGACTATCTATCCTTTGTATTCTTGAGACACCTATTCAGATGGATTAGACACATAGTACAAACATCATTCAACACATTAATGGCTACCTATATTCACTTAGTGGGTAATGATGGATCCAAAAGGCTAGCCTTTTCATTATTGAACCACTCTCTATGGAATTTAGCACTTAGCTCCATTCACAATATTAATATTTGTACAACATCATCTAGCATTACTTATCATCACAATAGCTTTTTTATTGGTCCACATACCTAGTGAATTGTATTCACTCCTTTCTCTTATTCTCTCTTATCTATCTTTGTATAATTTTATTTTAGATATAGTTTATCTAGTAATAACTAATCTACTCTTGTTTTTTATTATATATTCATACTTTATAGTGTGCTCTTTCTATACACACCCAACATCACAATATCTTGATGAGCTTCACCCTTACAAGTAATCTCAGGTACACTTTCTCTTTTTCCTTAATCTTAGTATTTTTATTTGTTGTATCACTAGAATAAAGGGGTGGGGGGGCAAATATTGTCATATAAAAATGAGAAAATTGTAACTTGAGTGTGGCTTATGACTCCCAATCCATAGCTCCCTTTTTATTTCTCCCATGACCATTCTAGGTACCTTTTCATTGATTTTGAATCATTTGTCAGCTTTCAAGACCTCATTATAGCTTATTCACGACCCTTTTTCCATGCTTATTCCATCCCCTAGGTCCCATACACTTAGGACAATAATTCTTAACTTATATTATAGCATTGGACCCAAGGGTGTCCTTTTTTCAATGCTATTGTCCAAGTCCCTTTCTACCCCCAACTGTCAAATTATTTTGGTTACCCATCCTTTTCCTTATAGACCTAATGTGATCACATTCAACCCATGACCAATAGATCCCTATATAATCCCATTCAAATAAAATTTGAAAAAGGTTGTCAAATATTACAAATTGAGCAATAATACAAGGAAGACTACTCAAACACATTTCCCTATTATTTGCATATAGCCATCTAATACTATTTCTAGCTTATTCAATTCCTTACACTAGTCCCTACTCATCTCAAACACACCTAGTTTAGCATTTTTTTAGTCATATAAAATGTGAATTTTGGTAACTTGAGTGTGGATAATGACACCCAATCCATAGGTCCATTTTTATTTCTCTCTTGACCTGCTTAAGCATGTTTTCATAATTTTCTAGTAATTTATAGCCTTTTAGACCAAAATCTTACTCATCCAGGCTATTTTTTTAATGACAAATCCATCCCTCATATGTCCCTTGCTCCTTGGATAATAGTTATTAAACTTAGACTAAAATGTTGAGACTTAGGGTGTCCTTTTTTTGGTATTTTTATCCAAGTGTATTTTAGATTCTAATGATTATTTTCTCTTAGATCCTTATCCTAATTCATGTCAGCCTAATATGAATTCATTTAATTGATGATAATGAAATCCCATATAAAATTCCATTCAAAGTCCTTTTAGAAGGGTTGACACTCATTTTCAAGAGTGAAGTAAAAATACAAGAAAGATAATTGAATAAATCTTCCCTATTCTCTACATATAACCATCCAACATCATGTGAAGCTTATTCAAACCCTTACACCAGCCCCTAATCATTTAAAGTACATCCAGTTTCATATTTATGTGCATCTTCATACACTATTGCACCAAACACTTGAATGGGAGAAATACATATATCTTGATCCCTCCTCAAAGTATTGATATGTAGGTAGTGTGCCCACACATGGGGTGTGAAGTGCATCCAATGTATCCTTTACACACTAACCCCTTTTTTCTATTTGAAAATGTTCCATTTAATTACATATAAGATACAAACACATAAAGAATTGTCTTTATAAAGAGTTTTATTGATAGTGAGGATCTTAAATTTGGTACATAGGCTCACATAGACACGATGAACAATACCTAAAAAAATTAGATCTCTATGAGTAGTTTGGACAATAGTGGCAAGACTAGGACTATAGTATTAAACACATACCTCTAATTTTAGGCAATCTTATCCAATCAAAAAACAAATTCCATATCTCAGTTTGCAATAGTGTCCCAGTCTTATTCCTTAAGTATCAAACTTGGTCTCAGTTGTAACAACCCAAAAAAAGCTAATTCATATTTTCTCACTTATTAGTATTTTTAAGAAATATATATATATATATATATATATATATATATATATATATATATATATTACACAAATCAGTGGCTTAATATTGCATATTATTTAATAATTTATTAATCTTAGATCCTTTAACTAAAATAGGAATAGGACTCCAATATTCCTAGATTAATAAATCATTTGGTGAACTCGACTTCAAATTTTGCATAAAAACCCTAGAAACCCTAAGGTAAATTCCTTGCTAATTTTTTCCATTAATTTTTGAATTTTTTCCAAAATATTAAAATAAAAAATTCTTCTCAAATTTTAAATTTTTTTACTAAATTTAAAAATAAATTTATTTCAAACCCTAGTTGCATACACTAGGTCCCATTAATTTTCTAGCATTAATCCAATAATTTCTTGATATTTTGCTAACACATATAAATCAAAAAATTATCTCAAATTTTAAAATTTTGTAGTAAATTTTAAAATGAATTTATTTTAAACCTTGGGTTCATCAACTAGCTTCCAATAATTTTCCAATCACTTTTTGAATTTTTAGTTTCATATTAAAATAAAAAATCACTTCAAATTTTAAAAATTCATAGTCATTTTCAAAAACTCATTTTCTCAAAACCCTAGTTGCATCTACTAGGTCTCATAAAATCAAGCACTTTCCCATAAATTTTTGAATTTTTTTCGAATAATTAAGTAAAAAATTCAAATTTAATTTTTAAAATTCATAGTATTTTTTAAAAATCCCTAGTTGCTTATACTAGCACCTATCTACTTCTTGAAGTATCACCTTACACTTATAATCAAATTGCCAAAATGATGCTCATTTATTTATAAACTTTTCTTACATTTATTGTAAATAATAATGAAACCATAATGGGACATATCATGTACATTAATGATGAAGTCTATCATATGTTATTACAAAGCTTCATCCTTTGCATTTCATGCTTATGTTTCATTATATGGGATGATATTACAAAATTCATTGTCAAAACTACACAAAATTTCAAAATTATTTTTGCATATTCTTTTTTGCTCATATAAAATAATTACCAACTCCATTTTTCTAAATGTATTTGAAATTTTATTTTACATTTTAAAATCTTATATGCATGTATGAAAAAAATCATGATCTCTATCCTTTACTTTTTATCACTCATATGGAAAGATTCACAATCTTATAATGCAAAAAAAAGTTAGAAAGGTTATGATTCATGTCACAATTTTCTATAAATTTGTGCATAATGTCATGATATATTCCCTTTTCTCTTTATCTCTCATATGGAAAAAAAATCAACATCATCATGCTACACATATTAGACATATCATAGAACATGTCAAAGTTCTTTATGCATCAATGCATAGTTCCCTAATCTCTATTCCTTATTTCCTATCTCTCATATAGAATTTTCTCTATAATCATATGGCTATACAACTTATAAATCCACTTACATGAATTTTAGACATATATATTATTTCTACCTAGATGTATATGCTTCTTTAGCTACTCTTATTTCAATGTCAGATTTCATGCAGAGGAAAGAACGCCCTTATCCTCCTCTCCCTCAAGATGGTGATATCTACTTTCTTTCTAACTGTGTCCATGCCATCACCCCTCCAACAGGTGAGGTATCCTATACTATTGTTCCTAATGCATGCATTAAACCTATAGCTTCTTAAAACCCTCTTCAACATATGTGCTTACATGTTCAATTGGAAGAAACTAAGGTTTGCACTTGTGAGACTCTTAGCAAGATAATTTAAGATTTACAAATGCCAAATCAGCTATTATATGACAAGAGGAAACCATTGGAAAATTATATTACACTACAACCTCAAAGGAACCCTAGTGTCAATCATATATATGCACCTTCACCTAGTCAATTGGTTGTAAGCAATATTACATATCAAAATAGGAAATAACATCAAATTAACTCTAGAACTAGTGATTCAAAAAGCACTCAAAGATCAAATAAGATTTAAAGTGAGGTACTAAAGGAAATGGTTAAATCTAAGTTGATAAAACTACCTACTCTAAATCCAATGAGAAGATATATATACTATTGTGTATAACATAGAATACATGGGCATCACATAGATTCATGTTTGTCATTAAAACATCATATACAATAGATAATTGATAATAAGGACCCTATACAATGGAAATCAATCAAGCAATCAATAGTGATGCAAGAACATATTCACAAAGAGTCAAATTCAAAAATAATACAAAAGTGGTTACCAAATCATAACTCAAAATTAAAAAATGATAAAAAAGTAAAATTAGATCAAGAAACACTACCACAAGTATAGGTAAAATAGTATAAATATGAAAATCTACCTCTCTAAATTGAGGCTCAAATTTTAAATTAGTATGGGTTTGGTAAAAAATATCTACAATAATTTTATTTTTAAGGTCAAGGATTGGGCAAGCATGCTCATGGCATCACTACTCCTATTCTACTAGTTTATAATGTTTGTCACCAAGGTTTGAGATTTATTGAACATCCTATGGCAAATCAGTCATAGACATAATTCATCAAAAGATCCAAATATAACAAAATTAGCACTAGCATTCTATTGGTTCAAAATCAAGCTAATAATGATGAGTGGAATAATATAATTTATTATGATTTCCAAGCTATCAAAAATTCATCCAAACATTCTGATTCATATTTAAAACCATCCCCTAATGTATCACAAGTGTACATGATTCCTTTATACGATACAAGACACCATAATAGGGAGTCTCCCATGAGACTCATCAGTTAGTATCATCCCTTCCCAACCTACTTGTATATAATTTCTCAATTTCTTGTACATAATATTTTTATCTTGATTGTACATATTTCAAATACTCTTAAATGACCAAAAACATTCAAATATTTTAAAATTTAAAAAAATTCAAATACATCAAAAAAACAAAAACATTTTGATTATATGTATCATACATGCTTTACATTTGTACTATCATGTTAGGTTTACATTTTGTTGTTATATGCTATTGTTTATCAATTTATCTATATTACCATGTTTTACTTGATCTTATTTAATTGTGTGTAGTGACTTCTAGCTCCATGATTTCTTCACTCTACCCATTAAGGTGGATTCCAAATTATACATTCAAGACGCACAATGATACATCTTCCCACTGGGGGCATCTTCTAATTGACTACACCATCTAGGTTATGTCATTCTTACACCACACACTTTAGTTATCATGTTGACATAAATTACTTACTAGATTACTTAGATCACCACATTGACACTCACTAGTTTATTGCACTTGTGTATTTATTAACATATACCTTGTCTTGTTCTTCATGTTTTGCATACTTTCTATTTTTGTTTTGATTAGTTAGATGCAATTATATTTTCTAGTATTTACATGCTTTCCTTCCTTGATTATCATATCTTAATGTGATTGCATCTCTAATTCCTATTTGTCTCTTATTTATGCCTTAGGATATTTCCTAATGTCTTTTGATTCTATTCATGTGTGTGTACCTTTTGACATTTGCCAATGTCCCTTTCTTGTACTCTTTTATATGCTTGTTGCCCTTGTAACAATATTTCTTGTTTTTATGGTATGTGTATGTAGCATTTGAACATGCCTTATATGTTTGATTTCTAGTGTGAGTGACATGTTCCCATGTACCTTGATTGTTTGGCCCTTTGGCCTCCCTTGTATGATTCTTACTTCTTACTTGTATGCTTGTCACCTAATTACTTTTCCTATTTTTAATGCCATGATCCATATCATGTAATTCCTTTATTTCTTGGATGCCAGGATATACATCCTACTAGATTCCTCCTTACTAATAAATAAAAACTAACACTTTTGATTTTGGTTTAATACATTGCACCTGTTGTTACACTATTATATATATCTAGGTATACCCTTATTGATATAAAAATATCTCAATACAAACCATGTTATATCTTGAGATATCTTATTGATTATCATTACTATATCATGTATATTTCTAGCTTAACACACTTGTAGGGCTCTTTCTTCTAAGGGTAGTAATTGCAATGTATTCATTCCTACCCTTAGAAGAGGGGGAAATAAAAAAGTGTTTTCTCACAAAGATCAGAAGCTCTTAATGATTGAAAAAGTAATTTTTAGAACACTCAAAATAGAATCCAGACATCAGACTAGGTGAAAAATACCACGTAGAAAATAGAGAATCTAAAATAGTTACCATATTTAGCCTTGGACAATAGAATCAAAGCTGGACTACAACACTAGACAATAGGGTGTCTTATTTTTGGTACTCCTTTCTAAATAGAAAAAAGATTTTTTTTGCAAAAATAGATATAAAATTGAGTTTAGTTGTAGGTTTTTTAGATTAATATAATCTATATTCAACATGTTTTGGTATAGCTTTTGCTTAGAAAATCTAGATATAGTGGTGATCATGCATGACATGATGGCTTTCACTTTTAGTTTAGATTAGGTAGTTGATATAACTTCTAGATCAGAATCCACATTTCAGACACCAATGATTGGAAGAAATGTGTGTAGCCCATTGATCCTCCCCTTGTTTTGAGTTTAATTTATTTTTCTAATCATTTCTCAATAGTTACATGCCTTATTCCATCTACAGGTGGTTGGAATATTTTTTCATGTTTGGCTTTCATACAAGATTAACTTATTGAGTACCCTATTTATTGAGTTGGCTTCCACATAATCCTATTATACTAGTTTTAGAGTGGTTTTTATATAAGCCTAATCTCCATCTTTCAAAATGTCCAAGAGTGGCCTAGTTTCCAACATATATTCATCTATCAATGCCAATATTATCATATCATAGTACATTCATGGGCTTTAGGATCATCTCATATGACATCTATTCCATATTGATATTACTTCATAGCTTCCCTTCATGTGGAAATGATGAAGACAAAATATTATCTAGCCTTTTTTATTCTTGAACCACCCATTCAGAGGGATTAAACACACATTCCAAACATTTATTGACACATGCATGATTCATTAGCTTCACTTAGTAGGTGATGATGGAGCCAAAGTGATACCTTTGCATTCTTAAGCCAATTCTAGGGAATTGAGCACTCAGATTAATTTTTCATATTTCTTTTATTACAACACACACCCAACATAATCTACAATCACAATAGGTTTTGTATTGGTTTACATACCTAGTGAGGTGTATTCATTCCTTTTTCTTCCTCTCTCTCTTACCCAACTTTTGTATGTTCTAATTTTAGATATATTATATCTATTAAGGACTAATCTACTCTATATATTTAATTGTAGATTCACACTGCACACCATCCTCTCTCTACACACATCCAACATCACACAACTTCATGAGCTTCACCTTTATAGGTAAGTTCACATATGCTTTATATTTTTTCTTTACCCTAGTATTTTGCTTTATTGCATCACTTGAATAAAGGGGGAGTAAATGTAGTCATATAAAATGAAAAAATTGGTAACTTGAGTGTGGCTAATATCACCCAATCCATAGGTCTATTTTTATTTCTCTCTTGACCCTCTTAGGCATGTTTTCATAGTTTACTAGTCATTTATAGCCTTTTATATTGAACTATTGCTAACCCAAGTTAATCTTTCCATGACAAACCCATCCCCCTAGGTCTCCTACTCCCTAGACAATAATGCTCAAACATAGACTAAGTGTTAAGACTTAGGGTGTCTTATTTTTGGTGCTATTTTCCAAGTGTCTTTTGGCTTCTAATGGTCATTTTCTTCCAAATCCTTATCCTAATTCATGTTAGCCTGATGTGAATTCATTTAACCCATGATTATTAAATCACCTATAAAATGCCATTCAAAGTCCATTTAAAAGGATCGGTTCTCATTTTCAAGAGAGAATCAAGAATACAAGTAAGACCACTAAATTAATCTTCCCTATTCTCTATATATATCCATCCAACATCATTCCAAGTTTATTCAAACCCTTACACTAGTACGTAGTCATTCCAATTACATCTAGTTTTGAATTTACTTATATCTTTATACACTATTGCACCAAGCAATTCAATGGGAGAAATACATATATCTTGATCCCTCTTTGAATTATTGGTATGTAGGTAGCATGCCCACACATATGGTGTCAAGTGTGTCTAATGTATCCTTTACACACTAACCCCCTTTCCCTATTTGCAAAATTTATATTTAATTGTAAAGAAGATATAAGAACATGAATAATCATCTCTATAAGGAGTTCAGTAGATAGTTAGGCTTTAAAATTTGGTACATAAAATTACACAGATGTGGCAACCAAAACCTATTAAAAATATATCTTTGTGAGTAGTTTGGACAATAGCGTCAAGACCATGACTATAACTTTGAACACATACCATCCTATTTTAGGTGGTCCTATCTAATCACAAAATGAAGTCCACATCTCATTTTGTGATAATATCCTAGTCCTATTCTTATAGTATCATACTCTATTTCAACTATAAGAACCCAAAATAAGCTAAGTCATATTTTCTCTCACTTATTACTATTTTTAGAAAAGGTAAAAATATAATTTGATTACAAAAATCAATGGCTTAATTATTACATATTATTTATTGATTTAGTAATCTTAGTTCCTTTAAATAAAATAAGAATAGGAATCTAATATTCCCAAATAGTTTAAATCAATTTCTTTGCATTCTCATATCAAAATGACACCAAGCACTTTCAAAGGGAGAACTACATATGGCTTGATCCCTCTTTAGAGTATTGGTATGTAGGCATCATGCATACATAAGGGGTGAGGATCCATGTACAGTGAATATTACACAAAATCTCCCCATATCATGTTCAAAATTGGTTAAATTACAATGGAATATAGGGTTTGATGCAAAAAAAATTCTACAAAGAGGTCTACAAACTTTCATCTTCTAAAACTTCAGAGATAGGGTCACATAAACCAACTGAAAAAAACCTAAAAAGCTTAGATCCTTAGGAAAATAATGTTGAATAAGGAATACAACACCAATACAACTCTTATCTACTTTTGGTGCTCCTATCCAATTATAAAATTAAATTTATAAACCTAGTTATGATAGTGTCCTAGGGCTGCATAGTGAATATCATATCTTCTCTCAGTCAGATCATCATTCACTTTCTAGTTTTAGAAAGTCTAAACAAAAAAAAATTAAAAAAATAGTAGGTTAATTATGGCATAATTATTGACCTATTTAATTTACTTATACTTTTAAATGAATATGAATAAAATCCCAATTATTCTCAAAATTGTTAAAATAGAGACCATCTTAGAGTCATAAATGTAAGTGGTAGGTCTCCATGGTGATCAATGTAATTAGATCATGGATCAAGTTGCTAATGGATGAGTAGATGGAAATAATTAAAAATACTCTATGTGATGGTAAGATTTCTTGGAATGACTTGGGAAGCTTTAGGTATTTACCTGGTTCTTCATTATGTTCATATAGGCATTTCAGATCTAGTGGTAGAAATTGTGAGTAAGTACTTTGCTAACATCACCATTACCACATGTGGATAAGTCAAGGAAAATTGATCATATGATTTTTTTCACATTTATTCCAAGTTTATATTTGCTAAGTTTTAGGTCTTTTACTAAAGTGCATCATAATTTATGGAGATGTAAAGTTGGCCTCTCAGTCAAATTTTGATATTTTTCCATACTTAGCCATTTTTAAAGAAGTTCAAATAGAGCCAAGTGAGCATATTCAAAAATATATATTTTTCATGTGTTTTATTTAAAATGTAAATTATTCACATGAGCTTATTCATCTTAGTCTCTAGTTTTTATGAGCCAAGTTCTAGGTCCTCCACCAAAGTGAAAATGGAGTTATGCATGTACAAAGTTAGCTCCTCAATCATATTTTGCTAAGTTTTCCATACATAGACAAATAAGCTCAACCATCACCAAGACATCACATAGTAGCAGATATCGATCATCTAACTTTAGCATTTAATATCTTCACCTAGAAATCTCTCAAGACTAGTGGATCAAATGGGTTCATTTATTTTGGCATCAAGAACATCTCCTAAAATTTTGGTGCCTCCATGATTATCATAATTTAAGATATAAATCTACAAATTTGGTTAAAAATCATAAGATGTTTGTTCTAACATAAAATTATAGCCACTATAGAAATACATACAAGCATATATTTGATAGTCTATAGGATGTCAATTACTTTTTTTAAAATGCCAAATAATGGTTGGTGGGATCTCAACTTTAAGATAGTCTAAGACATATATTATCGATCATAAATTTTATGATCATGTAACCATAAATGATGGTCATGTGAAAATAATTTGATGAGAGTGAGGACATCAATTTTAATATCATGAAATAGTTGTTGGATTTCAAATTGTGGGTCTTAGTTGATCTAGTAGTCTACATTTGATCATACATCTAGATCTAACAATGAATGAAGGTCAAAGGGTCAGGGAATGTCAAGAGTAAATACATGAATGACAAGTGTCAAGGATGTGTTCAACTGGTAGAGGATCAATGGTTTTCAAGTATTCATACTAATCAAAATCAATAGAGTAAAATGAGTCAATGTGTCAATGAGCTTAGTTGGATTTCAACAACCAATTAGAAAAATGGTGATACCAGGATTATTAATGGAGGTTGAGAGGCTAATATCAACCAAGGGAAATAAGGTTTTATAGGTTCATCCTCATTCCATTAAATCTAGTTCAAATGCCATGGAGTGATTAAAGTGATGTAGTCATGTATAAGGAATATAAAGGACCACCATTGGAGGTTAGTATGGACCTCTAATTCAAAAAAATTATGGCTTATAGTGTCATTTCTATAACTATGTTCACCATTATTAGAAAATGGATATCTACATAATGTATTTGGACCAAATATGAAAACCAATAGTCTAATATTAGGTTTTCATCTATAGTAGACCTATGAGCATAGAGACCGGTTCGAGCATGATCCATTTGGAATAAAATTTAGCATTTTGATGGATGTCATGAAGGCATGCATATAAGCTCTAATGGTTTCACTTCTAGGACAAAATTCATGAAAGGGACCTCTTATCTCAACTATAAATGCCATGATAAATAAGTTTATAGTAGTTTAGCGTCATCACAAATCTCTAACAAATCAATTTGAGGATTAGAACTACATTGATTCCAGGACATAGCTCAAAATAAATTGATCCTACCATTGCAACCAACAAGGAGAATAAATAAAATAAAAATGTCACTAAACAACCACTTAAAGTAGCTAGGATCAATTAGGAAGCTTAAAGGAGAATATTAATATATTTAGTTTTAACTATAGTTCAAAGGGGGTTAAACTAATTTGATTCCCTTTTGGGATTATTTTTTCCCACTACTCTTTCCTAATAGTTATAAGTAGCTATAATGTTGGCTATTACATACACCACCATAGCATGTATGGTAAATACCTACTATATTAATGTTAAATTTTTCCTTTGAACATTAATACAAGACTATTTCTGAGTTTTGAATAATTTTCTAAGTATGCAAGTGATGTATGGTGATGAGAAGTGATAATTTTCTATCCTTCCTTCCCTTATCCTTCCATGTTTAAGCAATAATTACTAGTATAATAGGTTATATAGATTTTATTATAGTGTGTACATATTTTGTAAGTGTATAATTGTCATTGGATTATGCAATCTACCCTCTGGTTCATTTGTCTTGTCTTGTTGCTCGCATCTCACCTCTATATTGAAATAATCATGTTAGAACCCATTAAAGCTTAGATACTAGTATGTATGTTTTTATTCATCATGGTATAAATATAGTGGTAATGTGGAAGACATTATTGGTGCATCACATACTTTAAATTAGGTTCAATTTATGTATTTCTCTAACTCTCTTACCCATAAGTAGGTAGTAGTTTAAGTGATAAATATTGCACAATATATTTAGGGAGATATCCCTAAAATCTAAAGGCTCATTTCCAATATTGGTACACCCATATACTTAAAATGTTCCAATTTTTCCCAATTCTAGAAGAGGCCTGAACAACCCCTTCTAAGGTGCTAGATTCGGTGACAACATGAACCATATAAATCTCATGACCATATTTCATGTTTCCCAAATGGATATAATGTTGCACATGAGAAACCTTGTCTCTAAGAAATAATGGATGAGATAGAGCTCAGGATTATATCATATGAAAGGAATTTTTTTTTAAACTCTTAGTTTGAGGAAGTGAATTATCTATTTGAAAATGTGTCCAATGACCAACTAGAGAGGAATGAGTTGTGAAATATTATTTTGGAGAAGATAGAGGCTTAGGAGAGGTAGCAAATTTAGTTGAACCAATTGTTTCAAGAACCCTATTGTATTCCTTATTAGTCTTCTTGTGTTCCTTGGTCTCATTAATTTCTTAACCAAACTCAATTTGAGCCTTTATGTAATAAAAATTGCATCATGTCTATAAATCAATTCTGGATTAGAGAAGATAGAACATACCTAAACTTTTATTTCAAAATACATTTATTAAGTGAGAGCATGGCCAATATGGGGATCCTTTAGACCTAATTATAGGATCCATTGTCATAATACACCATGATATGAAGGGTTTGAAATCCTATAGTCTAACATAATCACACATCAACCCTAAAAGAGTCCTAGGTTTAATGTTCACTCTATATCTAATAACAAGAAATTAAATATAATCTAGTGCACACCAAAGCTTATGGCACAAAGTGGGGGTTATAAATAAAATAAATTTATACTAAACATTTGTATAAGACATATAATCATGTCAATGTATATAAAATCTTAATGCATGGAAGAGAATCACATCTGCATTATCTATCTACTCTTACAGAGGAGAAAAAAAGTTAGGAATACTTACCTTTGAACATGATCCCACCAAGCCTCAATCTCAAACTTGGCCAAGGTTATTCACAAGAGATTATTTTGGTATGTAAGGATAACAAAGACAAATTATCTTGAGGATACACAACCTATCTATGCATCTAAAAGACTTCTCCATAAGACAAGATCTGTATCTCCAATGAAAGTATGGAATCTTAAAAATTGTTCCTTAATTAGAACGGTCAATAAGTAGATGTTAATTCACACTGATTATTCTTTACTTATATATTCTCAAATGGTTAGAAATGACCCTGTATATATAGGTAGATCTTTCCCTAAATACTTTCAAATATGTCAGTTGTATGGGGTCAACCTAGTCAACCCTGTATGTTTTTGGGAGATAAATCACTAGGTCTTGAGCTAGGTCAGCCAAAGGGATAATAAAAATCTCAAGTTAAAATACCCCAAAATAGTATATGTTCATCCTAGTCAGCCCTATATAGTAATCAGAGGCTAAAAGATATATAGGGCTGACTTAGTATAGTCAACTAGTGAAATGGAGTCAAGGAAAGAAAAAGGAGGATAATGATAAGACAAATGTTTAGAATGGGTAAAACAAATATGAATAATCATAGGGTAAATGGTCTTAGGATACAAGTTTGTAGATGGAAAGTGTCAAAAGGAATAATAATATTATGAAGCACTAGTGGTCTACACACCCCTTTCCTAGTGCATCCCTTAAGGCATACACTCAGAGAGATTAAGACTTGATAGGTTCTTATAAGATATAAAACATCAGTAATCAATAAAATTTTGAAAATATTATGTGTATACATATGCCCCACTTGAATATAATCATGTGTTATGTAAGTGCAACATAGGATGGTGATTCAAGATAGAACATGATAACACACAACATTGATGCTAAGTAAAGTGCAGTAAGTAGAAAGTAAGATAAATGAAAGGACATAATTGAAAAAACATACCTTTACTTACCTAAATTTTTTAGAGAAAGAAGTAGATTGTAAGAGATGTGAAGGTGTCCAATGTGAAGAAAACTCTGTGAACCTATAAAATTTAGTGTGAAAATAGCCAAAAATAAAAAGAAATGGGATATAGGTATATGATAGTGGAAAATATTCTCTACATCATCATGATTCTGATGCATTTTTTGGTTAGAAAAATAGATGAATAGAAACAAAGATATAAGTGAAATAAGGAATCTACCTAAAAATAATTGAAATTTTTGAATTGATGAAAAATGTTTTAAAATAGGGAGAAATGGAAGTAATTTGGTTATTTTGACTTGTGAAGGATATAAAAAGAGCTTTGGAGACAAAATGATCTATGATGGTGAGGAGATAACAAGTTAGATGAGGGGGGAGCTCCAGGAGTGGCAGTGGCTGCACTACAAGTATACAACTATGAATCTTAAGCCATTTTAGGGTATTTTAATGAATTAAGTGTATTTTTATAAAAAAATAATTTTTAACATTTATAAATGTTAGAATGAAGCCAAATTAGATTCTATAGGTAGAAAAACCCAAGATGAGAAATGGGTTTGAAGGAATTAGGGAGAAAATAGCTAGAAGGCACTTTTTAAGGAAAATGTAAGGGGTGAATAAGGAAAAATAACTAGGTTGACCTAGTTGACCCAATAGGCTAAAGATGAGCAAAATACACACTACCGACCTAGTAGGTATGTGTTGACCCTGTATGTTTTGTAGATTGCTAACCTAGTACATTTTTACCAACTGATCCAAAAAGTTTAGAATGACAATGTAGTACTAAGGAGGGGAAAAGAAGAGGGTTGACTTAGATTTTTAAGTCAACAAAGTCAAAAATAGGGAAATTTTCGTCAAATGAGGTTGACCAAAAACTAATGGTATGAAAATGCATGCAAAAGGCTGAAAAAAGGCTAGAATGGCCTAAAATGATGAAATAAGGGAAAAAAGGTTTAATTAGGATAAAAATAGGTGAAATTAAATAAATTAAAGAAATTTAGGCTTGTTTTTTATTAAAATTATAAGAATAATGTATTGTGATTATACATGACATGGAAGATCTAATACAAATTTTGTTATTTTTTATTATAGAGACGACCCAAATTCTAGTGATTGATAGACACATCATGGCTACCAAATCTACTAGAGCATTTGATTATAGGAGATAGAGCTAGACTAGTATATGTAGGCCTATGAGGGATAAATAATATGTGTAGTATTCCCATGAAACTGATATGTTAATTATTAGGTTCACCAAAATCTATGTAATCAAAACTAAATCATGTCTATAAACCAATCTTGGCTAAGACAAGATAGAGCATACCTATAATTTTGATTGGTAATACATTTGTTAAGTGGGAGCATGGCCAATATGGGTATTTGATAGACTTTATTAGGGGATAACTTGTCACAATACACCATGATAGGGAGGGTTTCAAAGTCTATAGTCTAACATAATCATGCAACAACCATCAAAGAGTCTTAGTTTTAATGTTCACTCTATATCTAATAACAAGAAATTAGATCTAATCTAGTACACACCAAATATTATGGAAAAAATTTGGGGTTAAAAACAAAACAAACTAAACTAAACATTAATAGAAGACATATACTCATGTCAATGTATACAAAATCCTAATGCATGGAAGAGAAGCACAACTACATTAGCTATATTCTCTTACAAGGGAAAAATAAAGAGAGGAATAATTATCTTTCAAGTTGAACCCATCAAGCCTCAATCTCTCCCTTGGCCAAGGTGCTTCACAAGAGATTTTTGTGGTATGTAAGGATAAAATATAAAAATCAACTCTAGGCTACACAAACTATCTATGCACCAAAAAGACTTTTCCATAAGACAAGATCCATATTTATAAAGAAAGTATGGAACCCTAAGCTTTATTCCTCAAGTATAATGGTCAATAAGCAGATGTTAATTTTCAGTTATTATTCTTTAGTTCTCTATTATAAAATGGTTGGATATAAAATTATATATATGTGGATCTTTGCCTAAATCCTTCCAAATATGTTGGATATATGGGGTGACCCTAGTCAACCCTATATGTTTTCAAGAGATAAATCAGTAGGTCCTGAGCTAGGTTGGCCTAAGGGATAACAAAACTCTCAAGTGAAAAGACCCAAAAATAGTATAGGGTCAACCTAATATAGTGATTAGAGATTAAAATATATACATAGTCATCCCAGTCAACCTAGTATAGGCAACTAGAAAAAAGGGGTCAAGGCAAGAAAAAAGAGGATAATGATAAGACAAATGTTTTAAATGGGTACAACATAGAAGAATAATCATAGGGTAAATGGTTTTAGGAGAAAAGTGTGTAGATGGAAAGTGGAAAAATTAAAAATAATCTTATGAAGAACCAATGGTTTGCTTACCCCTTTCCCAGTGTACCCCTTAAGGCATGTACTTAGAGAGATTAAGGCTCGATGGGTTCGTAAGAGATAGAAAGTGTTAGTAATCAATATAATTTTGAAAACATTATGTGTATATATAACCAAGGGATCTTCCTAGTTGGAGTCAAGAGAAAACTCATATACCTATTCAAGAGCCTATTCAAGAGACTAAACCTTCTTATTGTTCCACTTCTTCCTTGTACTTGAAGTTCATGTTGCCTATGAGGACAACAAGGTTTCAAATTTTGATGAGATAATCATCAAGTGGAAGGAAAAAGATGTAGAGGTCTCTAGGAGTTTCTCTTTCCCTCCAGTCCAAGACTCCCTAAATGATTCCATTACCCTCAAGGTCATAAAACCTGATCATGATCAACCTTTTAGGCTTCATATTACCTCTCAAACAAATGAATTTCATCACCCTCCCACCATATCCATTCTTCAAGAGGAGCATGTTATGGAG
Source organism: Torreya grandis (assembly GCA_037957365.1). NCBI lineage: Eukaryota > Viridiplantae > Streptophyta > Pinopsida > Cupressales > Taxaceae > Torreya > Torreya grandis. The sequence continues at coordinate 72,697 of JARHVA010006498.1, read as the reverse complement.
GATAGAGAAAGAGGTTGTTGATATAAGCCAAGTTATTGGAGAGTGTGAAAAATATGCTTCAAGTGTGTACGATGAAGAGTTTCTCATTGATACTTCACATAAGGTATAACTTGAGAATGAGATTATAGTTGAGAACAAGAAGATTGGTTTTCATGTAGAAGAAATCCATGATGAATTGGTTCAAATTAAAGTCATAAATGAGTTTGAGATATCTCCACTTGAGAAATATCAAGGTGTTATTCAAGCTAATCCTATTTAGGTTGATAAAAATATGGAATAAAAAGATGATTGGTAGTTATACCTTGAATCTCTATAAGAGATTAAAGGGCTTTGTAGGGATATGTTTCCCATTGAATATCATGTTTATGATAAATTTGATCAAGATTCACTCATTCAAGACAATGATACATATTAGGTTTATTATTCAAATCTCCTTGAAGATCTTGATGAACTTGTAGTAGATGGTAATAAGGATGAGGTCACTCAAGGACAATGCAGAGATGAGGTATCCCCTAATGAGGTTGTTGTTGACAATAAGTATGGAAAATATATTTAATTACAAGATAATATTTACTTTTTTTGTGATTGGTTTATTTTTGGTGACTCACTTGAGGAGATTTTAAGAGAGTTCATAGGCAAGAAGAGTGGCTCATTAGAGGTCATACTTAATAAACACCTTGCTTTGGAACCTGTACCATTCCTTAGAATTAGTGAGTTCATGAATTTCCCTTTTTATCTAGGTGGATCATGTTTTATCATGGTTACTTAGATTAGTTTGTTTATGTTTTGTCCCAAATAAGTGCTCTATTTGCACATTTGCTTTATTAGTTAGTTTCCTTATTTTATGTGTTTCTTTCCTTGTTTTGGAGGAGAATGTTGTCTTATTTCAAGTTAATGCTACTTGATGTCATAAATAAAATTTGTCATTGTTTTATGAGTCCAAAATTCATTTATATGGTTTGGTTGTCAAGCATAGTAGGCATGCTTCCCAATTGAGTCACCAAAATGTTGATAATTTTAAACTCACGAGTTAAAATTATCACCCCTACCATTTGAAACTTTGAGTATCATGCCAATTTGTCTTGTGGGCCAATTTTTTTTTCCTGATGTGCCCTTAAACTGATCATTATTAATCATGGCTAACAAGTCTTAAGGTTGTTTAGGTGATTTAAGGTCTTGTCCTTCATTTGTCTTGTGCTTTTCCAATAATTTTGGGCCTTCTCGAGCCATTTTTAGTGGTAATAAGTGTATATAGAGTAGTTATGAGTGTCATATAATGTGTCAAGGTCATTAAATTACTAACATATGGATAATTATATTTATCACATTTTGGACTAACTTCATGACTCATTTCTATGCAAATCTAACCATTTTTCACCCTCTATAGAAAGTTTTGATAGGATATTATCATGAATAATATTTATTAAATATTTATTCACATAATAATACATGTTAAAATCTCAATAATTAATTTTACATAATTTAAATTTGATCTCCTTGTTAGAAGTAGCCTTTTTAGTGAAAAACATGCCTTTTTGAGTCATTCATTTTGGTGTTTAGAGGATTTATGTGATAAAATAATATTATAGGATTAATTGGGTCCATAAAGGGTCATATAAGGTTTTTATAGGAATTCTTAGTTGAATTTGTTTCAAAAACCAACTTTGTTCCAATATTGACCTTCTTGGCATGCTTAGAAGGGTAGTTTTCAAATGCTTGATGCAAGAAGAGGAGAGAGAGATTTGGGATATTAAACTTTGTAAATTGTTATTAGTCTAAGTAATAATAAAATTAGTGTAATTTTATTACATTTTATTGGCCTCATCTTTGTGAAAAATCACTAAGAGTGATAGCAGGTCAATATAGCCTATGCATTTGAGAGGGGTGTGTTCTCAGACCTATTTCTTAAGATCATATTATGATGGCTATTAATTATTTTTAGGAATAATTTTAGGTGAAATTATTCTCCTTTTCATCCTATTTTCATCTAATAATTCATTCTAGGAAGGTATTTATGGTATAAAACCTTATTTCTTTCACTATCTTTGAAAATGGTCTCTTGGGTCTATTTTGAAGCAAAATATGAGATTTAAAATAGATGTTTCCATCTTAATATGTTATATTTTTTTTATATAAGCCATGAAACACCTTTTTAAACCATGTAAGTGTTCACAAGTTTCCATTCTAAGTGTATCTCCTTTGAGAGAATTTGAATTGAGTTTCTTGAAGGTGCAGGATTTTAGTGCACTTAGGAGAAAAGGTTGATGATGTTGAAGAGTTTTTTTTTTGCCTATTTATTATCTCATTTTCCATTCAAATCCATTATACCATTCATTAATAATCACAACCACATCTTCATCTCTTTATGAAGACAATCTACAATCTCATAGTATTAGTCATCATGAATGGAGCTTTTACTATGTTAAAGGGCTTGAGCGTCTCCAAGAAGATGGTATTTTTCTACTTCTTATATAGGTATATCCAATTCCATACAACTATTCAATAAATTTATTACATATTTGAGATAAGGACAATAAAAATACTCTTTACTTGATCAAAGACTCCATCAAGATTCTTAAGAAACTAAGACCAGAGGTATGACTATAATGGTAAAGGAAAATTGAGATAGATGAATAAGGCATTAAATAAATTATTAATGTAAAATTATTTGAATAAACACCTCAATGTAATAATAATCAAAGAGATATATCTTACGAAACTTCAATAATTTATAAGAGTGCATATTTGAGGAGGTTTCATATATAGCCTACCTTTAAGACCATTGTAGCTAGGGTATAAGATGTAGATATGATAAGATGATATATATTTCAAGGATATAACATAATTATACTTTATTTAATATAAAAAATCATTAAAGTTCCATAACCTACAAAATAGCTTGGTTCTTAAGGAGGTAGTTACTTGGATATGCATCTCAAGAAGCTTGAAACTCTCACTAGTATCATAGAATCCAAGACGTTCAAGGTACAAAGAGGGCCTACATGGATGATTCATGATGGACACCAGTTTAATTCATTCACAACACTAAGAAGTAAAAAACATGAGTTATATTTAAACATTTGAAACATAGGTATATAGGCCTAGTGCCTAGTAGAAGTCTCATTCAACTTTTTGAAAAGTTTAAGATTTCCTCATGAATATTAAGGTTTTTGGGGTATTTTAGGTCTCATCCTAAGCCATGTATGATGTGTTTATTCCTTCAAAATGTTATGTATTTTTTTTTGTGGGTTTTATTTTCTCTAAAGTATAAGTATTTTTCTCAGGAATGGGTTATTTCCATCCATTTAGGTCCCATCCTTATCACTGTCATTCATACTTCATCTATACCCTAATATTGTGTTTTCAACCTATTTTCATGTTTTTAAATCCTTGTCACTCCATTTCAATTTTATTTCACCCATCCACCCACCCCCCTTATAGTCCTTATCCATGTTTCTAAACATCTACATTCTTTCTTTAACTCTTAAAGGGAATGAAATTAAAAAAAATTTAACTCATGTTGGTCCCATATCCTATCAAAGATCAAAAAACACTTACAACCACCACCATAAGTTTGGGTTTGAAAAATGAAATAAAGTTTAGCAAAGGTCATGTTTTATAATTTGGTGAAGTATCTGATTAGATTCCATGATATGAGTGATTCTAAATGGAGAAAAATATCTATGGGTATGAGACCTTAGATCCTAAAAAGTGTTCACATACGATAAAGCATACATGCCTATAGTCATCATGTAAATAACATGACAAGATAAGTTGTAGGACGTTGTATTTCATAGGGATATAGACCAAGTCATTGGGGTATAAATGGTTAAGTGATGTCATAAGTGAGGAATATCACATAAAAGTAAGACTTTCACTTCCTTAAGAAGCCCTAACACAAAAAAATTACACCTACAACCATATTGTGAGAGCAAGAGGGTTAGATGGTAAAAAGGATGAGATCACTATTGAGGTATTCAATTTAACCTAATTGATAAATAGAGACCATCCTTAATATGAGTTTCTATTAAAGAAGTCTCAGACCCTCACACCAATAATGACCACCTCACGTTACTCAGCCAATATTAAAAAAAAAAGGTACATACAACTATGTATAGGGGTTCAAGTCACTTAGCATGATATAAGTTACTATCTTGGGCAATTGGTGACAAGGACACAATCATGGTGATATCATAAAATTATTTATGCTTTTAAATTTTCTAAGATAACCATGTATAATATTGTTTAACCCCTAATAAATATATAACACATAGATACCCAACTACAAGCTTATATTTTGTTAAGTAAGCATATAGTCTGTATAGTGGGAATACCTAAGGAATACATAATAATTGGGTTATTTCAAGGAAATAAGGGATTATAATAGGATAATATAGATAATTAGGGATCTAAAAGTAATTTTTAGGTTTTTATATGGCTTATTATCTCATATTTATCAAGTCTATGAGAATTTTCATGAACCTAACCAACACTTACATCCACCTTTATTGGCTTAGGTTGGTAGAGAAACGAGATACCTAGATTTGGAACATGAGGGAGATAAGTGTATAGTGGTTCATACATACCTCTTAGAAATGTATGGGCCATGAATAATAAATTAATTCATGATATATTTCAATCTTATGTTGGTTATATGTACCATACTATAGTGACTAATTTTCATTTTACACCTACAATTGTGCTATAACATAATCATGGTTTCAGATTGGCATGAGGTTGGAAATAGAGTGATCTAGGTAATTCATTATTTTTAAGTGATACAATGAAGTTAAACTATTATTAACTCATGAAAATCATGTTCATAAAAATTATAGGACACCTAATGACACATGCATACATCAAGACCTTGTAAGTTACCTACAGGCATGAGATCAAACAATCATCTCAGAGTCATGAAGGATGAGGTGAAATGTTTTTTATTTATGATACATTTTTATTTTTTTTAATCATGAACAAGGGTCTCAAATATAATAACTATATTTGAATGAGGACTAAGGTATAAAATTAGGGTTTCTTAATCTACCTATAGTTATATTCCAACCTTAACAATAGTAACCTATAACCAAATAGATATACCACCAAGTTGAGAAGGATTTTTAAGGTGAAAACCCTTAAAGGGATCATTGTGAATATAAGAGTATTTAATAAACAAAATGACTCTTTTTATTTTATCATATATTTATTCAAACCCTCTAAACACCTTCAACCTTATTCACTATTCATACATGGGTAAGTCATCATAGTACACAATCATGATCATTAATCATGGAGGTTTACTTGAAAGAAGGTGATGGTTTTTGCCTCTATGAGGTGGTTTTATGAAAATATTCATAGTTTTGTAATTTAATTAAGAATCATGATTTTATATCCAATATATTTTTCTAATTATAGTGCCTAAGATATACCTACAACCATTATAATGTGGGCCTATAGTCAACCAAGTTTGAGTAGTCTAAAGACTATTTCATAAACATTGGAAGGTTCAAGGATCATCAAATTTTTATGAGGTAAAACAATAAATATTGATGAGATGGATTAAGTAGGTTTTGACATCATGATTTTATATCCAAATCACTAGAAATATATATTCAAGACCTAATACACCGATCTACAACCTTTTAAATAAGTCCATTTCCTAAAATAGTGAGGATATGACAAGCAAAGTGTAATATGGATAGTTAATGAGAATTATAAGGTTAATTAAGGTATATAGAGGATGATAATAATTCATGGAGGGTTTTTAAATATCTCAATACCATCATATAATCATCAAGTGACACTTTTTTGAGACCCACAAGCATACTCAGGTATAGGCAGACTTTGGACCTAGCAAGATATGTAAGGGAAGTAAGTTGATAGATTTTCACCTAGGTATGATAATGGTCCTTAGAACATGATAGATACCTCAATTCTTCTAAGTTCCTTAGGAGATAATGTTAAAACTATCATCCTCAAATATTTCTTGGTCACACATAGTTACCAACTACATAGACATGAAATTTTGAGATGTTTTAGCCATGGTGAAGGGAAAGGTATGATAGGATTAATTTTGATGAGCTATATACTATGTATTTGGTGATAATTATAATATATGTCCACAAAACCCCATTTTCACAAACACTCACAAAAAGGATAACATATATCCATGAATGTAAAACCTTACATATAATCACCATTAAAAGTATACCTTGACGTTTTTCAAGTTTGGAGGTGATAGAGAGGTCATTTTGACATAAATTTTTTTACAAAGGGTCATCATGAGCGATAGAACAACCCCATATAGTTTTTTTTTCATGGAACTATTGACCAAATTTGACTTTAAGGTCAAATTTGGAACCCTATGGGTAAAACACTTAGTTTTTTAGATGTTTTAGGGGGCTAATATTATTTCATAAGGTGTACTATAGGTCTTTTGATGTCATTTAATGTTATTTTAGCCTTTATCATGGCCTGATTAGTCAATATTTAAGTTTGAGTCATTTAGTAGGTATTTAGTGGTCATAAATTTAAGTGGCATAGTTTTCAAGGTGTCTAAGTGTCCTATTTTCTTTCCAAATGTCCAATACGTTAGATTCCCTATCAAGAATGTCAGTCTCATCTAAAACTTGTAGGTTATCTAACTGAAGATCAAGCAATAAAATAAAATGGGATTTTGGCTCTTTTACAACCCATGAGGGAGGGTGACATGTTGGAAAGTCCATGAAACATATATTCATCTTCCTTAGGTTTATTTCCATACTTGGCATGATCTAGAAGTGCCATTTTTGATCTAAAATTGTTCTACTCCTTTGCCTTTCTAGACACAAAAGTGATCAACATGTTTGTGCTTAGTATGGATAGTCGAAGAGGTTTCAGGTCAAAATATTTTTGGAGTTGGTAGTACACTCATAGATTTCCATTTCTATAACAATATTTCCAATATTGGTTAACCATGATTTCTAAACCATCCTTTACAAGTTTACTATGTTTTTCTATTCACTTTTTCCTACACCCTATAAGTTTTGCTCCAATTTGGATGAGTCCATACAAACCAATTGGTGATGTTGAATAAAAAGGATTTTTTCTCTCTTATTATATTCCTTAAATTATTTTTGTAAGTTTCATGTTGTTTTGGTGAGCAAATCATCTTAGGTTTGTAGATTAGTCTCATTTATAATAACAGGTAGTTTTTTACCATTTTTAGGATCCTCATGTTTGGTAGTGATTCCATGGGGTGTAAAAAGTTTCATAATCATTTTTATAATGTCATATTTATCCATTTTACCTTCCAATACCTTTATCTAATCAGCCATGAGGATAGAATCATAAGGATTGTATAGTTAGCTTACTCTCTAACTAAGAATTTTTATTGAGTTTTGAAACATCCTTATTATTCATCTCAACATCATGAGAGGAGGTCAAGTCACTATAAAATCATATTATTTGGTACATTGCTCCAATTAATGCTTACTACCCATGTACCAATCAAGATGCACATATAGGTATTCCATGATGATGTCATGTAAGATTGAGAGATTTAGTAGTGGTGTAAAAATCTTTGAGATATGAAGAGTGCATTTGAATTTATTGGTATAATCCTAGAACTCATAAGAATTTAGAAATAATACAAACTATCCATCCTCATACATACTTCTTGTACCTTGAAAATGTCCACCTACCTGTAGGTGCTAACAAAGAGCTAAAATGTTATTTTAAATCATGGAAATGAGTGATTAAACTTTTTTAAAAATTAATATTGTGTTTTAAACCATTTTAGACCCAATTTAAGGTATATGTTGGAAAATGTATTTGGAAATCATTTATAAAGACAATGACTGTAGGTTTAGGGACATTTCCCCTAAAATAAGAAAATAGAGGTCTGGACCATTTGGTTGATAGCATACAATAGGGATATAAGTAATTTTGAGGCATATTTATGACTAAATATTGTATCCCCATCATAATACAAGACATATGCAAGAGATGGAGTCAATATGACTAATGGAAGACAATTGTTAAGAGACCCAAAGTTCCTATTTGAGCACTACTTTTCCTCACTATTATCTACATGATTTGAATAATTCAGTGTCGTTTCTTACCAAGGTGGTAGTATAAATAATGAATTTGTTATAGGTTGACTTAAATTATTAAGATGATCTTAATTAGTTTAAATTTTTTATTTATATAATTTAGGATGCAAGATAAGATCACACAATACAACTTACAGGTCTCTTTCATCACAAAATGTACACCTATAGGTTGAGTGTATGGTCACCATAGAGAGTAGGCTAGATACCTTGGTGATGGACTTAATTCTAAGCATAAACAAAAAAAATTCAATTATAAATTATGTGTATAAGTTCAATTAGTATGATAAATTCATGAAACAAGTCCTATAATAGGAAAACATACCTACATAACCTCTCACAGTCAACTATACTTGATTGTGAGAGGTAGAGAGCAAAGGTAGTGTGTTTTGATGAGGTCTAACCTATACAAGGTATAAAAAATGAATAAAAACAAGTAGAAAATTATTAAATGATAATTATGGGAGGATTTTAAATGTTTTTCTCAAACTAAAACATACATGGTCACCTATAGGTGTCCCCTCTAAAGCAGAAAATATAGTTAGCATTATATTCAACCTTGACTAGTCAAGGGGTATAAAGAAGTATGTAAAGGATTAAGATGATGGATTGGATTAGGAAACCATGTATAAGGTATTTATATCATTTATAAACTCTAAAAAAACACAAATAAATAAAATAAATGACTCTAAATAAACCCACATAGTCCATATGAGGAAACCTTGAACACAATCTACCTTTTGCATAGTCTATCATGGAATTTGAGGGAGTTAGAGGGTATAACAGCCTAAAATAATGGCTAAATTATTTTGGATAATTTATTTACCAATTAAATTATCTTCTCTTATGGTTATTTGGTCTGAAAAAATATGGGAAGTATCCTTTATTTTGTCTCAGACATAGGCTACTTCCCTTAAATGCAAATTGGCAAGCTTTAGGGAGTAAACTGAAAGGAGTGGGCCAAAGGTTGATCTAACCATGAAAAGAAAAATATGGAGTTGAAACATACCTAAAAAAACTTAGGATACCAATCATAGAGGTAATAATCCTTATATATAGTTCTAAACCCTCAAAAATGCAGACATGCTTATGAGGCATAGTTATGTTTAGAGTCCAAATGAAAGGGTAACTTCTACTATAGCATGGGATGAGATTTATAATCCATTTTGAAATGTTTATAGGGTCATAATAGACATTTATAATCTATTGATGTGCTAGGGAAATCACGAGAAATTCAATTTTGGACTTTAGGATAACTCATGCTTGCTAAGCAAAGTTTAGGCCTAGTGTCCAAATGGGGAGTCATTCACACTTATAACCTTAGATGATCGCTAAAATTGATTGGATAATTTTTATAGGGTCAATTCAGATGTGTAAAATCATTAGACTTGTAGATAAGGCACAAGGGAAGACAATTTTTGGTTCAAGACCAACATTAGGCTTGTGTAAATAGAAGAAAGGGCTCAAGTGAGCAATTTTGAGTGCTCACATCTCCTCTAAATCTTTTCATGGAGATATACGACATATTTAGGTGTTATATATTTTCCTAAACAACTTTTTTTCAGCATTTAATTGTAATTTTAATTTGACATTTGTATGAACAAATCCTAAGAGGGTAAAATAGGGATAAACCCTTAGTCTAGACCGGATGAAGGAAATGGAGATGGAAAGCTAATATAGTTAAATATTTTTCCAAAGATGATGATTTAATTTTTTATAATACTATCTCAAGTTACTCTCCATACTTTTGAATGGTACAAAATTATACAGATTTGGTAAAAAACATAGTATTTTTTAATATTTTATGTATTGTGAATGTTATATGTGGTTTTAAGAGATGAAATAAAGTTTAGGAGGAATATTTTGACTTAATATAACCCTATATGTTCATTTAATTCATAAAAATTACTTCTAAGTGTTACTACTAGTTGCTTCATCTCAGCTACTCAAAGCTAGCATAGTGAACAAGATGGTGAGAAGTATGAAAGCTTTAAGTGGATGTCTTTTTAAGGTGTTCTTGATGCATATAATTCCATCAAGGGTATTAAAAAGTTTCATTCACTCAATTTTATGAGTTTTCATGGAAAATTGATACCTTTTTGGAGGTCATGTGTTTATGGTGTATGAAAGTAGAGTTATTTTAAATGTAGATGGTGATAGATCATTTTAAGAAGTCTCTAGATGACCAAGACTATAACCAATACATGTAGAGGCATGTCTGAAATCCTTTCCTATCATTACAATTGTTAGACATATCCTTAATTATTTTTGGGATGTCCAAATAGGGCTAAATCATGAAGGCATTTTTCTAGGCTAGGAAAGAGAATTTCATGCCACTTTTCATGACTTGGAAAGAGACTTTCGGTAATAACCTTGTATGGTCCATTTAACATCCTCTTCCCATGCACATGAAAATCCTATTCTTATCTTTACAATTTTCGTTGTGACCTTTGGACTTCTCTCTTTTCCTCTCTCTCTCTTAAGTTCTATAATAACTAGCCATTTTAGCCTTTGTAAAATATGCTCCACCTGATTATGGTGAAGCCTTTCACATTTTAATACCATGTATCAATAAAGAATACTAATTTTTAACTATTCCATGACTGTTTAAAATGTTTTTTACTTGTATTATTTATCTTATTTAGTGATAACTCTTATTTTCTTAACATGTCCCATTCTCTCACCTATTTGCAGTTGGAAAGATTCTTCTTGTAGGTCATGTGAAATTTTCTAAGAAGTGTCAAGTTTGATTAAGTTAACCTATTAAATAGTGTCATTATATTCCTCTTGTCTAGTCCTCTTAGCCTAAATATTCATCCATAACCTCATAATGAAATATCAATGTGATAAGATGTAGATTAGAGAAGTTTATGTTTGGTTAGTCCCTTATTATCATGTTTAACATGCAACTAGTTGGTAGTCATCAACTAATTTGGTGTTTCACCTCCATTAGGATAGTTTTCTTTTAGTTTTCTCTCTTTTTCCCCTTATAATTTTAGGTGTAGTAATGATTTACAAGTGGTACATCAAGGGATTTAGCCCTATTTAGATATCCAACTTATTCCTAGGTACCCAAAGCTTAGAGGTGATTCAATTGTGCCACTTGGATGAGGAGAGCTAAGACATATCCTTAAATGGTGAAAATCCAAGTGATAATAATTTTTGGCATGCCTAGTGGGACTCTTAGTCCAAGAAGTTAAAATATTTTTGGTGTTGTCTTTTAACACATCAGTCATTAGAGGAATATATCCAAATATCAATGTTGACTCCAAAATTACATCAATTGGTCAACTAGCCCATGTATTCCTTTTGAATATTATTTATAATATTTTGTTATGTTTTTTATTTCTAATGAAGTTTCATGGCTGACTTTGTTGTTAAGTATTATTTTACATAAGTTGGTGAGGTATCTCAAGATTATGGTATTCTCTATTAGATTTGGCATGATTCTTACCAGTATTTTTATGATTGCTATCAACTCCAACATGACCCTTAATGTCTTATATCCAACCTCTTTGATATCTTTATTTTCCTATTCAACCTAGCCACTTCTCAACTCAATTCATTTCCACATTAAAGAAAACTCTCTTGGGATATGAGAAGTACATGATAGATCTTAACACACTAAGGAGACATGGTTAGGATATTCCTAGTCATTTAATTCATAAGGTGAGAGATGCATTAGATCTGGTCAAAAGAGAGTGGGTACCTATTGGGAGAGCCAATTAGAAAAGGATCACAAGTGAGATGTTATATATAAGTAGCTTGATTGCTTCCTTAGAACATAAGCTAAGAATTCATGAGTGACAACCTCACTAAACCTATCAACCCTCATATCCACCTCCTCAAGATTCTTATCAGTGCTACTTGTCCCCTACTCATGATCCCAATCAAGCTTATCAAAGTAATATTTTCCCCAATCAACTAAAAGAGAGAGTTAGAAATACAAACTTGGTTTTTGAAGGAAAACTTGATAGGTAGATTGAGTTAGCCAATAGGAAGATGAATAAATTCATATCATTATCAAAGGAAGTGGAATTTAATCCCTAATTTCCCTCTCATATTACATCCCCACCTCAAGAAGAGGCCTCTATATATGAGATTCCAAGTTGGAGACAAGGTGGAGAATCCAAGCCTAAAGAGATCCCATGTTTCTTAAACACTTTGTTCAATCCTAATATTAAATCACCACCTCAAGAAGAGACTATTAATCATATAATACTAAGTTTAAATAATATAATAAAATCATGGGAAAAGAAAGAGGATAAAATCCTAGACAAAGAGTGTGAGGTTGAGAAAGAGTTTGATCCTATACAAGTCCCTCTCACCCTTCTTCAAGAGACCTTTTGTTCTCCATCTCAGCCATCTTGTACACATCATCCTCATGAATATTCCTGTGAAATTCAACAAATACGTTTAAAAGAGAACCTAGAAAATCAAATAGAATAGTTAGAGTCAAGGATGAAATTGCTAAGTCAAGGTGTGATTGAAGGTTTAGAGCCCAAAGAAGATCCTATGCCTAAACACACCCCATATAACCTTCCTCAAGATAGTGCTCAAGACAAATCAAATGTCAATTAAGTTATTTTAAAATGGAAGGAAGAAAATTAAGCTATTTTATCCTAAAGTTTTGCTCCTCTTCCTTAAGAGCTCCCAAAAGAATCCCCTACATTTCACTCTCAATCTAATTTTGAGTTTTATGTTCCAGCTCCACCAACTAGTTAATCTTGTCCTCACCCTATCAATATTTAACTTTATGTACCTATGGTGTGAGAACCTAATGAAGAATAATTTGTTGATAATAATTTATAATTCTTGGTTGAATAAAACATACCTCCTTGGTAGCCTCGTTGGGCTAAGTCACATGATTTCAAGATGCCTACCCTTGCCATCACCAAGAAGGAGAAGGACATGAAAGATCTTGCAGCCCTTGAGAATCAAATTCCTGTTATGGTAGTTAAAATACAACTTAATAGACCTAAATTATTATAAATGTTTGAAAAGAGGAAATCATTATAGGGACTCCCTTTGGTGATCAAAAGTGTAATTTTGCCTTCTTGTATGAAAAGAAACATGTTGAAGACTCATTTACAACTATCTATGAGGAATGTGACTAACACTTGAAAAAGGAAGTACTTGAAAAAGAATCTACATCTGATCAAAAATTTATGTATAATCATCTCAATCATGAATATTAATGTGCTATTAGGATGGAGAACAATTTCAAGTCATCCGTAAAGAGGTTGCAGTCTTAGGAAAATATGTTGAGACCAAGGTGGAAGTTATTGTTCTTGAAGATGACCCAATACCTTAGCCTAATTTTGAATCACTCGTATATTCATTGGATCTTAAATAACACAAAATTTATTACCTCATACATAAAGAAGATAAGATTGAAGAGGTAGTGGTTCTAGATGATAAAGGGGACAAAGATGATTGGCAACTACAAATGAAGTTTTGTTAAGAGCTTGAAGAGCTTTATGAAGTTGAGGGTCAAGTACTTGACAAAGTTAATAAAGAGTCTTCCATGGAGGAAAATTACCAATATTGGGTATAATTTTAAAATCTCCTTGATGAGCTAGAAGAACTTGCATTTGAGAAGAAACCCAATCTTATTAAGATCACTATGGAAATTAAGAAGGTATTTCTTGTTAAACCACCATCAGAGGTTGTAATTAAGAATACATATGAGAAATTTGAGGTTATTTATATTAAATAAGATTTTATTTACATATTAAATTTTTTTGTAACTACTTGGTTATCATTGAACATCATGTCAATGAATTTGGCAAACATCATGAAAAAGTTGGAGGCATCAATGTCAAGGATCAAAAGACTATATGTCTCATTCAGTCCTTCATGTCATGAATCAATAAGGGTTTCAAACTTCCCCTTTGAATCAGGAGGGAGTTTTCATCTTATGTTAGTTTTTGAGTTGTTTTGTTTAGTTTTGTGTGTGTGTTCCATAAGTGCTCATGAATCACATGTGTGTTTGATTTTGCTTTATGTGTGTGTTTTGTTTTGTGTGGTTGAGGTAGTTAAGTGGTTTTATCTTGATAAAATATTTTGATTAATGGTCAAACGTATAACTATTTTGTCTCATAATTTATGACTCCCTAAGCCTAATGGACTGATAAACCTACTAGTTTAGTTAGTATAGTAGGCATATTGGCCCTTTGAGTCACCAATTTAATGACTAAATCTGACTTCAAGTTCAAATTTTGACCTGTATACATAAAAAACTTGGTTTTTAGATGTTTTATGGGTCTAATATTATGTAATATTGTGTATTATAAGTATTTTATGTCATTTAATGTTATTTTAGCTTTGATCATGACCTAATTAGCCAATATGTCATTTTGAGTCATTTAGTAGGCATTTAGAGGTCATAAATGCAAGTGGCATGGTTTTCAAGGTGTCCAAGTGTCATATTTTCCTTAAAAATGTTAAATTTTTTATTTTAGTTGTTATTAATTTTATTCTCATTTAAAACTTGTAGGTTATCTAATTGAATATCAAGTAATCAACTAAAAAAGGGGAGTTTTGCACTTGTACTACCCATGAGGGAAGTTGACACATGGGATAAGGACATGGAATGTCTCTTAATATTCCTAAGGTTAATTTTCATGATTTAAATTATATATAAGTTCATTTTTTAATATAAAACTATTTTATCCTTCTTTTCCTTTCTAGACACACAAAATTGATCAACTGGTTTGTGCTTGGTACAAATAGTTGAAGAGGTTTCAGGTCAAAAGATTTTGGGAGGTGGTATTACACTCATATAGATAAATTTATGTAAAAATATTTCCAATAATAGTTAAATGTTCCTTATGAATCATCCTTTACAAGTTTACTATGTTTTTATACTCACTATTTCCTACAACCTATAGGTTTTGCTCCAATTTGGACAAATCCATACAAACTAGTTGGTGAAGTTGACTCCAGAGGATGATATATATCTTACCATATTACATCCATGATTTTTTTTAGGTTTCATGTTTTTTTAGTGAGAAAATAATCTCATCTTGGTAGATTAGTCTCATTTGGGATGATAGACAATTTTCACATTGGTCCAATTCAATCTTACTGCCTCCATACCAATGAAGATACACATATAGGTATTCCATGATGATATCATGTCAGAATGAGCTATTTAGTAGTGGTTTAAAAATATTTGAGATGTGAAGAGTGAACTTAAAGGTATTAGGATAAGATTAGAACTCATGATAAGTTATAATCAATACAAACTATCCTTCCTCATACTTACTATGTGTACCTTGAAAATGTCCACCTATCTGTAGGTGATAATAGAGAGATGAAATGTCATTTTGAAGTGTGGAAACAAGTGATGGAAATCTTATTTGAATTAATAATTTTTTTAGACCATGGTAGACCCACTTGAAGGGATAGGTTGTAAAATTTAGTTAAAATCACTTCCAAAGATAATGACTATAGGTTTAGGGACCATTTTCCCTAATACAAGAAAATAGAGGTCTAGGAAATTTGGTTGATATCATAAAATATGGATATAAAGAACTTTGAGTCATATTGATGACTAGATATTGTATCCCTATCATAGGAAAAAACCTTTACAAGATATGGAGTCAAGATGACTAATGGAATATGATTTTTACGAGACCCAAATTTGTTATTTGAACACTAAATTTCCTCACTATTATCTATAGGATTTGAATGATTGAGTGTCATTGCTTCCCAAGGTGGTAGTATAAAGAATGAATTCATGATATATTGACTTAAATTTTTACGAAGAGCTGAATGAGGTTCAAATGGTTACATATATAAGTCAATATTCAAGATAATATCACACAATACCACCTATAAGTCTATTTCATCACAAAATGTACACCTACATGCTATGTGTAAGGTCTCCATGGAGAATAGGATAGATAACTTGGTGATGGACTTAATTCAAAGTATAAAAGTAACATGTGAAATTATATATGGTGTATATAACTTCAAGGAGAATTATAAATCCATTAAACAAGGCCTAGGATGGGTAAGAACACTTACAAGTCTTCTCATAGTCAATTGTGGTTAACTATGAGAGGCAGAGAGTAAAGGAAGTGTGTTTTGATGAGGTCTAGCCTATACAAGGTGAAAAAAATGAATGAAAAAAGTGAAAAAATTATTCAAAGAGACTCAAGGAACGTTATTAATTTTTTTTCACAAACTAAAACATATAGGTCACCTATAGGTGTCCCCTCAAAGGCAATAAAATATAGTTAGCATTATATTAAACCTTGAAAAATCAAGGGGTATAAAGAGGTATGTAAAGGATTAAGGTAATGGAATAGATTTGAAAACATATTTTAAGGTATTTATATCATTAATACACTCTCATATAACATAAATCAATCAAATAAAGGACTCTAAACAAGTACACACAATCCATATGAAGAAACCTTACACATAATCTACATTTAGCACAATTTATCTTAGAATTTGAGGGAGTTGGAGGGTCTAAAAACCTGACGAAGGGCTTAAATTTTGTGTAAAATTTATTTACCACCTAAATAATATTTTATAATGGTTATTTAGTCTAAAAAAATATGGGAAGTACCCTTTATTTTGTATCAAATAGAGGGTACTTCCCTTAAATGCAAATTGGTAGGCTCTAGGGATTAAATTGAAAGGATCGGGCCAAACATTGATATGAAATATAAAAATATGAATATGAAGTAAAAACATACCTAAAAAACATACAAGACCAATTATAGAGGTAAGAAGACTTACAAGGAGGTCTAAACCCTCAAAAGTGTAGACAGGCTTATGAAGCATAATTATGCTTAGAGTCCAAATGAAAGGGTAACTTCAAATATAGCATAGTATGAGATTTATAATCCATTTGGGCATGATTTTTATTGTTCCCAAAATACATCACTTATTTTTTTTGGAAACATGATAATCATTTTGGTCCTACAGGCCAAAATAGTCTCTTTATTTCTTTCAAAATGTTTTGAGCAGTTAATTTTTTTAAATATTCAAGCCTTTTCAGCTAAGGAAGTCATAGGTTCAACATGCAAGCTTTCTCAAAGGGAAGTTCAAAACACTTAAGGCATTTCCATAGTGTTTTGAGGATGGTTCAATGATAAGGTTCAATAAAAATACTTAATAGTGGGCTTCAAACAATTGGAATGAACCATTGAACCATTAAACCCCACCTTTGCAAGGTTTAAAGGTTCAACGGCTTCGACAGACTTAAAGAATAAAAGGATTTGAAGATTTAAGATTGAACCATTAAATCATTGAACCTTAAACTTTGAAAGGTTTAAAATTTCAAAGGTTCAATGAGTTCAATGGACCTAGAGAATGAAAGGATGCAGAAAGTTTGAAGCTTCAAAGGATTCAAAGAAATAAAATGAATCATTGAACCTTAAACTTTGAAAGGTTCAAAGGTTCAACGGGTTCAAAGAGTTCAAAGTTTGAGTGGAATATTTAAGTGAATAGATGAAGTAGAAGATTCCATAAAGAGGTTAAACTAAATGGTTCAACCAAATGCTTCAAAGAAATGGTTTAACTGAAGAAGAAAACTAAGTGAACACAACCCTTTACAAAACCATTGAACCGTTGAACCATTGAACCTTTGAACCAAAATATTTCAAGGTTTAAAGTGGTTCAAGTGATTGGTGACATCCCCATGGACATAAAATTCAAGGTGATAGAATAACCATTAATTTTCAAAAGACTTGAGAATAAACTCAATAACTAGCTAAGAAAGGAGCCGAAGGTGCTAGCAGAAAGTGAAAAGATAGCTCTAAGAGCTCAGATCACCAAGAAGAGACAAAACATGGA
Source organism: Torreya grandis (assembly GCA_037957365.1). NCBI lineage: Eukaryota > Viridiplantae > Streptophyta > Pinopsida > Cupressales > Taxaceae > Torreya > Torreya grandis. The sequence goes on along the minus strand of JARHVA010006498.1, from coordinate 54,794 downwards.
AAGGAAGGAGAGAAAAACTACATAAATTCTAAATATATATATATATAAGAGTTATTCTATTATGTGGAATAGTCCACCAAGTGGACATCAGAAAGAGCAAACATTCAAAGGCACAGCCTATTTTTTACATTCAGTAAAGGTGAATATATAGTTGTGTAAGCATCATAAATAAGACCAGATAACCCATGCTTAGGAGGAGACATTTGAGATGATTCAGAATGCCAAAGTCAAGGCTGATGATCTATTCCATCATGGCTCTTTCATAGGTATTCAATGCATTCAATTCAGCATGGGCTATTTTCATGAAAATAAGCACCCAAGTCTTTTTTGTGATGATATATATTTTAATCTCTCATTTTGTATAAGAGAGATCTCTCTATTATTAAAATAAAAGCTTTACCCAAATTGAAAGGCATTCCTAAGACTTTGAGCTCAGACTATTAATCATATTTTGTTAAATGAATGAGAAAGCAAGTGACCTTTTAGACATTGTGTTGGAATAAGCTTGTGTCATCTAGGAAATTTTTCTTATGTCTGTTTCCTAAATACAATCATGTCTATTTAATCAAACAAGTAGAACAAGTGGAAATAAGCTGGAAGATGTCTTGAAGTTGACTATGGGAGATTTTTTGCTACCATAAGTGTCTTTAGTTTGTGTTTTGTGTAAAGGATACTAGAGAGACTTTGAGCTCTCTTTATCCTTCATAATATTTCACTCTATTGTAGTATGTGGTGGAAACTTTGGGCTACACTAAATTCTATAGTGTTCTTTTTCCTAATTAGTGAGAGAAGCAATGAAATACTTTGTGCTTTCATGGGTTTCTTGTGGTTATAGTTACTACCCAAGAAGTCTTCCTCTAGTTTTCTGAACATCATTTCTAAAAGAAGAGAAATGCCTTTAGAAATTACCCAAAAATTCTCCTTTTCTTTGTGAACATCATCTATAAGAAAAGAGAGATGGATGGTATGATTCCACCCCTGTGTCTATTTTCAGCTTATATATATACTATAATTTATAGGGAACCTCTCCTTACTAAGAGGAGAGGTTTATCTCATTCTGGTTGTGGTCACCACACCCATTTTGTCGCATAAATATCCTTATGCTTTGGATGATGTAACCATTTTTCCATCAGTCAGTTGGTGACAAAATATTTAGCCAATAGTTTTTTGTGACTCCGCTGAGGAATGATGTGAAGTAGGAAAGAATAAGACAACTTTATGCCAACAATTTTTGGTGACTCCACTGGGGATGAATGAGTAATTTTGATCTTTTTACAACAACTCCATGCCAATAAATTTTTGGTGACTCCACTAGGGAAGAATGAAATATTTAGTTATTTTTCATTAGCATTTTATATCTTCTAGGGATAGAATATAGATAGATCCATGCTAAAAATTTTTGGCAATTTTACTGGGGAAGAACAAGCAATTTGAAGCCTCAAGCTTCAAATTGAAGCAGTTCTAGTTCTTTTCCATTTTCATTTTAGACTCTGGCAGATCCACCATACATGTAAAGCCAGAGAGCTCAAGGTATTGTTGACCCTATATTAGAGTTAGTGCAGCTAAGTAATTTTTATCTTTTTCTTCCACCATCTCGCCTTCAACAAACCAAGATTTTTCCTCCTAAAAACATCAGGTCCTTAATAATAGGCAAAAATTCTCTTTCCTTTACTAGTAGAGCTTTGTCTATACATATCTCATAGTGATTTATTATCCCTCCCTTCAATAGCCACATCATGGTAGCTTAAGGCCCATGGGGTAATAATTTTTGTCCTCTAAATCTAACCCCACCTCTACATGAACTACCTCGTAGTTCAAGAAAGAATTTTCCCAAGTTCTATGGTGATGGGAAGGTTCATCCTAATGAATATATTACAACTTTTTGCATAGCCTGTGGTGTGATAGGAATTGAATATGAAGACATTATAGTTAGATTATTTGTGGAAACATTACAAGGTGCTGTTGTAGACTGATTTTATCATCTGCAAGCACAAATAGTGACTGACTAGAACACTCTCAAGGCAAAATTTGAGGCTAGATTCAAACCTATAGAAGATGCACATTTAGTTTATGAAAATGAAGAAGGAGCCTCATGAACCCATGTGAGACTTCATTGCTAAATTTCATAAGATGAGGAATAGGATTCCTACCATTGCTCAACTGACACATGAAAATCTTAAATGTTTCTTCATCAATTCTTAGCTTCCTGAAGTGAGTTTTTTGTTGAGGTGAGCTGGCCACATAGATCTTGTTGTAACTTATATTTTTCCACTGAGGTTGAAGATGATCTTATCTTGGTAGGAAAGATAAGAAGAGATCCTAACAAAATTAAATCTTATTAATCTTCTAAATATTCTTCTATAGGCACCACTGATCCTATGGTGTAAAATCTAGCATATGAATTGCTAGCTCTAAAAAATCAAATGACACAAGGGATGTATGCTCCTCCTTCTTATCAAGATATACCAAGGAGGATGTTTCCTAACTAGTCATATTAGGGAAATGCTACCAAAAATCAAGGGCAACCAAATCGCCTTCCTCCCCCACTAAGGAAGCTTGCCATTGAAGTAGCACCAACTAACTTAGTAGTTGGTTATCTTGAAATTGAATCTTATTTTTATTTCCAACCTGAGTTAAACCAATAAGATGACACTAATCTCTTTGTAGAAGGCCAAAAATAATTACCTGGCAACTCCAACATTGGTTTCCTAAATTACCAAGATGAAGTGAGAAGTAAAGGAGAAGTGTTCAATGGATCATATGATGTATTTACCAGGTCCCAGAACTAGTAAGCTTAATAAGTTGATAAAGGAAAAATAGGTAAAGAATATCGACCAACAATTTCAATATCTAAATGAGGAACTTCACTACCTTTCCAATCAATGGACCCGATGATCAAAATAAAGTAAGTACCTCAAATAGCCTTGCACCTTCTACTTAAATCTCTTAGACTAGTCTCATACCCAATAAAACCCAAAATGATGGAATTCCTTCCTCTATTCCTAGTTATATTTAGTCATTTGATATAATTAACCATACTAGGAAGAACAAGATCCAAATGTCTGAGTTTGAATACTTACAAGCCAACCCTGAGCAGTTGGATAGGTTAGTTGAATGCATCAAGAACAAAACCATCTCTATAAGACAAATTATTTTGAAGGTAACTCATGATCCCCCAAAGAACACATCCACCTAAAATAATCTTATCATTACTCCTCCTATTTATGGAAGGAAAATAGAACCTTTCTATGTTTCCTCATTGATAAATGGTCATAAGCTGAGCAACTGTATAATAGACTCTGGTACCTCTGACAATGTGATGCCCGCCAAGGTGGTAGACTCTCTTAGTTTCACTCTAACTAAAACTTTTGGGAGATGTTTCTTTATGGAAAACAAATAAGTGCCACTTTTGAGATAGATCAAAGATGCCCAATTTGCATTTGTGGCCTTCCCAAATAAGAGGATTAAAATGATAGTCCTGGTGGCCAACATTTCATCTTCCTATGGCATTATGTTTGGCCAAAAATTTTGCAAGGATGTTGGTGGAGAGTTGAGCATGGACCTATCTGAGGTGAGGATCCCTGTTAAGGGCATTATGCAAAGGCTACTTCTTGAGGAGTCAAAATTTGTTGTCACCCAAACATCAGTCCCTGAAGCTCAAATTCTATTTGAATATTTAGGCATAGGCAATTACTTTATGTCTACTGAAGATGTTTCTATTTTAACAGATGAAAGTTTACTAGGTGACAATCCAAAAGATTTAGACAAGACATCAGGAGAATTGGTAGGGCACACTACAGATGAAAAAAGATCTTCCATCTCTAATGAATAAATATATGATAGAATATCATATTCTAATGATGTTTGGATTCTTGAATTTGATCTCATCAATTCTTCTACTGGTTCTAGAGCTAGATTTATTTTGATATCTCCTCAAGGAGATATTTTTCCCTACTCATACAAGTTGAAGTTCAATAATACCAATAGGATCATTGAGTATGAATCTTTACTGCTCAGATTAAAGGCTACTCAAGCTAAAGGCATCAAGCAGCTTCACACTCAGGGAGACACTGAGCTAGTGGTTTGTCAGGTGAGGAACCTGTATCAAACCAAGAATGATAGATTTTGATATTATCATAATCTAGTGTGGGACTCTCTTGAAAGTTTTGATGCTTTCAATATTTATTTAGTATTTAGAGAGCTTCTTAATCATGCAAATTCATTGGTTGTCTCTACAACCCTCATGGTTCCTCACAAAGACTTTGTAGATCACAGTTACACTATCAAACTAGTCTTTCAACCAAAGTGTACCTAATAATGCCAACCATTGGAAGGTGTTTGATGCTGATAATCAAATCATGTGCTTCATTAGACCCAAAGAGCAATGAACTATGGTAGTGGACCATATTATTTCACATCAACGTTAGGCAAAGAAACTCTTTGAAAAGAGAGCAAAGATTCATCGTAGAGATCGAGTCTTGTTAAGGGGCAAGAAGAGGAAACCAAAAGGAAGGCACAAAAAATTAGATTCTTGGTGGAGAAGTCCATTTGCTAATCACAAATTTAGAGGTGAAATATTCTATTTCTAATTTATCAAGATGAGATGTGATTTTATCTACCTCATAGTGGATAGAATTTGAAGCACTTCAATCCTTGAAGTATTAGATAAGTCCATTTGTATATATGTATAGTATTTCTTTGTTTTGTGTTTTTCATTTTTTTTTGACACCTTTCTTTTTGGGTAGCATGACTCCATAGCCCAATGGCATAGATAAAGGCACTGAGATTTTAGATTCTACTCCCTTTGATTGTTTCAAAATTTCAATCGATGGAAGTTCCCCAACTAGAGCCAGCTATTGTTTTCAAAATCTAACACTTGTTTTTGTGGACAACATGCTGATCATTTTGGTCTTGCAAGCCAAAATGGTCTGTTTCTTTCTTTCAAAATATTATGAGCAGTTAATTTTTTCAAATATTCAAGCCTTTTTAGCTAAGGAAGTCATAGGTTCAATAGGTAGGCTTTCTCAAAGGGAAGTTCAAAACACTTAAGGCATTTCCTTAGTGTTTTGAGGATGGTTCAATGCCAAGGTTCAATTAAAAGACTTAACAGTGGGCTTCAAACAATTGGAATGAACCATTGAACCATTAAACCCCACCTTTTCAAGGTTCAAAGGTTCAATGGCTTTGATAGACTTAAATAATAAAAGGATTCAAAGAGTTAAAATTGAACCGTTGAACCTTGAAATTCAAAAGGTTCAAAGGTTCAAAGGTTTAATGATTTCAATGAGTTTAATGGACTTAGAGAATGAAAGGATCTAGAAATTTTGAAGCTTCAAAGGATTCAAAGAAATAGAATGAACTATTGAACCGTTGAACCTTGAAATTTGAAAGGTTCAAAGGTTCAATGGGTTCAAAGAGTTCAAAGTTCAAGCAGAAGCTTCAAGAGAATGGATGAAGTGGAAGATTCCAAAAAGAGGTTCAACCAAATGGTTCAAATAAATGGTTTAACTAAAGAAGAAAACTAAGTGAACACAACCCTTTACAAAACCATTAAACCGTTGAACCATTGAACTTTTAAACGAAAAGAGTTCAAGGTTCAAAGTGGTTTAAGTGACTGGCGACATCCTCATGGACATCAAATTTAGGGTGATGGAATAACCATTGATTTTCAAAATACCTGAGAACAAACTTAGTGACTAGGTAAGAAAGGAGCCGAAGGCACTAGTAGAAAGTGAGAAGATATCCCTAAGAGCTCAGATCACCAGGAAGAGATAAAATGTGGCAAGAAAGGAGATAATGACTTTAAAAAGTCTAGAAATATGTGTAGAAGAGTTATTCCAATAGGTGGAATAGTCCACTAGGTGGACATCAAAAAGAGAAAACATTTAAAGATGTGGCCTCATTTTATACATTAAGTCAAGGTGAACAGAAAACCATGTAAGCATCATAAAGAAGACCAAATAACCCATGCGTAAGAGGAGACATTTGAGATGATTCAGAATGCCAAAGTCAAGGCTGATGACCTATTCTAGCATGGCCATTTCATAGATATTCAATGCATTCAATTTAGTATGGGCCATTTTCATTAAAATAATCACCCAAGTCTTTCTTGTGATGCTATATATTATAATCTCTCATTTTGTATAAGGGAGATCTCTTTATTATTACAAGTGAAGCTCTGCCCGAATTGAAAGGCATTCCTGAGACTTTGATCTTAGACTGTTAATCATATTTTGTTAAATGAATGAGAAAGCAAGTGACCTTTTAGACTTTGTGTTGGAATAAGCTTGTGTCATCTAGGAAATTGATCTTATGTCTATTTCCTAAATACGGTCTTGTCCATCTAATGAAAAGAGTAGAACAAGTGGAAATAAGTTGGAAGATGTCTTAAAGCTGACTATGGGAGATTTTGTGTAACCATAAGTGTCTTCAGTCTATGTTTTTTGTAAAGGATACTAGAGAGACTTTGATCTCTCTTTCCCCTTCATAATCTTTCACTCTATTGTAGTATGTAGTGGAGACTTTGGGCTACACTATGTTTTATAGTGTTCTTTGTCCTAATTAGTGAGAGAAGCAATGAAAGACTTTGTGCTTTCATGGGTTTTTTGTGCTTACAGTTACTACCCAGGAAGTGTTCCTCTAGTTTTTTTAACATCATTTTTGAAAGAAGAGAAATGCCTTCAAAAATTACCCAAGAATTCTCCTTTTCTTTGTGAACATTATCTCTAGAGAAAGAGAGATGGATGGTATGATTTCGCCCCTGTGTCTATTTTTAGCTTATATATATATATATATATATATATATATATATATATAGGGAACCTCCTCTTACTAAGAGGAGAGATTTATCTCATTCTGGCCTTGGTCACCACACCCATTTTGCCACATACATCTCCTTATGCTATGGTTGATGTAACCATTTTTCCTTCAGTCAGTTGGTGACAAAATATTCAACCAACACTTTTATGGTCATAATAGACATGTATAAGATATTGAGATAAAATGGAAATCATAATAAATTTAATTTTGTACTTTAGGACATTTTAGACCTGCTATATAAGGTTTAGGCCTAGTGTTCAAATGGGGAGTCATTCACATTTATAGTTTTAGATGATCACTAAAATGACTTTGATCATGTTTAAATGGTCAATTGAGATGTTTAAAATCCTATAAATTGGAAATAAGGAACAAGGGAAGCCATTTTTGGGATGAAGACCAACATTAGGTCTAAATGTATGGAAGAAAGGGAATGAGTGAGAAATGTTGAGTGTTCACATATCCTCTGAAGCTTTACATGGAGATATAAAACATTTGGATGTGTTATAGAGGGTTCTAAACAACATTTTTTTGGCATTTAATTGGAATTTAAATGTGAAGTTTTTATGAACAAACCCTAATAGGGTAAAATAAGCCCAAACCCTCCTAAACCCTTAGTCTAGACTTGATGAAGGAAATGGAGATGGAAATCTAAAACAATGTCATATTTTTCCAATGATTATTATTTAATCTTTTTTAAGACTCTCTCAAGCTACTTCCCATGCTTTTGGAATGTATAGAATTGTAATGATGGGGTCAAAATAGGGTATTTTTTATTGTTTTATGCATTATGCAAGTTTTAGGAGGTTAAAAGAGATGAAAAAAACTATGTGAAGGATATTATTACTTAATATAAATCACAATGTTCATTTAATTCATAAAAAAACTCCTTAGTGTTCCAACCAACTACTTCATCTCAGCCAGTCAAAGCTGGCATAGTGAATAAGATGGTGAGAGTGTGAAAGGTCTAAGTGGATGTCTTATGAAGGTGTTTATATTTCCTATAAGTCCATGGAAGGTCTTTAAAATTTTATTAAACTCCATTTTACTAATTTTCATGGAAAATTGATGCCTTTTTGGAGGCCAAGTATGCAGGGTGTATGAAAGAAGAGTTATTTTAGCTGCAAATGGTGATATCTCATTTTGGGAAGATTCCAGATGACCAAGACTATAACCAATGTATTGAGATACATGTAATAAATACTTACCTATCATTAAAATCATAATTACTATCCTTAATTAGTCTTGGTATGTTCAAATAGGGATAAATCATGAAGGCAATTTATTAGGCCAATAAAAATAATTTCATACAACTTTTCATGAGTTTCATGACTTGGGAAGCCACTTGGTCTCTTATAAAATTTCATGGTACATTTAACATAATCTTAAAATTCATATTTTACTCATTTTATCATATTTAAAAATGTACTTGTGACCTTTGGACTTCTTTCTTCTCCTCTCTCTCTCTCAAGTTCTATAAGAACTAGCCATTTTGGCCTTCGTATGGTGAATCCCTGGTCATTTAAATAAAATTGATAAATAAATACTACTAATTATTACCTCTCCCATGTATGTTCATATTGTTTTTTAATTTGATGATTGATTTTGTTTAGTGATAACTCTTGTTTCCTTAGCATGTTGTCTCATTATCTCACCTATTTACAGTTGGAAAATAATTTCTTGTAGGTCATGTGAAGTGTTATATAAAGTTTCAAGGTTAATTGAGTTATCCTATTAAATAGTTTCATTTTATTCTTCTCGTCTATTCCTCATATCCTAAACATTCATCCATAACCTCATAATGAAATATTAATGTGAGAAGATGCATATTGGCGAAGTGTATGTTTAGTTAGTCCATTGTTCTCATGTGTAACATAAAGTTAGATGGTAGCCATGATCCAAAACTCAAAAATATTGGTTTAATAATATTTCAAGAACACACAAATAATAATGCTATCTCTGAGAAGAGATGTTTTATTGCTCAAAATTGTAGATACAACATATGCCTATCTCTGGGAAGAGATGTCTAATTGCCTTTGCAGGATACATCTATTTTTATACATACCTTGAAGGTAGGAGGAGGATGTGGAAGGTCATAAATCTCAAGGTATATTAATTTTTTTGACTTAAAATATTTATAACAATACAAAATTTGAAAAATTACTATTTTTAGAAACTATTTTTAGACCGCACTACTAAAATTGAATTTTGGGGCACTTCCATTTGCTTTTATAGGGTCAAAACCCATTGAGAAAATATATGTGACATATAAATGTGTTCCCATAATTTTTATATTTCTGATGGTTCAAACAAGGATTCAAATGGAGCTATGATGAAAAAGTTATGGCTCCTAAAAGTTGTGCCACTAATTGGGGTAGGATTGTCACTTGAATTGCCACCTAAAATGTTGCCCAAATCATTACCTAAAGTGTTGTCCAAATCAAGCCATGAATAAATTTTATGTATCAAATAATTAATTATAGTTTTATTTAATTTTTCTCTCTCTATTTTCCCTCATAATTTTAGGTGTAGTAGTGATTTACAAGTGGTACATCAAGGGAGCTATCCTTATCTAGAGATTCACCTCATTCCTAGGTACCCAAAGCCTATAGGTGATTCATTTGTAACACTTGAATGAATATAGATGAAACATATCCTCAAAGGGTGAAAATAAAAGTGAAAATAAGAAAAATAGCTAAAATATATTATGTTCTATCTTAGATGTAGGTCACTTTTAGGCATGCATGAAGGCATATAATGGTGAGAAAGTGACCAAAAGGTGTGTTATTTTTCTTGGAAACACAATGTAACACTTTGAAAGGTTTTATTAAGGTAAATTTGGATTTTAAAAACATTAATGAATCCTATGAATTATTATAAACAAATAATAAGGGGTGGTGAGCGATCATTTGTAGTCAAACCCCACTAGCCTAACCTAGGCCTATTGCCCAAAAGCATGTCATTTCCATTTCCAAGGTATAATAACCATTCCAAAGAATTGAAACATGTTAATGGTTATATATATATATATATATATATATATATATATTAAAAATCCATTTTTTTGTTGAAACTCAAGACAGTGCACAAAATGTAAGAATTAACTTGAGATGCCAAGTTTGGATGCTCATACTAGCAAGGAGATTTATCATGGGACCTTAAGGAGCTATGGAATATTACAGGGGGTATTTAATTTATTTTTTTTCAAAAAATTTCATAGGTTTGAGGTCACATATTTTTGAATCATCCTTAAGGCTGAAAACTACCATAAACCCTCCTAATATTTGAAGTGGTTCATAAATCACCAAGTACTCGGTATAACCCATGTATTCCCTAATTTGGACATGTTTATCAAGATTGAGTTGGAAACCTCAAAAAATTACATATTTTCATCCTAAAACCTATTTCCCAAAAGCATCTCATTTCCATTTCCAAGGTATAATAACCATTCCAAAGCATTGAAACATGTTAATGGTTATATATTAGATGTTTTAAATCAATTTTACACACACACACACACACACACACACACACACACACACACACACACACACACACATATACATACATACATATATAATGGATTTTTAATATATATATACATATATATTGAAAATCCATTTTTTTGTTGAAACTCAAGACAATACACAAAATGTAAGAATCAGCTTGAGATGCCAAATTTGGATGCTCATACTAGTAAGGAGATTTATCATGGAACCTCAAGGAGCTAGGGAATATTATAGGGGGTATTTAAATTAATTTTTTTGGAATTTTTTCTTAAGTTTGAGGTCACATATTTTTTAATCATCCTTAAGGCTGAAAACTACCATAAACCCTCCTAAGATTTGATGTGGTTCATAATTCACCAAGTACTCGGTGTAACCCATGTATTTCCTAATTTGGACATGTCTATCAAGATTGAGTTGGAAACCTCAAAAAATTACATATTTTCATCCTAAAACTTACTATAATTTGTATTATACTTTCATAGGGTCATTTACATGTAATTGTGTTTTACCTTCCTTTATATGGATTGTACAAAAACTATACTTTTTCATGTTTTTGGCATAAAATAAGTGTTATTGAGACTTTTAAAGGATGAAAATAAATTGGGAAGATATATTGAGACTTTTTATACCTTATAAAATTAAATAAATCATCCATATGTGCCCAAACTGTTCAATCCTTTTTGCCCAGTTAGAAAATATCTCAAAAAGGCAAGCCTTCCAAAGGCCATTTCATGGTTACATTACTTTTAGTTTTCTCAAAACTAAAAAATATTATATGGATCATTGTGAGGGAATGATAAAATTTAATTTTTTTTTTATGTTTCACATGTGTGATCTCCCAGCATCAAATTTTCACTTTTTAGGGCTAAAAGGGCTAATTAAGCCTAATTCTGCAAGGAAAAGGTGATATAAATCATGTCTACACTTGGATTTTGGCCAATTTTTTTTTAAAATTATTTAAAGGGATATAGGGTACCTATAACAAGTTAAATTTTCTCATCATCACCTTTAATTTTTCCTAGGCAAGGGGATTTGCAGAAAAAAGGCTAGAAGGAGTTCAAGGAAAATGCATAGTTGTGGTGTCAAATCAAGTTTGTTTGATTGATTGATGGAATAAATCATATTTTACGAAGTCTATTATGTTATTGAGAATAATTTCATGGTGTATTTATGTATAATTGAATCAATTTTGTATAAATAATCAAAATTACCTTCTACGCCTTGGTGAAAAATAAATAATTAGAGTGTTTGAATACTAAATAAGTGCGTATAACTCTTCATAAGGTATTATAAAGTTATTTAATTATATGTCACACTATATTTTATAATTTAACAAGTCATAGGAACATTTAAAACAAATGAAACCAAGGTGAAATAGGTACTCAAGTCTTAATAAGACTCTTCTTCCTTCCTACACCTCATTTGGAGATAGTCAAATTGGATTGAAGAAGTCTCCTAAAAACCTTAGCCAAGTGTTGAAACATCATACATGAGCATAAATAAGGGTTAAAATAAGGAATTTAATGGACTAAAATTACTATTTTAATTTAATAAGACCCATTCATCAAGGAAACCTGTGAGCTTAAATCTAGGGGCTATTACAAGAATCTAGGCACTCTCCAAGTGATTCAAGCTTGACCAAGCATTATGACAAGTTATCTAAGCCCAAAAAACATTGGTAAATATCTATTCCAAGCCACATTATGTAGTTTTAATATTTTAAAATTTTAATAATGATACATACCATTTTAGAGGAGCTATTTGAAAGGATATTTTATTAGTTTTGAGTCTCTTGTCTCCTTCTCTCTCCTCTTTCCCAATTATTTATATGTGAGCCAAATTTTGGCATTAAAAATAATAATTAACTTGAGTTGTGGAGTGGCCATGATAAAAAAACATTTTTTCTTGCTTAATTTTATGAATAAGACATAAATCATACCTCCTCAAAGTTTGATTTAGTGTATTTTCATTGTTTACTGATAGATGATAGTAATAGCTCTTGATTCCTCTTATCTTGTCCTCTCCTTTTTACCTATTTTTAGGTGATAATATAATATTTATAGGTTTCATATTCTGATTAAATAATATTGTTTTTATGGAAAGTATAAGCTTTCTTTAAGGTTTCCTATTTAATAGGTACCTTAGACCATACATCAAGCCTAAGCCTCTATGTAAAACATTGATGTTTGGAGGATATTTTTTGAGAAGTGTAGCTAGGTTTATGTTACTATTCATACTTGTAGTGCATAAAACACAAATGAAGGTCACATTTTGGTGTATCACCCCAATTACATAGGTTTTCCTTTTAGTTTACTCTCTTCCCTTTTACTTTGTAAGTTGGTAGTGTAGAGTAGGGATCCTAGCTGATACATCAAAGGGAGATAGCCCTTAAAACCTATATATTTAATCCACCTATTGGACCACCCATAGCTTAAGATTGTCTCCATGTTACTCTAGACTTTGAAGGCCTAAAACTACCTTCACAAGGGTGCAAATCTAAAAGATAATTTTTTTTGGCATGCCTGATGGGACTCATTAGATCTGATATTGGTGAGATTGTAGTTACAAATTTAGTGACTCAAATCTCAAGAAATTTATTTTAATAGTCTATTCCTAATTTATAATTAAGTCTATTTTTATTGCACTACCTTAATGTTGTTTTCATGGTTTCATATGATGAAAAATATTATATACTTCCTTATCATCCCTATGATGAATTATACTAGCCTTGTCATGATCCATATGAGGCTCATTATGAGCCTAATCAGCTTTACTAGGAGTTTTATCAAAGCTATGATGAGCCTTACCAAGTTTCTCATTATACTTTTTTCAAGAGCATGATTCTTACCTTCCTTATGAACCATATCATTCTCATGACTATATTTCACCTTTCCCATGTGTATATGATGTTGCACATGAGAAGCCTTATCTCTAAGAAATAATGGATGAGATAGAGCTCAAACTTATAGCATATGTATGAAAAGTTTGTTTAAACTCTCAGTATGAGGAAGTGAATGGTCTATTCTAAAATGTGTCCAATGAACTATTGGAGAGGAAGAAGTTGTGAAATATTATATTGGAAAATATGGAGACTTGGGAAAATAAAAAAGTTGAGCTAAACTAGTTGTCTCAAGAACCCTCTTTTATTACTTATTAGTCTTTTTATGTTCTTTATTCTCATGATGTTTTTAAGGAAACTTAGTTTGATCCAAGGGAGCTTCCTATTTAGATTATAGAGTAGACTCATTTGCCTATTCAAGTGACCAAACCTTCTTATAGCTCTAATTCTTCCTTACTTATACCTAAAGTTCAAGTTACCTATGAGGACCAAGAGGTTTCATATTTTGATGAGATAATGTCCAAGTGTAAGGAATAAAATGTAGAGGTGTTTAGAAGATTCTCTTTCCCTCTTCTGCAAGACTTCCTAAATTATTCTATTACCCTCAAAATACTAAAATTTGATCATAATCAACCTTCCATACTTCATATTCCATCTTAAACAAATGAATTTCATCACCCTCCCACCATCTCCCTTCTTCAAGATGGGCCTGTTCTATGAAGGATAGATAAAGAGGTTGAAACTACAATTCAAGTTCTTTGAGAGTGTAAAAAGGATGCTTCAAGTTGGTATGAGGAAGAGTTTAACATTGATACTTCACTTAAGGCACAATCTGAGAATGAGATTATAGTTAAGAATGAGAATTTTGGTTTTTATGTGGAAGAACACCATGAGGAATTGGTGAAAATTGAAGTCATAAATGAGTTTGAGTTATCTCCACTTGAGAATAGATCAAGGTGTCATTCAAGCTAAACCTATTCAGGTTGATCAAAATGTGGAACAAAAATATTATTGGCAGTTATACCTTGAATCTATGTATGAGATTGAAAAACTTTGTAGGGATTTATTTTTCATTAAAGATCATGTTTATAAGAAATTTTATCAAGAGTCACTCATTTAATACCATGATACAGATTGGGTTGACTTTTTAAAGCTCCTTGAATAGCTTGATGAACTTGCAGTAGATGGTAAGAAGGATGAGGTCACTCAAGGACAATGCATAGATGAGGTATCACCTAATGCTTTTGTAGTTGACAATCATTACAAAAAATATCCTAAAGTATAAGATAATTTTGTCTTGTTGGTGAGTAATTTCTTATTTATGACTCACTTGAGGAGATGTTAAGAGATTTGGTAGGCAAGAAGAGTGGTTCATTAGAGGTCATATTAAATAAACACATTCCTTTGTAACTTATACCATGTGTTGGAATGAGTGATTTCATGAATTTCCCTTTTGATATAGGTGTATCATGTTTTTTCATTGTTATATATATTAGTTTGTTTATGTTTTGTCCCAAATAAGTGATTTATTTGCACAATTGCTTTGTTAGTTACTTTCCCTATTTTTTGTGTTTCTTTCCCTGTTTTAAAGGAAAAGGTTGTCCTATTTCAAGCTAATTTTACTTTATGTCATGAATCATATTTTTCATTATTTTATGAGTCCAAAATTCATGTATATGGTCTGGTTCTCAAGCATAGCAGGCATGCTTCCCAATTGAGTCACCAAAATGTTGACAATTTTGACCTCATAGGTCAAATTTTCACCCCTATCATTTGAAAATTTGCATATCATGAAAATTTTCCTTGTATTTTAATAATTTTATCATAATTAGTCCTTAATTTTATCATTAATAATCATGGTTAACATGTCTTAAGGTTGTTTAGGTGATTTAACATCTTGTCCTTCATTTGTCTTGTGCTTGTCTAGATATTTTGGGCCTTTCTAAGCCATTTTAAATGGTAAAAAGATTATAGAGGGTAATTATGAGTTTCATATAATATTTCAAGGTCATTAAATTCCTAACATATGGATAATCAGGTTGATCACATTTTAGATCAACTTCATGACTCATTTCTATGCAAATTTGACCATCTTGCACCGTCAAGAGAATGAATTGATGGTATATGATTAGGAAGAAGATATATTACATATTTATTCACCTCATAATACATGTTTAGTACTCAATAACTCATTTTAAAACATTTAAATCATAGCTCCTTGGTGAAAATAGCCTTTTCAATGTAAAAATAAGCCTTTTTTAGGCCTTCATTTTGGTTTTCAAAGGATTTTTGTGAAAAAATATTCTTATAGGACTATTTTGGTCCTTAAAATGTCATATAATTGGTTTGTAAGAATTTTTAGGTGAAAATTTTTCAAAAACCAACTTTGTTCCCATATTGACCTTCTTATCATGCTTAGAAGGGCAATTTTCAAATGCTCAGTCCGAGAAGTGGAAAGAGAGTTAGGTTCTTAAACATTGTTAATATTTATGGTTATGCGTATTATTTAAATTAGTGTATTTTTTTCATATTTATGGTCTCATATTTATGAAAACTTACTAAGAGTGATAGTAAGTCATATAATCTGTGCATTCAAGAGGGTTTTATTCTCATACCTGTTTCTCAATCTTAGAAAAATATGGAGAATAATGGTTTTGAGGGATTATTTTATGGGTAAATTTTTTTATTTTAATCCTTTTTCAATCTAATAACTCCTTCCAATAATGTATTAATGGCATGAAACCTTATTTCTTTCATTGTCTTTGAGAATGGTCTCTTAGGTTAGTTTTAAAATAAAATATGAGTTTTTCAACATATGTTTTCATATTAATAGGTTATAAATGGATTATATAATTCATTACACATCTTGTTTTCCCAATTTATATTTCACAAGTTTCCATTCTAAGTTTATCTCCTTTGAGAGAATTTGAATTGAGTTCCTTGAAGGTGCAGGATTTTGATACATTTAGGAGAAAAGGATAATGATATTTAAAGATTTTTATTGGTCTATTGACCTCTTTACTATCTAATTTTCCCCTAAAATACATAAATCCATTCATTACTAATCATAACCACCTCCTTTTCTCTCTATGAAAACAATATGTAGTCCCATAATATTAGTCATCATGAACAAATATTTTACTATGTAAAAGGGCTTGAGTGCTTACAAGAAGATGTTTTTCCACTACTTATATACGGTTATCTAATTTCATCCAAATAGTCAAGAAAATGATTAAATATTTGAGATAAGGACAACAAAAAGGCTCCTCACTTGATCAAAGACTCCATCAAGATTCTTAAGAAACTAAGACTAGAGATATGAATCCAATGGTAAAGGATACTTGAGATAGATGAGGAAGGCATTCAATACATTATGAAGTTATAAATATTTTTAAAAAACACCTCAATGTCATAATAATCAAAGATATATCTCTTATGAATCTTAAAGAGTTTTTAAGAGTGCATATTTGAGGAGATTTTCATATACAACCTAACTCTAATACCATTATAGTAGGGGTTTGAGAGGAAAATATGATAGGATGATATTCAAATCAAGGATCCAACATACTTATCTTTGATGTAGTATAACCAATCATTAAAGGTCCATACCCTCAACAATAGCTTGGTGCCTAAGGAGTCAATTACTTGGATATGCATCTCAAGAAGCTTATAACTCTCATTGTTGTCATAGAATCCAAGGAGTTCAAGGTAAAAAGAGGGCATACATGGTTAAATAATGATGGACACTAGGTGAATTAATTTACCAAACCAAGAAATAAACTAACCAAATTAGATGCAAACATGTTGAAACATAGGGATCTATCCCTAGTGCCTAGTAGCAGTCTCATTCACCATTTTGTAAAGTTTAATGTTTCTCATGAATATTAAGGAGTATTTAAGGTTTCATCTTAAGCCCTATATGATGTGTTTATTCCTAAAAAAGTTCATGGATGTTTATTTGTGTGTTTAAGGTTATTCAAAGTACAAGTAGTTGGCTAAGCAATGGGGCCTTTCCATCCATTGTAGGTCCCATCCCTATAATTATAATTTCATACCTCATCTCTACCCTCATATTATGTTTTCACCCTATTTTAGTGTTTTCAACTCCTTATCACTCCATTTCCATTTTATTTCACCAATACACCCCCCTTCTAGGCTTGAACAATGCTTCTAAACCTGAATGCTCTCTCTTGGACTCTCAAAAGAATTAAATTAACAACGTTTTTACTCATGCTGGTCCCATACCCTATCAAAGAGAAAACAACACTTACAACCACCACCATTGGCTTGGGTTTGATAATTAAATAAGGTTTATAAAAGGTCATGTTTGATGAGTTGGTGAATTATTTGATTTGAATCCATGATATCACTTATGCTAAAGGGAACATAAAATATATGGTTATGAGACCTTAGATCCTGAAAAGTGTTCAGATACTATAGAATATACAAGTCTATTGTCATTATGTAAGGAACATGACAAGATAAGTTGTAGGACATTGTATTTCATAGGGATATAAAAAAAATTATTGGGGTATCAAAGGTTAAGTGATGTCAAAAGTGAGGAATATCACATACAAGTGAGACCTTGACTTCTTTAAGAAGGACTAACACAACAAAATTACACCTACAACCATTTTGTGAGAGTAAGAGGGTTAGATGGTAAGAAGGATGAGATAATTGTGGAGGCAATAAATTAGCCCTAATTAATAAACAAATATAATTATTAATATTATTTTATATTAAATAAGTCTAGGAAACTCACACCAAGAGTGACCACCTCACCTTACTCAGCTAATATTACAAAGATAAGGTGCCTATAGCTATTTATAGGGGTTCAAGTCAATTCATGTGATGGAAGTTACTATCTTGGGTGGTTGGTGACAAGGACGTAAGCATGGTGATCTCATCAAAGTATTTATTCTCTAAAAATGTCTAATACAACCATGTATAATAAGTTTTAACCCCTACTCAATCTAGAGCACACATATACCCACTATAGGCTTATCTTTTCTTAAGTACGCATATAGTCTATGTAGTGGGAAAACCCAAGGAATTATTAATATTTGGGTTATTACAAGGAATTAAGGGCTTATCATAAGAAAATAATAATAATTATGGATATAAATTCATTTCAAGGGTGTTATATGGTTCATTATCTCATAGTCATCAAGTCTTTATTCATGTTCACAGACATAAACAACACTTATGGCCACCTTTATTGGCTTAGATTGGCAGAGAAAGGAGATACCTTGCTTTGGAGAATGAGGGAGATAGGATTATAGTGGTGCATAGAGACATATTGTAAATTTATAAGTCATTAATAATAAATGAAATAATACTATATCACACTCTTATGTTGGATATATGTATTATCCTATAGTGACTAAGTTGCATTTTACACATACAACTGTGTTATAACACAGTCGTGGTTTTAGATTGGCAAGAGGTTGGAAATAGAGTGATCTATGGTAATTCATGATTTTAAAGTGATACAATTAAGTTATACTACTATGAAATCATCAAGATCATGTTTATAAAGACTCTAGGACATATAATGACATAGTATTACATCAAGGCCTTTCAAATTACCTACAACCATGAGATCAGATAGTCATCTCAAAGGCATGAAGGATGAGGAGAAAGGTTATTTTTTATACATGTTTATTTTCTTGATTATTATCAATGATATAAAAGATAAGAATAATATTTTAAATAGGAATAAGGGATAAAATTAGGGTTTCATAATCCACCTACAGTTAGATTCCAACCTTAATAACAATAACCTACATCTAAATAGATATACCATTGAGTTGAGAAGGTTTTCTACGGTGCAAACCCTTAAATGGGTCATTATGACTATATCAATATTCGATAAAACAAATAAATCTTGATTTTTTTCATTTATTTCTTCAAAACCCTCTAAACACCTTAATCCTTATTCACTATCCATATAAGGGCAGGTCATCATAATACACAGTCATGATCATCATTCATGGAGGTTTAATTGAAACAAGGTGATGGTTTATGAGTATGTGAGGTGGTTTTATGAACATAGTCATAGTTTTTTACTTAAATTAAGACTCACTAATTGAGATACAAGTTATTTTTCTCATTATAGTGCCTAATATAGACCTATAATGATCATAATGTGAACCTATAGTCAACCAAGTTTGATTAGTCTTGATATTGTTTCATAAGCATTGGAAGATTAAAGGTTCATAAAAGTTTTTTGAGGTGAAAAAATAAATATATATGAGGTGTATTAGGTATGTTATTACACCATTATTTTAGATATAAAGTACTTGAAATAGACAATCAATACCTAATACACCCATCTATAGCCTTCTAAATAGGCCTATTTCCTAAAACATTGAGGAGATGGGTAACACAATGGCATATAGACATATAGTGAGAATTATAAGGATAATTAATTCATATATAGGATTATAATAATTAATTTAGGGTTTTATTATCTCTCAATTCCATCATAAAGTCATTAAGTGACATAGATATGAGGCCTACAAGCATAGTCAACCATAGGTAGACTTTCGACATTAACCATAGGGGGAAAGATATGCATGGGAAGATAGTTGATATAATATAAAATAGGAATGATAATGGGAATTATAAAATTATATATACCTCCATTATTACAAATTTTTCTATATATAATGTCAAAATTTTCATCCTTAGAGATTTCTTGCTCACACAAAGTCACCAAACTACATAGACATACAATTTTGAGAGGTTTTAGCCATGGTGAAGGATAAGGTAGGACAAGAGTAATGTTTAAAATATATATCATATGTATTTGGTGATAATTATAATATATTTACACAAAAACACATGGTAATAAACACTCAAAAAAAGGATAACATACAATTATAATTACAAAACCCTATACATAGTCACCATTAAAAGTCTACCTTGCAGTTTATGAGGTTTCCAGGTGATATAGATGTTAGTTTGACTTGAAATTTTATAAATATGGTACTTATGTCGAAAGTATAACACAAATATAATTTTTTCCATGTAAAAATATGGAAAATATCCTCTATTTTATATCATAGGTAGGTCACTTTTAGGCATGCATGAATGTAGACAATGGTGAGAAAGTGACCAAAAAAACTATTGTTTATCTTAGAAACACCATGTGTAACTTTGGAACTTTTTATTAAGGTACATATGTTTTTAAAAAACATGAATTAATACAATAAATGATGATAAAAAACTCAAAAGGGGTGGTGATTGATCATTTACAATCAAATCCCATTAGCCTAAATTAGGCCTACTGCCTAAAAAGGGCTTATTTCCACTTCCAATGTCTAATGAAAATTATAAATCATTGAAAAATATTCATGGGGATATAATATATGTGTTCAATATATATGTATCTATAAATATTCATGAAAATCCATTTTTTGCCCAAGCTTAAGATAGGGTGCACATAATGCAAAAGTCAACTTCAGAGGCCAAGTTTGGATGCTCACACCAGAAAGGAGGATTAGAATGGAATGTAAATGAGTTATATGATGTTATATTGGATGTTATATGGGGTGTTTATCTTAAATTTTTCATAATTTTTTCATAGGCTAGATGTCACATCTATATGAATCATCTTTAAGGATGAAAACTACCAAAACCTCTCCTTCAACCATAGTTTGAACATGTTTACAGAGATGGAGTTATAAACCACACCAAATTAAATATTCGAATCCTAAAAAATATAATAGGTTATATTGTACTCTCAAAGTGTCAACCAAATGTTATTTTTTTGTACCTTCCTTTGTACATAATTATATAAAAGATGTACTTTTTCATATTTTTAGGCTAAAACAAGTATTTGTGAGCATGTAGAAGGATGCCAATCACATACGAAGATATATAGAGACTTTTATACTTTATTAAACTAAAATAATAATAATAAATCATCCATAGGTTCTAAAACCATTCAATCCTTTTGGGTCAGTCAGAAAATGCCTAAAAAAGGTAAGCCTTCTAAGGGCCATTTCATGGTTACAATAACTTTAGGTTGTTCTTGACCACAAAATTTGACATGGAGTGTGGTGGTTGCATGAGAAAATTTAATAAAATATTTTTTTTGAGGTTTCACACATGTGTGAGCTCTCAAAAGCAAAATGTCACTTTCTAGGGCTAAAAAGGCTACTTAAGCCTAATTTCGCAAGGAAAATGTTGTTGAAAACATGTATACACCTAGATTTTGGCCACTATATTTTGTTATGAGATTTAAGAGGATATATGGTACCTATAAAAAGTTTCAATTTCTCATCATCCCCTCCAGTTTCTCCCAAGTAAGGAACTTTGCAGAAAAAAGGCTAGGAGTTCAAGGAAAATGCATAGTTTTGTTGTCAAAACAAATTTGTTTTATTGATTGATGGACTAAGTAACATTTTATAGGGTTTGGTATGATATTTATAATACTTTTATTATATACATACATATATATATGTATGTATGTATAATTTAAGCCATTTTGAAGAAATACTCAACTTTACCTTATATGCCTTGGTGAAAAGTGAAGAATTAGAGAGTTTGAAGACTAAATAAGTATGTATAACTCTTCATAGGGTATTAGGAAGTTATTTAATGATATGTTACACCATATTATATGCTTAAAAATTTTATATTAATTATTAAAATAAAGGAAATAAAGTTTTAATAGGTCTTCAAGTCCTCATAGGACTCTTCTTCCTTCTTACGCCCCATTTGGAGACAAAGTCAAATTGGATTGAAGAAGTCTCCTAAAAACCTCAACAAAATGTTGAAATATAATAAATGAGTATAAATAAGGGTTAAAGTAAGAAATTTTAAGGAATTTAAGGGCTATTTTAAAGGAGGACAAACCATTTATCAAGGAAACATGTGAGCTTAAATCTAGGGGTTGGAACAAGAATCTAAGCACTCTCTAAGTGCTCTAAGCTTGGAAAATAATTATGACAAGTTATCTAAGACCAAAAAAAGTTTTAAAATATTTATTAAACACAATAATATGGAGTATTTATATTTTAAAATTTGAATAATGCTATGTATCATTTTGGAGGAGCTATTTCAAAGAACATTTTCCTATTTTTGAGGATCATGTCTCCTCTCTCCTCTCTCTCAATTCTCTACATGTAAGCTATTTTTTTTAATTTAAAAGGATATTTAACTTGAGTTATGGAGTTTTCATTCTTATAAAATATTTTTACTTTCATATTTTGATGAATAAGACATAATTCATACCTCCTCAAAGCTGGATTTAGTGTATTTTCATGGTTTGTTAATAGATGACAGTGATGGTTCTTGCTTCCTCTCATTTTTTCCTCTCATTTTTACCTATTTTTAGGTGTTAATATCATATTTTAAGTTTTTTTAGTGTTCTTAAATCATATTATTTTTATGTAAAGAGAAATCTTTCTTTAGTATCTTTAAAAGACCTATTGAACAGGTGCCTTAGATCATGTATCAAGCCTAAGCTTATGTGTGAAACATTGATGTTTTTAGGATTTTGATGAGAATTTTGGTGAAGTATATTTTAATATTCATACTTTTAGTGTATAAAAAACAAATAGAGGTCACATTTTGGTGTATCAACCTAGTTAGATAGATTGTCCTTTTAGTTTACCATCTTCTATTTTCCCTTGCAAGCTGGTAGTGTAAAGTAGGGATTTTAACTAATACATAAAGGGGAACTAGCCCTTAGAATATAGATATTAAATAAACATATTAGGAAACCCATATCCTAGGATTTTACCCATGTTACTTCAAACTATGAAGGCCTAAAACTACCTTCACAAGGGCATAAGTCTAGAAGACAACAATTATTGAAAGTCATAATTGGACATAATAAGTTAGCATCATTAAAAAATTTGGTCATAATTCTCCAAACCTTGATTATATCCATGTAAAGGGTTTTTTATAGGTATTTTTTAGTCTCATAATGATAAGTATTATGTTGTTCCTAGTAGATTTTAGAGTCACCTAATGTGGTCTAGTCAAAACACCTAGTCTTGTAATCAAGTCACTCAATATGGTCATCTCCAAAGAATTTAGAAAAGATTAAGGTAAATTTGGAGAAATTAAGGTAATGATGGTTTATGGTCATATGATTACTTATAGATATTCCTTGTATAAGTCTTCATTGTCAAGAGTCATGAAGGTCTAACTCAGTCCAAATGTAGTTTGCTAGAATGGATTATCAAGCTTCAAGGATTAAATGTGATCTTGTTGGCAATTTTTGGCCCACATATGAATATATTGCATGTTTTTATGAAGTATTGGATCAAATTATTAGAAATGAGTCTATCGATATAAATAGAGGGATCCAAGTAGGTTCTCATATGTTTCAAGTATTCAGAGAATGGACTAGATTTCACAAAGCCTTTGAAAATGATCAACACCTTGAAATAATGATCAAATGATGAATTATGAAATATTTGGAGACCATACCATCACTAGTATGTCCTCTTTAAAAAAATGAACCAACCTATTTGAGTATTTGATAAATGCACCTCAGAAATCCATATGAGCCAAAATATTAGAGCACCATGAAGTTCTACATCCAAGATCATCCTTTGAAATTTTCATTTTATATTTACACTCATTAAAATTGGTTTGAATCAATTAAAAATATATTTTAACTTTATTTTCAGTCCTTTAAAACTCTTAATCAATCAATACATATATTCATGAGGTATATACATCATTCATATCAATGAACAAGAAAGACAATGCAAGATTAAGCACATACCATATGAAATACTTGGGAAACCCTCTTGTGGAATAAAATACACAAAAATATGAAATTGGACTAATTTATTATAATAATAAGAACCAATTTAGGCCATCTACAACTAATCAAGGAATTATAATCCCACAAGGTGAGACAACACCTTTCTAGTTGAGCTTCAATAACAATCAAAATTCTAGCAAGTTTTACCTTGCAAGGCGTCTCAAATCACCTTAGATAATGATATAACAAAACAAAATATATGAACACATTGACCTTTGTACTAATTTTTACAACACTTGATTATGTACCTTTGATTATTACTCTTCACCTTCACTCACACTCAATCTATAAGAGCACTATCTTGCCAATAGAATCATGACCTATAGGTCATATAAATAGTCTAACATTTCTAATATTAAAATCATCCTCAAGTAACTATACCCCTCATTTTAACCACTATTCACACACACAATCCTCTCTCAAATATTTTCCAAGTCACTCTTACTCCAAGTATATCTTTAAGTCTAGAAACAAACACATTTGGTTTCACTATTTATGGAGAAAACATCATAATCACTACCTTGGTCAACCATTAGGCATACATTAATCCTTAAATAATCTCTCACATCAAGACACGACTCAAAAATAGTCTTCATAAGTCATCAATAGCATCTATGGGTCACCCTTAAGCAGCTACACCTTTTAATAAGGCTCTTGTAGATTTTGTAGGTCTTATGGAGACCTATTCACCCATTTATCATATCATCAAGCCAAAAAAGATCATAAGACCACTTTGAATTACATGGATCCACTCCTTACATCCCCTTTGACATCCTAAAATGATAATAATCATATTTTCTCACCTCTTCATATGCTCAAACAACTCAAACACTGACTTGATGCATGTGAACACTATGAGTGAAAACATATTCAACTTTTTAAGTATTATTTGTACTCAATATAGATTTATCACACCTAAAAAACCATACAAAACATCTTCATGGAGTATAAAACACTACCAAATATCTAAGTCATCATGAGACATCAAAATAACATTAAAATAAGCTCAAACATCCTTCTTAAGTCAATTACAGAACAAGTACAAACATACAATCAACTTTGAACCTTAATATCTCTAAATGTACAAACTTATAGATCTTCAAATCCATTTTAATAGATGCACCTTTGAGTCCTATACCACTTTGATATTTAATACATGGTCAAATTTTTTTAGGATCAAAATATATGAATTAAAAACTAGACACTGGTCTTTCCTTCATAAATTCAAATATTCAAATGTAAATGGTCACAGTTAACCTTCAAACACAAAGATCACATCTCATGTCCTCTTAGGTTTAGATTAATATTTAAACATTGATCTTATCTAAAATTTAATGCATAATTGATAATGCTCAAGCATTAAACCTAAGTCACTTTAACCTCATCTCATGTACCCTTACAATGTTGGCTTAATATGTATCATCAATGTCTATAAATAAACCAAATATTTAAATATAAATGCTCACCATTAGATCAATCTATACAAAAAAATACTCACCATTAGATATTTATCCTTTACCTTTTCATAGTCATTAAAAAAATTTCACTTGTCCTCATCTTGCTTCTTCTTAACATCCTGGAGCCAATGCACTCCTTTGATCTTATCTAAGATTCTTTATCTTTATCTTTGCTAAATAGATATCACATTAACCCATTTGACTCTACATGCACCATTGGATCTTGAAGTATGAATTCCCATGAACCATTACATCTCCATTAGGTCCATATCTTTAAAATCATGAAAATTAACTATGCAAACTAACTGCAATAATCCTAGAAAGCCTGCTTTTCATATATATATATATATATATGTATATATATATATATATATATATATATATATATATGTATATATATATATATATATGTATATGTATATATATATATATATATATGTATGTATGTATATATATATATATATACATATATATATATATACACACGCACACACACACACACACACACACACACACACACACACATATATATATATATACATACATACATATATATATATATACATATATATATATATATAAATATATATATACATACATACATATATATATATATATATATATATATATATATATATATATATATATATATATATTTCTCGATCAATCTCATGACCTTGGATTTGCACCATATGAACATATTTTATATGGGAATCCAACCATGTCACAAAATACTCATAAAACCTTTTAATTCAAAATATATAACACCATTTAAATGCCTTCTCAAAATATTTTGTCACAGAGCCAATTATGCTACGAACTTGTTTAGAAGGCCAACTTTGCTCTTGCATAACTTTTACCATGATTTGATGCATGATATGAAATTTATAATAAATAACTATGCACAAAATTAAACAAACCCATATTATCACCTTATATTGACACATATATACATAAGAGGTATTCCACCATCAAATTTCTTACTTAGTTCTTTCTTGCCTAATGAAAATTTGGCTATGGGAAAACACTATTAAAATACATGGGAGCACATCATTGCACTTGCATATATTTTTATGTGATTAGGTGCATGACATAAAATTTAGTGCATAATAACTAGGGATTAATTTGATCACAAAAATATGACCAAATCACCCTAGATCATTCACACATGGTAATGGTGATGTCAACAAACTTCGTACTCATATTTTCTACCACTGGACCAAAATGTCTAGATGAACACAATGAATAATCAAATGAATACCACTCATGAATATAATATCTCATATCATATAACACTTCTTATGGGACCTATTTAATATTATAAATACTTTATAATCATTTATCAACATCTTAAACCAAGAAAACTATGAATATCAACCAAGCCTTCTTCAAGCATACTAGGACAAGCACATTACACACTTTGTCATTATCACATAGTCTATAAAGGCTCTTCATCCACTCATAAGGACACCTCCATGACATAATCATGACATCATTTATAATTCTCCATAAATATCCCCCTTTGTCATTGATGTCAACAACCATCATATATAGAAATATACAACTCATCTTTTCTCTCTTCAAGCACTCACACAATATGAACTTTCTCCCACAATGTCAAAGTGGGAAAAAAAAGATCCCAAGAACATAAAAATACCATCAACTAGGAAATAACCACCTTAAAAATATGATACAAACTCCCCCTTACCTTGAGCCTACTTCTACTTGTCTTGACAGCTTCCTCTTGTTCCATGCCAACACTCTCTTCAACCAAGCACTATAGTCAATGAATAAAGAACACACAAAACCACTAAAATATGAATAAATTTACCAAGAAACATATTAGAGGGACTCACCCTAGTATTTTTGAGCCATTTCATCACATGAGCATCATCATATCTCCATACACAATGAATAACTGCCACATATGCTAACTAACCTTCTCTCTCAAGTGACCAAAAGAACCACCAATAGAACTTCATGCTACTCACCAAATAGGAAACACGTTCTCAACTACTTAGAAACACCCATTTTGACCTTGTACTATATCTCCTTAACAAAACTCTAGAGAAAACTCAATAAATTTTTTCTCCCCCTTAACCAAAGACCTTTTATTGATTCACAGAGAAAGAAATGACACCCAAGCTTTGTCTTCGATACTCAAAAGTAGATTTTGACAATGGTTTAGTCATAATATATGATAGCTACTCTTGTGCAGGCACATGCTTTAACTTGATGCATTAATTAATCACTTTTTCTCTCAATAAATGATATTTAATAGGAATGTGTTTAGTTTTTGAGTGCATCACAAGATTCTTTAAGATACTAATTGCACTAGTATTATCATAATAAATAGGACAAGGTATATTTTATCTTACCTTATAATATTCCAAAATTTGATTCATCTACATGAATTGTGTGTAATAAGAGGTAGCTACTATATAATTATCTTCTACAATTGATATAAACACTAAGGTTTTCTTTCTACTAAGCCAAGACACCAAGTATTATCCCATGAAGAAGCCCCACCACTGGTACTCCTATCATCCAAACATCCTACCAAATCAACATCAATATATGATTTCAAATAAAAATATTTACTCCTAAGATACCATAAACCATATTTTATAGTGCCTTTAGGATATCTCAAGATCCTTTTGACTGCTTTCACGTGAGCTTCTCTAGGATTAAATTGAAACCTTCTTACAAGACCTACTACTTGCATGATGTCAGGCTTAGATGTAGTAGAGTACAAGATAATTCCAATCATTGATCTATAAAAATATTGATCAAATTTTTGTGAGTCATCCAATTTACTTAACTTACATCTTGTGGTCATTAGAGTACCCATTAGCTTACAATCCATCATGTCAAACTTCCTTAGCATGTCTTTCATGTATTTAGCTTGTGAAATGAATATCCCTACATCAAGTTGATTAATATGTAATCCTAAGAAGAAATATATTTCTCCAAATATTGAAATTTGAAACTTAGTCTTCATAATATTCACAAATTCTCTACTCATTTTATCATTTTCAGATCCAAAAACTATGTCATCAACATATACAACAAATATTAATTGATGATTACCTTCTATCTTAATATAGAAATTACTATCAACTATCCCAATTTTCATAATCTTAACTCAAAATATAATTATCCATCCTATCATACAAAACTCTAGGAGCTTGTTTAAGACCATATAGAACCTTCTTTAATTTACACAAAAATCTTGATTACTTGACATGAAGTATCCTTTAGGTAACTTAATGTTGACTTCTTCTAAGTTTCCATTCAAGAATGTAGATTTCAAATCCATTTGATATACTTTAAAACCTTTGAAGTAGGCATATGCCAAAAATAGTTTAATTTCTTCCATCCTTTCCATAAGAGAAAAAGTCTCATTAAAATATATTCATTCAACCTAAGCATATCCTTTACACACCAATCTATCCTTGTTCCTTATGGCTTCTCCTTTCTCATTCATCTTGTTTTAGAAAACCCATTTTGTACTTATCACCATTTTATCTTTTGGTCTAGGAACTAAGTACCATGTTTCATTCCTTTATATTTGATCAATTTATTCATCCATTGCATCATTACAACTTTCATGTTTGTTATATTCCATGAATAGTTTAGGTCCAATCATGGATAACATAGCCGAGTCTTATTGATTTTGATTGATCAACATTCTCCTTATATTATACAACCTTATACTAACATTTCAAATAATTTGAGAGATTGGATGATCTTTGTAAATTATTATAGATGGAGCTTTAGTATCTTGACTTTCTTCTTCTTCCTCTTCATCATTTATTTAAACATATAACTCATCACTATTTGCAATAGTATTCTGAATTGTGGCATTTACCTACAATTTTAGATTCTTGACTCTACTTATCTCATATAACCTTACATTTGAACTTTGGAAGATCTTGTGAAGTCTCTTTTTGAATCATCTATAGGTAGTACTAATAGAAGAATAGCCTAAGAAGATGCCCTCATAAAATCTTGAATCAAATTTACAAACATTATCTTCATCTCTTTTGATAAAGTACATACTCCCATACACTCTAAACTACTTAACATTAGCTACTCTATTATTCCATAACTCATAAGGAGTCTTATTAATATTTACTCTTATTTGACACCTATTTAGGATGTATATAAAAGTGTTGCCTACCTCTTCATAATAGCCATCTAATAATTTTGCATCTTGAATCATGGTTTACCCATCTCAATAGTAGTCTTATTCTTTCTTTCAACCACACCATTATGTTGTGGTGTTCTAATAGTATAATATTGTATTCGTATCCCATGTTTTTCAAAAAAATCATTGAACTTATGAGACCAAAAACTCACCTCCTCTATCTGATCTCACACACTTGATCTTTAAACCTTTATCATTTCCCACAAGAGCTTTGAATGCCATGAATTTTGGAAAAGCTTCTAATTTTTATTTAATAAAGAATATCCAAGTCATCATATTAAAATAATAAATTAGAAGCACGAAGTAGATATTACCTTTAATAATTTGATTTTTCATAGGTCCACATAAATCAATGTGTATCAACTCTAATGGCTATGTAGTGGAGAATTCCATGGTCTTGTATCTTCTCTTAGTTTGCTTCCCATGAAGACATGCCTTAGAAAGAGAATGAGGAATCTTATCAATCTTAACAATATACCTTACCAACCCATTTGAACTAATTTTTATCATATTATCAAAATTTATATGTTCAAGCCTTCTATGCCAGATCCAACTTTCTTCCAATTGACTCATGAAACACTCTTCCTTCTCGGGTTCATTAAATACATACATGTTGTTCTCTATTTTATTAACATTTGCAATTAATCTACCAATTTTTGCCTTTCTTATTTCACATACATTATCATGAAAAGTTACAACATTTACTTTCTTAAACAATTCTATCAAACTTAAAAAAACATTATGTTTTAAACCTTCTATATATAAGACATTCTCGGTCCTAGTATGACCATTGTCCAAACTCACATTAAGTTTGCTGACTATGTTAGTAAATTTTTTATCACCAAATATAACTATACATGGGTTGGTATTTTTGAGAGAGGTAAACTTGCTCTTGTATCCTATCATATTATTTGAGAATTCATTGTGTATGAACCATCTCTTATTCTCATCTTCTTGAGTATGCAACGTTTCTTGAACACATAATGACTCTTCCTTTTATGATCTACTTGGATTTTCTTTATTTTCTTATTTAGACTTGATTTCCTTAGACCATTTGATAACATCAATGACTTGTATATCCTTTTTCCAAAAGGATCTATTGAATATCTTGGATATGTGACCTTGTTGGTTATAGTTGTAACATATGAGATCCCCTTTGCTCTCTAGAGAAAGAGGACAATCCTTATATCTATGACCAAATTGATTGCAGGAGAAGTAATACCCATTGAAGGCATTGTTTATGTTTAACCCACTTTTCTTTTGACCATTAACTCTCAATGGATTTTCATTCTTGATCCTTTTGGTAGAGCTAAAATCCTTTTTATCCTTGGATAAGAGCACATATCAGTAAATCAAAACTTTATTTTCACATTGTTCCATCCTTTGATTGAGACCTTTATTCACCATGACCTACAAATTCTTGATTTTTGCTTCTCTATTTTGCACTTGTGTCCTCACATTATTAACATTTTATAAATTAAAAACTTGATTGTCTTGAAGACAATCCATAACCTCTTTATCAACCATTGTACCTTTGATAACCTTTAAGTGGTTAAACTTTACACGAAGGACCTAATTTCATAATAATCATTAGAGGTTCAATCACTAAGGGGTTGAATAAGTGAGCTTAGATATTTTAACTCAATTATAATCCTTTCAAACTCTTAATTATTCAATACATACATTCATGAGGCATACACATCATTCATAGTAACAAATAAGAAAGATAATGCAAGATCAAACACATAACACATGAAACATGTGAGAAACCCTCTTGGGGAATGAAACCCATAAAAACATATAATTGGACTACTATCCTATAATAAAAATAACCAATTTATACTATAGGAAATTGATCAATGACCTAAAAACCCTATTTAGTGAGACTACAATCCCACGAGGTGATACAACACCTATCTAACTGAGTTGTAATAACAAGTAGACTTTTAACAAGTTTTACCTTACAAGAAAGATAAAACCACCTTATATGTTGAGATACCACAAAAAAATATGTGAGCACATCCAAATTAGGACTAATATATACAATACATGATGATGGACCTTTCCTTATTACTCTTCACCTTTGCTTGCACCCAATCTTTACGAACATTATTCTACCAATAGAATCATGACCTATAGGTCATATAAATAGTCTTCAATCTATTATTATTTTCAAATAATCATCAGATCACTCTACTCCTCCTTCTCTCCCTTATTCACACATAGAAGCCTCTCTCAAATCTTTCCCAAGTAACTTTTACTCCATGTCTATCTTCAAGTCTATAAACGAATACATTTAGTTTCACTATTTATAAAGAAAACATGATAATCATTACCTTGGTCAGCCATTAGGGATGAATTAATCCTTAATTCATATCTCACATCAAGACATGGCTCAAAAAAAATCTTCATAGGTGAGCCATACCATCTATGGGTCACCCTTAAGTAGATATACCTTTTAATAAGGCACTTATAGCTCTTATTGGTCTCATGGAGACCTATTAAACCATTTAGCACATCATTGAGAAAAAAAGGAGCATATGACTAATTTCAATTAAATGGTTCCACTCCTTATGTCCCCTTAGACATCCTTAAATGATCATAGTCATGTTTTCTCACATCTGCATATGCTCAAACACTAGTTTGATACACAAGAACATTATGAACGAAAACACAATCAACTTCTTAAGTATTGTTTATACTAAAGATAGATTGATCATACCTCTATAAACCATATAGAGCATCCATATAGAATATAAAACACTCCCAAATATATAAGTCATCATGAGACATCGAAACAACATCAATTCAAGCTCAAACATCCTTCTTAGGTTAATTTTATAATAATCATGAACATATAGTCAACTTTAAACCTTAACATATTTGACTGCACATTTTTTTCAAATCTTCAAATCCATATTTCTAGATGTACCTTGGATTACTATACCATTTTATTTTTATTTCATGGTCTAATTCATTCTAGATTAAATGACATGACTCAAAAACTAGACATTGGTCTTTCCTTCATAAATTCAAATATTCAAATGAAAATGGTCACAGTTAAACTTCAAATGCAAAGATCGCATCTCATGTCCTCTCAACTTTAGATAAATCTCACACTAGAAATCTTATTTAAACCTTAATGTATAGGTGTCAATGCTAAAATGTTAAATCTTAGACACTTTTACCTCATCTTATGTACACTTGCAATGTTGACTGAATACGAACCATTGATCTCTATAGATCAACCAAGTCTTTAAATATCAATGCTTACCATTTGATGAATCTATATTAAAACCTACTTGTTTCTAGATCCTTATCTTTTACCTTTTCTTATTCATTAAATAATTTTCACTTGTCCTCATCTCATTTCTTTGTGACATCTTAAAGCTAATACACTCCTTT
Source organism: Torreya grandis (assembly GCA_037957365.1). Lineage (NCBI taxonomy): Eukaryota > Viridiplantae > Streptophyta > Pinopsida > Cupressales > Taxaceae > Torreya > Torreya grandis. Next base: position 21,766 of record JARHVA010006498.1, on the reverse strand, counting down.
GATCTTATGTAAGATGCTCGATCTTTATCTTTTCTAAATAGATGTCATATTAACCCATTTGACTCTACATGCACCATTAGATCTATAAGTAAAAACTCCCATGAGCCATTGGATCTCCACTAAGTCCAAATATTTAACATCATGTAATGACTAAGTTTGGGGACCAACTATAATAAGCCTTAAAAGCCTACTTTACATAGATATATATTTTACCTCAATCAATCTCATGACCTCATATTTATACCATATGAACACATTTCATAGGGGAATCCAACAATGTCACAAAATAATCCTAAAAAATTTATTCAAGTGAGATATAACACCATTAAAATTCCTTCTCAAAATCTTTTGTCATAGAGCCATTATGCTTAGAACTTGTCTAAGTGGCCAACTTTTCTCTTACATAACTTTTATTGTGCTTTGGTACATGATGTCAAATTTATCAAAAATAAACTATACACAAAATTAAAAAACCCAATATGACCATATTTTCCTAAAATATCCACACATGCAAGATATGCCACCATCAAATTGCTTACTCAGTTCTTTCTTGCATAATTCAAATTTGGCTATGTATGGGAATATACTATCAAAATGCTTGGGAGCCTAAATTTACACTTGCATATATTTTGATTCACTTATGCACATGACATAAAATTTATTGCATAATAAATAGGGACCAATATGTTCACAACCATATTACCAACTCAACCTAACTCATCCACATGTGGTGATGGTGATGTCATCAAACTACCTACTCAAATTTTCTACCACTAGACCAAAATGTCTAGATGAACACAATGAAGAACCAAATGAATAACACTCATGAATACAAGATTTCAAAGCATATAAAACTTCTTATCAGACCTCTTTCACATGATCAATAATTTATACTCATCCCTAAACATCTCAAACCAATCAAACTCTAAAGACCATCCAAGCCATCTTAAAGCATACTAGGATAAACACATTACACACTTTTTCATTATCGCATAGAATATAAAGGATATTTATACACTTACCAAGATAACTCCATGATTTCACCATGTCATCATTGATAGTAATCCAAATTTTCATGCCCATGTAAGCTATCTAACTTGAGTTATGGAGCTTCAAATTTGGACCCCTATCATAAGACATATATGCAAACATAAAAATAAAGCTCAAGAAAATAAAACCCTTTTGAGATTAAATTTTATATTTTTACAATCATCAATGATAATCACATGAACATTATTTGAAAATAGCACAAACATCAAATTTAATCTCATGAAATAGCCATTGGTTTTTAAATAGTGGGTCCCAGTAGGTCTAATGATTGGCATTGCATCATACATCTTGATCCAATGGTATGAGATGAGTCAAATAGTCAAAGAGATTGAGAGACCACCATGTGGCATAAGTACATGAGGCTACATATTGATAATGAATCACACGTGCCAACACATGATTTACATATGGAAAAATCTTAGACATAGTTGACAATTCAAGGGCAAGATCGATGGCTCTCACTCAATTGTATATATCAAGATCAATAGTGTGATAAAAGGTCAATATGTCAATATTCCATGTCATGATCCATAGCTAATTAAAATAAAAGTGAGCTTAAGACTTTAAATATAAGTTGAGAATCCATTTTTGATGGAAGTAATTATGTCTCTTAGGATCATCATTTCACCATTAAATATTGATCCAACACCATTAAAGGGACACATTGGTGTAACCAAGGTGATAAAAAACATAAAAGACCACTATTAAGGCTAAATATGAATCTCTAGTTCATAAATTTTTATCAGGCAGGGTTATTTCTGCAATTGTGTTCACCCTATTTAAGAAGGATCCATGTATATGGTAAAATATTGGTTCTTATAGAGACATAATGGGTCTATTTAGACTTGTTATAATCTATGAAAGAGGTTATGTAGTCTATAGGTTTATAATAAGATGTAATATATAGGAAAACCAATAATCTTAGATTAGTTTTCCATGTATAGATGAATGTGTAATCTAGATATGAAAATGGAGTAGATATGTGGTAAATGAAAAAGGTCTCATCTATCAACATGTATCCATGTTCAGTAATATGATTACAAACCACCATTCTTGGCATGGCATTGTCAATTTTAGGATTTAAGGATTTGATCCTCATGAACACATCAAGTGGACTTAGGGTCTCAAGGTGGTGAGCTAGTAGTTGGAAAAGTAGTTAAGAGTATCGACTATGATCAAATAATCTTTATCAACATGCATAAAAAACCCTTTTATTTAGTAGGATCTCTTAGATAATGAGAGGAACTTGATGATTATTAAGATAAAAGGAGGTTTGTTTTTTGATCAAAGTATGCATATATACAACAATCAATGAGCTATCACCTCACTTATTGATCTTGATGAATTTTCTCTACTCTCTAATGCATTGTTCCCATCTCTCTCTCTCTCTAATATATAAAGAAGATTTTAATCTAAAAAATAGATCCTCTTAGTATCCCTCTACTCCCTCTTTTTGACATGAATTAACTCTACCAAGATGGATCTTGTAATCTCTTGAGATGAATACAAGATTGTTTTAGATTTCATTATTCTGGTATAGTGTATATATGTCAATTTATTTGCATATGTCCTAGAGATTTTCTCCGTTGTCAAGTCTTGATATCATTTAGTTACTAGTTCATATTTTAATGTAGGTTATTTTTAGAGTTCTACATATTTTTATTGTAGCCTACATGTAGATACTATGATTGGTTAGTGTCTTGCATTAGACCTCTCCATCATTTCCCTCATCTTATGATCATTTGGTGAACCTCTTCATGAAACACTAATGTATGATAGATATTTAGGATCATATATCTAGTCTTTTACTTGTTTCATTAGTGTTTAAGAGTTAAATAGAGTGGATCAACCATAATTTATTTGCATTACCATTTTTAACTTAGGTTTCCCTTTCAATATTTTCTCCCTCTCTCTCTCTCCCTTTTCCTTGGTCATTAGTATGTCTTAGTAATGAGAACGAGCTAAAATTATGCATTATAGGAGTTATCTTCATTATAAATCCTAGATTTATAATCCCATTATAGGATACCCATAGCTTGGGGTTAGTCCCATCTTAAGCTATGTTTGGAAGTTAAATTTTAAGACTTCTTCTAACTAGGGTACAATCTATACCTACAACAGTTATGGCATACCCATTAGGACTAAGGTCCAAAGTAGTAGAAGTATTTATGGTGTAATTATTATACATGTCAATATTTGGAGTCATTATACAAACATTAATGATGACTCTCAACATCTATCAACTACTTAATCAACCTAACTAAGTGCCCAATCATTATAATTTGGTATGTACAATTAGTCATTTTTTGATCAATATGCTTATCCTCTACCTCAACACCACACTTATCAGGAAAATAATGTTTATGTTTTCCCCCCATGTTTACCTTAAATATCCTATCAACCCTATTATTGCCTTTTTCCTCATTTTAACCTTACATGTGACCAAGGTCAGCCTCCTTTGCATTCAAATCAGTCCTCTATTTCCCCTTGTCACGACCAAGCTTACCCTGTTACATCCTTATCAGGAGTCAATCAAGCATTAAAATTTTAAATTAAGTTGACAAGGGAGATTGGTAAGGGTTTGGAGTTTTATCCAATCACCCCTATCCATGTTATAAAAAAAATAAGGAGTGATCTTTAGTTACTGAATAATAGATGGTCAGTTTATGAAAGTGAACAATGGTCATCTTATAGGAATGAGGACATAACAATGACAATAAACATGGTAAAAAAATGTAGATAATATGTTAATATCTTATGAATACCAACATGATCATTTGGACTAGCCTTATGTTCCCTCTCCCCTCTAGGATCCTCAAGCTCAACCTTCAAGAGTCCTTGATCATCCCCCTAGTAAACCTTATCAAAACTCAGAGAGTCAATATTGGACCAAGGAATACAAATCATGAAGATCAATGAGTTGTTAAAGCTTGGATAATACTTATTTATTCATGCTATGGAGGGGATAAATATGTTCTTGAAAGAGTTTTATAAAGTATGGGCATCCATTGAAGAAATAGACTACACACATATTGAGAAATAAGAGATAAAAGGGTGGGTATTGTCCATTAAAGAAGTGTTTGAGCAATGGGAGAAAGAGTATGCCAATCTTGAGCCAATTATTTTTCCATTTCTTACCCCTATTCCCATTCTCACTCAAGAGCATGAAGTTATTCCATCTTGTATCCTCTCCTATGACCCTAACTATTTCATACCCTCTATTGTGAAACCACCCTCTTCCAAACCCATTCAATAAAAGGAGAAGGTGGCCAAGTCTTACACATTCCCCTCATGAAAATTAATCAAGAAGGGAACAAAGGAAAAAATGGAGGTATTAATTGAGGCAAACTAAGAACCAATCTTGGTAGAGGAAGGGTTATTTGTGCAAGAAATGAATCAAGAAACTATAGATCAACTCAATGAGCTTTGTGTGCAAGAATTACAAGGCTCTCTCTCCTCAATTTAAGATCCACCTAAAAGATAAATCAAAATAATTATTTTGAAGGATACCCTTCTAAGATGAAATCAAGGTGAACCTCTTCAACATCCTACCATCTCCCTTATAAAAGAGGAACCTATTATGAAAAGCATAAATGATGAGCATGTAATCATAGGTGAATTTGAAGGGGGAAATTCAGGTGTCTATGATGAAAAAATCATGATGGGTAGGCCACTTCATCCAAAAAGGGAAAAGTTAGGTTTAGACTAGGCTTCTTGGTATGGCATTGACACAAATGAACTAGATCCTGATGAGGTCAGCCCTCAAGATGAAAATAGAGTAGATTTTGAATGGACCACTAAAGGCACATTCTTCATAGGATCAAGATTATGATCAAGACTAGGTGTTTGAGTTGGGTTCACTTTAAGATGATGTGTCAAATGAGGATATCCCTGATATGTTAGAGCTAGAGGAAAGCAAATTAGATCTTGATAAAAATAGGTGTGATACTTTAGACATTAGATGGTCAAATCAACCCTCATTTATACTTGAAGAACAAGATGAAATCTTGAGTGAAGTTGTGAAGGAGACATCTCAAGTGTCTAAGTATTTCAATTTGATGAGCATACCAATGAAGAGCTTGAAGAGTAATGGAAGTGGTTCAATGCCATAACCAAAGAGTTTGAAGTCACCAAGGGACATGTTATTCTTTAAAAAAGTGAATAAAATGATGCTCTAAGCATGATCAATCTTAATTTACATAAGGATGTGGTGGAAGAACATGGAATTTTTGAACCACCAATTGAACCAAGTTCATTTGCTCCCAAGAGCCTAAATGAAGTCTCCATGAAAGACTTTCTTAAGAGTGATGAGAAACAAAAATTAAGTGCTCCCATAGTCTAATATGAACCAAGTTCGGAAGACTTAGAATAATATATCTACATTTGATACATGTTCATTCAATTTCATCCACTATGGAACACATCAATACTATTGGCCATCAATCTACTTGGTCAACCAATTCTGATACTTCCAAAGCAAGGTATTTTTTAGCTTGATTTTTACAAGTCAATGATACTCATAGTTTTCCATTTGACCTAGGATGGAGGTGCTTGTAAATTTTTTTAAAATATTGTATATATTAAAGTAGGTTCATTATTTTTTCTAAGTGCCTTTATGAACATTTGTTTAATAGGTTAGTTTTCATCGAATAAGTGCCTTGGGCACTATGTCTTTTTTTTTCCTTTATTTGTTTCAAAATAGGTCAAAGAAAGATTGATATCTAGTGTTGGATCCAAGTCAATATGTCAGATCCAAGTAGAGACTCCATTCTTAGTGGACTAGACCAAGCTCATAATTTGGGTTCTTACATAGACATACATGTAACCCTTGTGAGTTGCTAAAGATGTTGGCCATATTTGGACCACATATGAAGCTCTTACATGGTTTGATGAAGTATTGGATCAAAGTATTATAAATGAGTCTATAAATGCAAATGGAGGGAGCCAAATAAGCTCTCATATGTTTCAAGCATTTAGTGTATGGGCCAAGTTGCAAAAAGCCTTAGAAAATCATTGGCACCTTGAAATAATGATCAAAGGTTGAATTATGCAATCTTTGGAAACTAGACCTTCACCAAGACATCTTCCAAAAATAAATTGACTATCCTATTTGAGGATTTAGTAAATGCACCTCAAAAAGCTACACAATCTAAAATATTACAGTGCCATGAAGTTCTACATACCAAGATCATCTTCTAAAAGTTTCATGGCCACATGAGATCTATAGCTTGAATTATAGAGCTTCAAAGTTTAGACCCCAAATATAAGACATTCATGTAAATTCAAAAATAAATCTCAAGTAAATCAAACCCTTTGGAGCTTAAATTTTATGGTTACATGAATGCCAGTGATAGTCATGCAAATGGCATTTAATGGGAGTATGAATGTAAAATTTAGGCTCAAGAAATAGCCATTAGTTTTAAAATAGTGGGTCCCAATAGATCTAATGATCTATGTTATATTGTACATCTTGATCGAATGGTGTGATATAAGTCAAACAATCAAGGGGATTGAGATCTCACCACGTGGCATAACCACATGAGGCTACATACTAACAACAAATCCTATGTGCCAATGCATGATTGACTTATGACATAAGCTTAGATAAAGTTGATTATTCAAGGGTAAGATTAATGCATCTAACTTGATCATATAAATCAAAATTGATGGTGTGAGCAAAGGTTAGTATGTTAATAGTTTGAGTCATGATTGATAACCAATTAAAACAAAAGTGAGTCTACAACTTTAGACAAAAGTTGAGAATCCATTTTCAATGGAATAAAATAGGTCTTATAGGATCATATTTTTGATATTAAATCTCAATCCATTGCCATTAAAGGGACACAATAATGCAAACAAGGTGATAAAGAACATAAAATACCATCATTAAGGCTAAATACAAATCTCTAGTTTGTAAATTTGTATTAGGTAGGGTTATTTTTAAAATTATGTTCACCAATTTTAAGAAGGATCCATGTATATGGTAAAATCTTGGTTCCTATAGAGATAAAATGGGTCTACTTAGTCCTCTAATATAGAAAAGAGACTATGTAGTCTATAGGTCCATATTAATCTTAGCTATAGGAAAACCAATAATATTATATTGGTTTTCTATCTATAGATAAATCTATAATTAAGATATGAAAATGTAAAAGATATATTATAAATTCAAAAAGGATTATCTATAGATGTCACTCCGTCATTGATAATGTAGGTACAAACTACCATTCTTGGAATGGAAACTATCAGTTTCAAGATTCAAGGATTTGATCCTCATGAACATGTCAAGTGGACTTAGGGTCTTAAGGTAGCAAGCTGGTAATTGGATAAGTAGTTAATATCATTGATTCCACTCAAATAGACTTTATCATCATGATAAAAAAACCCTTATCTCTAGTGGGATATCTCAGACAATGAGAGGGCGTTGAGGATTATTGTCATAAAATGAGGTTCATTTGTTGATCAAAGCACATATATAGAAATCAATTGGTGAACTACCACCTCACTTCTTGATCTTGATGACTTTTTTCACTCTCTAATGCATTTCTCCCATCTCTCTCTCTCTCTCTCTCTCTCTCTCTCTCTCTCTCCTCTCTCTCTCTCTCTCTCTCTCTCTCTCTCTCTCTCTCTCTCTCTCTCTCTCTCTGATATATAAAGAGGATTTTGAGCCAAAAAATGGATACTCTCAATATCCCTCTACTCCCTCTCTTAGGCATGACTAAACTCTATCAGGATGGAGCTTGTAACCTCTTGAGATGAATACAAGACTATTTTAGATTTCATTATTATAGTATAGTGTGTACATGTCAATTGATTTGAATATGTGGTAGATCTTTTCTCCCTTGTAAAATCTTGATCTTAGATAGTTGCTAGTTCATCTTTTTATGCAAGTCATGTTTAGTGTTCTACATCTTTTTATTGTAGACCACATGTGGATACTATGACTAATTAGTGTCTTGTATTAGACATCTCTAACATTTTCTTCAGCTTGTGATCATTTGGTGAACCTATTCATGAAACACTAACGTATGATATATATTTAGGATCTTAGATATATTATTCTACTTGTTTCATTAGTTTTTAAGAGTTGAGCAGAGTGGATCAACCATAATTTAGGTGTGTCACCATTGTTATCCTAGGTTTCCCTTTCAAGTTTTTCTCCCTCCCTCTCTCTCTCCATATTTCTTGGTCATTCATAGGTTTTATTAATGGTAATGAGATAAAATAATTCATAAGAGGATATATCCTTATTAAAATTCCTAGAGGTCTGACCCCATTATAAGATACCCATAGTTTGGGGTCAGTCCCATGTTGAGCTAAGTTTGGAAGTAGAACCTGAACACTTTTAATTCTAGCTAAGGTGTAATATAGACCTATAACATGTCTTGGGTATTATAGGTCTAAAATTCAAATGAAGTAACACTAACACTCCCAATGTCATTTCACACCACAAAAACACACCATAATGCTTGAGAAGTTATTTTGAGGTCAAAAATGATGATTTTTACAAGAAAGAGACACTTGTGAAGCATATACAAAGGTCTTAAATGTTAGATGTGGTAATAAATGGTTAGAGAGTGTCATATTTGGTAGATGTAATGCATTTTTAGATCTTTTTTTTAAAAAATGGATAGTTTCAATAGGTTTCATGAGCTTTAGAGGCAAATGAGAGTTCATTATAATAATTTTTAAGGATGGGAAGTGTTATCCTATCTTACCCAAGCCAAATACATGCTTAGTTTTAGGGAGGAGAAAGAATTATAAATAAATATTTTAGGAAAAAATTGGAATCTAATGCCCTTTAATTTTTTGGCATTGGTTGTTTGATAAAGTCCCTTATCATTATGAACAATCACTAAGATTATAAGCAGTCAAAATGCTCCTTTTATCCCCATAGGCTTAATTTTCTCTTCAAATTTTCACTTTTGATATTGATGGAACTAGATGAACCATGAAAATGTGATCTCAAGGTTTGAAGAGACATACATAGAAATACATTCAATTAGATAAACGATGCATGCAAATGCATTATCAAGAAATGAGCTATCTTTCACTTTTTTCATGGTAGTTAGGGTTTGTGAGAGTTATAAAGTGTTTATTTGCATTAAAATGATTAAAATAGAGTTGTTAATGGTTTATCCAAATTTATTAAACTCCCTAATAAATTTAAAAGACACCGATATGGAAATAAACTTCAATAAAACAATGATCATCCAAATAAGAGATTAATCATATAGAAAGTAAAGAAGGTCATAAGCTTAAAATAAGTACCTACATGCCTATATATAGAGAATGAGAAGAAAAATGTAGGTGTTGCATTGAAATAAGGTTTAAGAGATAAAAAATATTTATAAGACATGGATGAAGACTAAGATATTGATCAGACCTCTTTTGACAAGGATAAAACATCAGAGAAAGGTCAAGACCTCCTGGAAAAGGTATTAGGTCTGTTAAGGCCTATAATGAAAATTCTATACATTTGAGACTAAATCCTCAACAAAAAATAAAATTGGTTTATTATTATTTTATATTATTGATCATATCTTTAATATACTTTTACATATTGGTAATCCCAACACTAACCCGTTCCAAATTAGGTCTATGGTGATAGCAAGTTGTAAACATGTATCTTCAATTCTATAACTACAAATGTGAAGAAAATATGCATTTTTTAGCTAAGATTGATACTTGAGTGTTTTTATAGGTCAAATAAATTATATATAAATCTTATATAATTATTTGGATACTTTTTAATTTAATAAAATGATAAAATAAGATCATTAGGGTCAAAATACTAAGATTGGATACAAACCTTAGTTATAGAATTTTAAAATTTAGAGGAGTTTTTAAGGAATAAAAATAATTATTGGGTATTTTGAGATCTATAGGGAGGTGTTTCATACCTAATTAACTCATTTAAAACCAAAAATATGTAATTAGAGGACATTTTCAGACAAAAACACTCTCTCAACCTCATCACACAGGGCTACAAGCCCTAGAAGGTCTGATTCATCACATGGGAAGTATGATGAGAATGTGAATAGGATAAAATTATCCTATTATATGTTAATGAGGTTTGTATACTAAATTTTTTTGGCATTGGTTCATAAGTTAATGACCTTAACTTTATGAACAATTGTTAAGAAGTTGAGGGGGTCAAATTTGCCTTGAAGAATCCAAATGAAGATCGATGATTGAGTTTTTCCTTATAAATGCCTAAAATTCATTAATTTTATCCTATAAACATATTGAATACATATATACACCTTTTTATCACCTAGTAGAGAAATACATTGGCACTTGTGAGGAGAGAAGTGAATTAAAATAGTCTAAAATTTGCATTTTTATAACTATTTCCATGCTATATAGGTTTATGATATGTCTTAACCTTGTGAAAGAGATTATAGTTCCTAAGAAAAGGTTCAATACTTTTATATAATTATTTAAGGGAGATTCCAATATGATGTTATAGGTTTTCAATGCAAGTAACAAGCCTAAATATGGATTTTCCTCTTATTTGCATAGGAAAAGTAAATCTGTAGTCTCTTCAAAGGTTATTTGGGGTATGAAAATACTCAAAAAATTACAAAAATCATTAAATTAATTATTTATTAATTATAATTTCATAAAAAAAACCTATTCTAGGGTCTATAAGTAGAGTTGAGAGGATTTTATATAGGCATCTTATTGATTTCATGTGTTGAGAACCTTAAAGAACAAGCATAGGCTTTTATTCGACTCTTCAAGATTACTATTAGTTGAGTATGCTCTTATAATATCTTAAAAGGGCCTAATAACATGAAACATAAATATAAGAGTTATGATACATAGTCAGAACTTCTCAATATATATTTTAATCCTACGTGTAGCTCCTATTGTTTGAATATTCATAATTCTCTCTAAACTAATGAATAGTAGGTTATGAAATATATTTTAAAGATATTACATAGAATAAACAAGTATTACATGAGATTTAAAAATATTTTTATAAGTTTTAAAATCTATTACGAAATTATCCAAGTAAGACTAGAATCTACATGAGTAATAGGCCTATCATCACTACCTTCTTTTGGATTAAGCCAACTTTGGCATAAACATGTATGTTATAATGACAAAGATCAATAGGATAATATGTATAAGATCATGCTTCATCCTAACTAAAATGGTAAAGGAAATAAGATTCAAAGATGTCATGGAAAGATTCTAGGGAGGTTAATGAGATGTGTCGAAACCTCAACTTATAACTACTCTCCAATGGATTGATTTATAACTCTAAGAGGGAAGATCAGTTCCAAGAAACATTAAGTTAGTCATGATGACATTATACACCACCACCAATAATAATTGTTGACCATTTTTTGCCCAATAGGCCAAAAAATTGGTCCCCCCTCTGCCCCTACTGTGCTAGGCCATTTTCATTTTCTGATTTTGCATGAATCTATTCATTTCTACGAACTCTACAAAATTTCTACGGACTCTACAGGTTTTCAAAATGTATGGACTGTATAGGAGAAGTTTTCTATGAACTCAGTAGGTTAGTCTTTTGGAACATGAAGGAGTAGTTCAGAAAGGGCAAGATTTTACAAGGCTTCTTCGGGCTCTTGTCTAAATAAAATCAAGAAAGGTTGGCATGGTTAAACCACTGAACCAATATTCAATGCCTTGGTTCATTGCTGCTGATTCGTCACTCCATTTTTTAGCCTTGGTTTAATCACTAGTTTAATTCACACTTGGTTCAAGATCTGGTTCAATTGACAAACCCATCACTTCATTTTTAACCCTTAGTTCAAGTGCTTTTAGGTTCAACATTTGGTTCAACACTCTATCGGTGCGCAGTGATTAAACCATTGAACCAATTTTGGTTCAACATGTTGGTTCAATGGCTTGGTTCAAGGGTGTGTCCTATAGTTGAAGGGAAGCCAAAGGTTCAAATGCCCTTGTGAAGGGTAGGGGGCATTTCAAGTACAGCCAAAGGTTTTCAAAGGGTGAAGGAAAGGACTTTTCTAAATTTCAATAAGACAAGTCCTGAATTCCTTCAGACTTTTTGTCTGAAGGGAATCCTTAAGACATAAAGTCTGAAGCAATTTAGGGAAGGCCATGCTAGGGAGCTCGATGAGAATTCTTATAGACTTTTGTTTGTGGGAAAATGTCCATAGACAAAGAGCCCATAGAAAATTTCCAAAGCAAGGGAAAGACCCGTAGAGAAGGCTGAGGAGGACAAAAGCCCGTAGAGAAGCCAAGAAAGGACCTGATGACATTTTGCCAAGGACGGTGACATCCCGAAAGCTGTCAACCTAAAGAAGGTGAACTAGCTGTTGGTTTTCAAGAAATGATAGGTGCATGAATGTCAATTTTAACACAGTTAAAAAGCCATTTTTTTTAATGCCCAAGTGCCAACCATGAAAAGAGCCCAAAGCATGCAGCAACCCACCTAGAGATAGCCCGAGGGCTAAAAGAGCTAGAAAGAGACAAGGTAGGGAAAAGACAAAAGTGCCAAGTGTAAGAGCAGGCAAATAGTCTAAGAGGTGAAGGGAGGCATTGATTCAAGAAATTACTCTAGTAGGTGAAATAGTGCCTGTGAATTGACCATTAGGAGGCACAAATAGCTAGCAGTGCAACCAATTTTCTCCATTTTGAAATTATGAGTAAACAAATTGTGTAATCACCTTCAAGAAGTGTCCTTACAAGTAGACATAGGGCATATCTCATTGATGTTTTGAGTGGCTTTCTCTTCCCAATTCTCATAAGGCACATGTGCCACTGATAGAAAATGAGTGCCAAAATTTTTCCTAGGAAATGCCAAATTTCTCTTCCTCTTTCTATAAATTGTAAACTTCTCTTTTGAGAAAATGATCCACTCTCAGCCTTAAGGGAAAACTCTACCCAAAAATCTCTCAGGCTTGTAAGGCAGAGCTCTACTAGATATTTACCTTGAATCAAAACATAGCATTTTTTACCTCCATTCTGAGTTTTTTGCATCTTTAGTATGTGTCTATGCCTTGATTCTATATTAAGTCATTTTCTTAATGCTTCTGTAGAATGATTTCAGCATGTCTAGTGCATTTTTGATTTTTCCTTTTATGGGTCTATCAAAAGTGTCCCTAGAGGAGCATAGGTGAAGTGAATAGGCTATTTTAGTGCATCTCAGAATGCCTCTAGTAGTTATTTCCTCCTTGTATCTCCATAGACCCCTGACCCACTTATGCATAAGGTTTTCTCATGACAAATGAAGTGTATAGGTACTGGTTCTCGGTGAAAAGTGTATGTTTGGGCCTGAGTGGGTCACATTTTTTTTGGTGTATCACCTCTTTTCCTTTTTTAGGTTAGGCTTTATTTTCAGCATCTCCTTCTCCCTTTTCATCCCCCCTCCTTTTTTACATTTTTTGTTAGCAGTAGGAGAAACCAGGGCCTAAATGATACATCAGAGGGAGCTAGCCCTCATCTAGAGACTCTCCCCTCCATCTTCACCAATCCCATAGGTGAGAGGGGAGTTTCCATAGTTGCGTGAAGAAGGTAGGAGCTTGGCCTCCTACCTAGGGTGCAATCTTTTGTGTCAATAGTTTTGGCTCGCCTAGTGGGACCAATTGGGATAAGTTGTGTCCAAAGAGTTGAAGAATTTTTGGTGTTTTCTTCAACCAACCAGCCTTTGGAGGCTTTGCGTCAAACACCAATGGCAACTCTAAGTTGAATCTACTAGTTAAGTAGCCTGGTGCCATCATAAATCTTACTTTTATATGTATAATTCTTTTGTATAGAATTTTGGACCTTGTATTCCTTCATATGACTATGATTAGGCTCTAGATATTTATGCAATCCCCTCAAGTAGCTCTCCTAGCTACCTTGCAATGATAAGGGAAGTAGCCCTAGAGTTTGATAAGTAGATGATGGAGATTAACAAACTAGAGGAGAAGTATGGGTATCAGTAGGAGCTGATGTATAAATAGGAGTGTTTGTTTAGGCAAGCACAGGCCTTGTAGTCCATGGAGGAGGAGGTAGTAAAATGGAGAAATCCATTTATTCAAGGCAGTCATCCTTGTGTGCCCCTTCTTATTTTGAAGAAGGCCCCCTCTTTTACACCAAATCCTTTCTATGAGATAGTACTCACCCACTCCAGCTCATCTGACACATCTACTATCAATCCCATGCACCTAGCTTTCCAACACCAGAGGGCATCAGAATAACCTCCCATGGAGATGAACCTTCCAAACTCCTTAGATCATGAATCTTTCATTGTGGGGAATACCACTAGCCAAAACATCCCTCTTCTAGAGACTCTTCCAATGCATCAATAGTCTCTTCCTTGCATTCCTCAACCTCCCCAAGTCTTTCAATGTGATGTGCAGATTCCAAGTTGGAGGAAGGAATGCCAGGAACCAACCCAAAGCCTTGAAGAGGATGACATTGGTGACGTCCAAGAAAGACTCTTTTAAGATAATCTAGCCAACCAAATTGAAGATTTAGAGGCTAGGATGAGACTACTTCTTGAAAGAGAGATAAAATTTCTAGACCTCGTGGAGGAAACCCAGGACCTTGGAGAAGACAAAGTTACTACCTGTTCACAAGAAAAAAATTTCAATTTGGAGATCCTAAATTGGGGGAAAATAGTAGAATCATTGGGCAGGAAGGAAGAGAAGCAAGTTTTTTCTCAAAACCTTGAAGAAGCTAAAGCTGCTCCTACTCATGATAATACTGACGACCTCTAGGAAAAGCTCTTCCAAGAGGATCTATCCTAGAGAATTACAGAGTTGAAATCTAGAGAAAGATTCCTTAGCCAGTGTGTGATGGATAGTTCAAACCAAATGGCACATTCTATGTCTAAACACACCCCATCTATGCACCCCCAATAGAGTTATTAGGTCACACTTGATATAGATGAAGTGTTGACCAAGTGGAAGGAGGAGAATCAATTGATTCTAGCTCGAGGACTACCTCCTCTTCCTCATGGTTGTCCCACTTTACCCCTTCTCAAGGAAGAACTTGTTCTACAAGAGGTGAGTGAGGAGAAAAAGATCCAATCTACAGTTCTTTAAGAGGCTGTCATGAGTGACAACAAAGGTGGAATCATCATGGAGGCTCCTTTTGAAGACCTAATCAACAATGGAGAAGACTCAGGGCATGCATATATGTAGATGTTCTAGCAATATGAAGAGGAATAAAAGCATGGTGAGCTCTCTCCCCCCCCTTGTTTGATGAACTTCCTTGTTGCTTCGATGAGGAGTATGACTATGCTAAGGAGCTAGAGTTGGAGGAGGATCAGGAGGACACCTTTGAACATCTAGAGATCCTAATCTTTGAGGAGGGAAAGGAGAGGTCTATCTTCCTGGAGGAAGGCCTTGAAGAAGAAAGATTTAAACAAAGAGGTGATGCTTTATGGGATGAGAAATCATTTTGTGAGTCCATTCCAGACATTAGCAAAAGATGAGTCTGATAGGATCTTCAACGAGGTAGAAGGAAACAAGTTAGACCATGATGCATTGCAGAGAGAATGTACATGTCAAAGAGCTAATGGTGATAAGCTAGCAGCCATTGATTTCTTGGTGAAGAGCACCAATATGAAGGACCTGCATTCAACAAGCCTCTAGGGACAAGAAGAATACATGTATGTTAGAGGCATGTTCAAATCTGATTCACTCAAATATCAGCCAATTCAGGTGATAGGCAAGAGGAGTAGGTCACCAAATCTCCTTTTCATTCATCTACTTGCCTGGCACCATAAGTCTTCTTGCCAGGAAGGGGACTTAAATTTTTTTCCCATTGATATAAGAGGGAGACAAATTTTCCTGGTTAGCTGTATATAGTAGTTTGCTTTTAGTTTCTTTTCCTACTTTCCCTAAGTGTAGTTGCATAGGTAGTGTTTTTAGCCTTGTGTGTTTCCCTTTGGATGTGGGGCAAAAGGCTTCATGTTTGATTCTTGGATCTTTTAGAGTTGTTTCTAAACTTTCTTCAAAGTTGCATCTTACTCCATGCCCAATGGACTACAAAGCAACTAGTCTTTAAGCATAGCAGGCATGCTTTCCTTGGGAGTCACCAATTTGTTGACCATTTTTTGCCCAATAGGCCAAAAAATCGGTCCCCCCTCTGCCCCTACTGTGCTAGGCCATTTTCATTTTCTGATTTTGCATGAATCTATTCATTTCTCTATGAACTCTAAAAAACTTCTATAGACTTTGTAGGTTTTGAAAATCTATAGACTCTACAGGAGAAGTTTTCTATGGAATCAGTAGGTTAGTCTTTTGGCACATGGAGCAGTTCAGAAAGGGCAAGATTTTGCAAGGTTTTTTTAGGCTCTTGTCTAAACCAAATCAAGAAAGGTTGGCATGGTTGAACCACTAAACTAGTATTCAATGCCTTGGTTCATTGCTACAGATTCATCACTCCATTTTTTATCCTTGGTTTAATAACTAGTTCAATCCACACTTGTTTCAAGCTCTGGTTCAATCATCAAACCCATCGCTTCATTTTCAAGCCTTAGTATAAGTGGCTTTGGGTTCAACATTTGGCTCAACAATCTATCAATGCACAATGATTGAACTATTGAACCAATTTTGGTTCAACGGGTTGGTTCAATGGCTTGGTTCAAGGGTGTGTCCTATAGTTGAAGGGCAGCCAAAGTTTCAAATACCCTTACAAAGGGTAGGGGCATTTCAAGTACAGCTGAAGGTTTTCAAAGGGTGAAGGAAAGAATTTTTTAGAATTTCATTAAGACAAGTACTAAATTCCTTCAGACAAAAAGTCTGAAGGAATTTAGGGAAGGCCACGCTAGGGAGCCTAGTGAGAATTCTTGCAGACTTCTATCTGCAAGAAAATGTCTGCAGACAAAGAGCTCAGAGAAAATGTCTGAAGCAAGGGAAAGACCTATAGAGAAGGCCAAGGAGGACAAAATCTTGTAGAGAAGCCAGTGAAAGACCTGATGACATTTTGCTGAGGATGGTGATGTCCCAAAATCTATCAACCTAAAGAAGGTGAGCTAGCCGTTGGTTTTCAAGTGATGACAAGTGTGTGAATGTCAATTTTAACACAGTAAAAAATCTGTTGTTTTTTTTAATGCGCAAGTGCCAACCATGAAAGGATCCCAAGGAATGCAACGACCCACCTAGAGATAGCCCGAGGGCTGAAAGAGCCAAAAAGAGACAAGGTAGGGAAAAGACAAAAGTGCTAAGTGTAAGATCAGGCAGATAGTCTAAGTGGCGAAGGGAGGCATCGATTCAAGAAATTACTCCAACAAGTGAAATAGTGCCTATGAATTGACCATTAGGAGGCACAAACAATTAGTAGTTCAACCGATTTTCTCCATTTCACATTTATGAGGAGACAAACTATGTAATCACCTTGAAGAAGCGGCCTTATAAGCAAACAAAGGGTGTAACTCATTAATGTTTTGAGCAGCTTGCTCTTCCCAATGCTCATAAGGCACATGGGCCACTGATAGAAAATGAGTGCCAAAATATTTCCCAAGAAACACCAAATTTCTTCTCTTTCTATAAATTGTAAACTTCTCATTTGAGAAAAGGATCTGCTCTCAGCCTTAAGGCAAAACTCTGCCCAAAAATATCTTGAGCTTGTAAGGCAAAGCTCTGCCAGATATTTACCTTGAATCGAAACACAACATTTTTACCTCCATTCTCATTTTTTTGTATCTTTAGTATGTGTCTATGCATTGATTATATATTAACTCATTTTCTTAATGCTTCTATAGAATGATTTCAACACGTCTAGTGCATTTTTTATTTTTCCTTTTACAGGGTCTATCAAAAGTGTCCCTAGAGGAGCATAGGTGAAGCGAATAGGCTACTACAGTGCATCTCAGAATGCCTCTAGTAGTTATTTCCTCCCTGTATCTCCATGGACACCTAACCCACTTATGCAGAAGGTTTTCTCATGATAGATGAAGTGTATAGGCACTGGTTCTCAGTGAAAAGTGTATGTTTGGGCTTGAGTGGGTCACACTTTTTTAGTGTATCACCTCTTTTCCTTTTTTAGGTTAGGATTTGTTTTCATCATCTCCTTCTCCCTTTTCATCCCCCCTTTTTACATTTTTTGTTAGCAGTAGGAGAAACTAGGGCCTAAATGATACATCAGAGGGAGTTAGCCCTCATCTAGAGACTCTCCCCTCTAGCTTCTCTAGTCGCAGAGGTGAGAGGGGAGTTTCCATAGTTGTGCGAAGAAGGCAGGAGCTCGGCCTCCTACCAAGGGTGTAATCTTCTGCATCAACAATAACTACATCAACACTTGGATTATTACATTGAAAATAACATGAAAACACATTCCTTGTAGACTTGGTGGTGAAATAATTCTATTTTTTTACTAGTTTTATGTATGTGATAGCCATCATGGACTCTCTCTCTCTCTCTCTCTCTCTCTCTCTCTCTCTCTCTCCTCTCTCTCTCTCTCTCTCTCTCTCTCTCTCCTCTCTCTCTCTCTATCTATCTCTCTCTCTCTTTCTCTCTCTTCTCTCTCTCTCTCTCTCTCTCTCTCTCTCTCTCTCTCTCTCTCTCTCTCTCTCTCTCTCTCTCTCTCTCTCTCTCCTCTCTCATATAATTATGGCCTTGAATGGATTGTATTTTAATCATCCTCAATATAAGTATGGTGAAGCCAACTCAATAAAATGCTTTTAATTTTCCACTAAAGTGAATATATGTCAATTTATAGCCTTCTTAATGCCACAAATAGTGTATATGTATGTTAGTTTGAAGTTAGTTACAGTGCCTACAAATTCATCTCATTTTTCAAATCATATTACATCATTACATGTTGTTATTCATCTTAGTCACTCATATAAAGTGTGTCATATGGTCTTATAATGGATTAGTGTGGAAAGTGTTTGTTAGTGTCAATTAGGAGACCTCTTGATCATACCTCTTGGTTAGTGTCTTGACCATAACCTATATATTGAAACATTGATGTTTCTAGACTCATATTGAGTTGTGTAATAAAATTCAGTCTTAGTTCATGTTCTTAGTGTAGTATAGGTAAGTGGAAGAAATTTATTTTAGTGCACCACCTCCCATTTACTTATTTTTAGTTATCTCTCTCCCTTTTCCTTATAATTAATAGGTTTAGTAGTAGTTTTAGGTGATACGTCAAGGGATATATCTTTAATATAAAGATTCACCTAAAAATTAGGCTGCCCATAGGTTAAAGGTGTCTCCATTGTATCAATTGAATGAAGAAGGCTTGAAAAACCTCCTCAATGGTGTAATTTATATTGATAAAAATTTTAACATGCCTAATGGGACAAACACATCAAGTACATAATATTTAATATATCAACATTTGGAGGCATCCTTATCAAACATCAATCATGGCTATGAGTCTAATCAGTTGGTTTTAGTAGCCCAAATTCCTATTTCAAATATTTATTAATAGCTTCTCTTAATTTTATTTGCATCATAAATTTTGATGCTCAGTATGGACATAATTTATGTTTTACACCTTATCATCATTATAATAATCCTTATTAGAGATATAATGATTCATATCAGCCCTATGTTGACCCTGTGTTCCTTCTATATGTCCCTAATTATCAATATGATTAGCCTTATTATCAGGAATACTACCCTTCCTTCCCTCCCACCCATACTCATATTTCCAATCAGCCTTGGAAAAGTCATATTCCTTCTAATCAACCTAAAAAAAGGGTCCAAGAGATGAAATTTAGCTTTAAGAGATAATTTATGGAGAGTGATGGAGAAATAGAGTAATATAGGCATCAAAATAGTTTGTGTATAAGGATTATATCCATAACAATAGGTAGAATCATTAAAGAGACATAATTATTCTACAAGTTAACATTTGTAGTAGCTACCCATGAGAGTATAAAAATTTGAACCCAAAATCCCCAAGTTGGAGACAAGAATAACCCTTTAAACCTCTAAGAGATCCTATTTATTTCAATATCTTGAGTTGGAAAGATACCATCTTGAGATTGAAATCTACCCATGTGTCAATCCAAAGTCAAAAGAGATAGGAAGTTGTAGAAAATGAGCCAAGGAAATTACCAAGCCTTCCAAGCCCTTCGTCTATCCATTAAGTTAAAATAACCTCTAAAGATGAAATCATATTAGATATTAAAATATTGATTTCTAAGTGGAAGGAAGATCATAAAGAATTATTTGAATAAAATTATCTTCCTTTTCCCCAAGATCTTATAAATAAGTCCTTCAAGATCCCAAGTTATAATGGCACCCTCATAATAATCAAACAAACAAATGAACTCTCTTACCCTCCCAACATCTCCCTTTGATTTGAAGTACCAATCGCATGGATAAAAAATGAGGTGTCTTTAAATGGACATAAATAAGGGGCGTCAGCCTTTAATTTAAGCTACATATTTCATGGAAAATATGAGAAAAATAAAGTTATAGTTGTAAATGAGCCTCAAGAATACTATTATGTAGAGATTTTTTCAAATGAGTATGAGTAAGTCAACATTTTCAATCTTCATTATGCCATCAAATCATAAATTTTCCTTTCTAACACATTCTTGATGAAGGATCCAAGATTGAATAAATGGATATCAATTCACATGGTAATAAGAAGGATACTCAAAATAATCGCTATTTGCATGAATAATTTCATATGGTTTCAAACCTAAGGTAATTTGGTAAACACAATGATAATGTTGAGATTTAAGAAGAAGACATAAATTTATTTAAAGAGACATAAATTGGTATGGTGAAATAATACTTTAAGAGTGAAAAAGGTGAAAAATTTAATTCTTTTTCCATTCTTTCTAAGAACACAACCATACCAACCTAAATGTAATCACAATAAGATCCAAATGAGTCAAAATGTGTGAAGTAGAGATGTAAAACTTGTTTGAGGTTATAAAAATAGGTTATGTGATCTTGTAAGGGGACTAAAATATGAATAAGGATAAGGAGGTAAGTATTATAAAACATATCATTCCAAGATTCTAATTCATTTGACATTGACTTGTTTGATCTTCTCAAATCTGGTTATCAACTCCTTGATTAGTTTGGAAACCTAGAAAAACATGACATTTTCTCTCTCGGTGGATATGAATAAGCTAAAAGTGGAAAATGAACAATTTCAAGATGAATTATGGTAAGAATTACTTGAGATCAATTAAAATATTTAAATTATTTACAAGCCTACATCTCATAGTAAAAACATTGATCATGTGTATGTAAAAATTGAAGAACATGGTCCTAATGAGCCATCAAAGAGTGAGGTTAAAAATATGACCATATTGGAATACTTCCTTAGTATTGAAGAGAAACATGAGGAAAACATTGAACATCAAGAGGATTTTATTTACATTGGAGAGATATTAGCTATCCTTTATTTAGTTAAGAGCATGCCAAGGAAGTGGGAAAACAAGAAGTTTGATCATTAAACATTATACCCAAATGGTAGCTTACTTTTACACCATAGTTTATCTCTTGGAGGAGATCTAAAAATTTTCCATTTTGATGCAGGTGGATCAGACCTTGGATGTTAGTTTTACATTGTAGTTTCTTGTATTCTTATTTTCCCTAAATTATTTTAGCACATGTTTGCTTAATTTTTTATCGTTTGTCTTTCTTCTAAGTGCCTATTGGCATAGTGTTGTTTTTTTTTCTTGTGTGTCACGTGTTTTCATGATGTTGATCAGATTTTATACTATTTTAAGAGTTATTATAGTATATTTCAAGTTTAATTTGTTATGAATACTTCCATATTGAAGTGACCGCATATCCCAATGTAATTGTAA